>VWYO01003692.1:439707-450208 GCA_013400275.1 Rhadina sibilatrix
AAAAGTACCTGAATAGCTGGTCTGGTGGAAATACTTTCCAAAAATACTATATTGGTATCCAATGGACACGTAGAATTATCAAACAGAAGCACTCCATGTGTTTTTAAGGCTTTGTGTACTGGATCAGTAAAAGGGAAGGTGTTAGATGATGTGATAGTGTACAGCTAAAATGTTTTCTTTTAACAGCCTTTTTGTATGTTGCTGGGGTGAGTGAGTTGTAAGATGATCCTCTGGACACATATTTTGGAAACTTTTTGGTCAACTGCCATGCAGCCAGCAGATTTAGGGCCAGTGATTAAGTTACTGAGGCTCTTGTTTTTTAAGTATGTTCTCCTCAATATATCTTTCAGGGCTAGCCATGTGCCAAGGGGTTTGTAACCAAGCTGTGATTCTCTTTCATGCTTTCAGAGGTCTCATTACAGGCTGCTGGCACCCACAGCCTGCTTCCTGCTTATTTCAGATGACCACAGCACTCAGCAGAGGCTGAACAGAACAGAGAAGTCAGTAAATGAGTGGGTCGCAAGGAAAGAAAATGTACATTTCTTCTGGGAAGGCAGAGGGTTTTATTTGTTACAAAATGGTGGTTGCTCTGATCCCAGAGCTCAAGAAATTCTTCACACAGACACTTTTTCACAGAAGCCAAAGCCAGGCTTTTGAAAGCAGCAGGGCATTATGTAGAGTTTTTGTAGGTTTTTCTGAGATACACGCTTCAGGAAGAGTCTTTATTCAGATCTTGGTCAGGGTAATATGTTTAGCTCTCTTGGCTTCCTTATTGTTTAGCCAGTAGATTTTAGGGCTAGGGATTTAATTGTGGAGAACTTTTGCTTTGCATTCACATTGTGGTTTATGCATATTATTTGGTTGCCATCTTGCTTTGACTATGCTGCTCTGGGGGTTTTTGTTTTATATTGTTGTTTGTGGGCTTTTTTTGTCTTTTTTCTTATAAATAGCTTCAATAATTTTTCCTCCTGAAAACGTTAATATGTGCTTACTGTAAATGTGATACTCAGTTCCTCAAGTCAAAAAACAAGCTGGGATCAGTAGAGCTTGCACCAAATGAGGATCTGGCCCACGACTTATAAACAGACAAAAGGAAATACCGTCCAAAGCTGACTTCTCTATTACAGTGTTCCAGCCTAAATGAAATGCTTTGAGGACATGATATTGGGAATTTTTTTTTTTTTTTCAAGAGGAACAAATGCAAGAAATAAATAGGCATGCAAAGTCTGCTTCCCAGGTTATTCGGGTTTCGGAGCTCTGTTGTGTCCTGCTGCAGAGTCTTTCCTTTTGCTTTGGTAAAACATCAGAGTGTAGAGGGTGACCCTGTGCACTTGTTTCAGATGAGTGTAAACAGAAGATGATATTACTTGTCTGAATGAAATGGACTATCCCATGGAGGAGAATAATAGCTGTCTCCCAGGGCTGTTTTTCTCAAAAAGACTAGTGAGAACTTAAAAGTCAAAAGACCTAAGAAGAGGGTGAAAGTTGATTACTTTAAGGATTAAACTGTTACCCTGGTGAAGTCAGCAAATACTGTTTCTAAGCAATGATTTCAGTGTCTCTTGAGCGTTGTGAATCTGAACCGTGCAATTGGAATGTATTTCTTAAAGATGTAAATATAATGTTATTAGTTTCTTTAATGTTATTTGGTATTTTGACTTCAATAAAATATATTCTGGAGTAGTGCATAAAAATCAACTTTTGCAGAGAATTTCACTTGGATGTATTTTTTTTTTAATTTAAAAGCCAGAAGTATGTAAATAAAAAAATACACATTTCTTTAAATTGCATGAAACTATGTTCTGTTAAAAATGTACTCGCACTTGGTGTGGATTTTTAGTCACCTTTTCTTCCTTGGAATTCCTTGGAAGAGGCAAACAAAAGTACTGTTGCTCTGGTAGCGTCCTGTTAGGTAGGGAGTGATTTTTTACAAAGTCTTGATTATTATTTCATCAAGAAAGTAGGTAGATATTAAAGGTTACCCAGATGGTTTATATATTACTATAATAATCTTGTTCATAGAAACTCTCACAAAGAAAATAATTAATCATAAACATACTGTGATCCCTCTAAAGCAGCGACTGTTTTAAGTTGAAATCCCATAATGGCTATGACCTCTAACCCTGATGTAACTGTTTCTATCCTGGCTACTAAAGTGGCTGCTCATGAAAGACCATCAAATACAGAAGTAAATGCAAAGGTTAACAAAGTTAGTGGACCAAACAAACTTGATACTGAGAATGAACTTTCACATGTAGCAAGAAAATAAACACCACTCTTCCAGACTGATCTACACAGGAGGTTTGAGATGCCAAAATATTAAATGTTATTAAGCACATAATCTCTATTTTACAGATAAGTGTTTACTCTGGGGGTTACTATCCTTTTATATTGATAAAAAGTCTTCACTCAAATTAAAAAAGAAAAAAAAGTTCATGCACTAGTGTATTTTCAGTGAGACGATGTTTGCTCTAGGCTCCAAGAGAGCATTGGTAATTGGTTTGGGAAAGAGGAGATAGCACTGAGATGTGTAAATCTTAAGCACTTTTTGTGTGTGGCCCAGTTATTAGCACGTCATTTGATTTTTCAACCCCTCCCCAAGTGTAATATTTTCATTATATTATGCTTCAAGTTGTTCTTTTCAAAGTTTTTGTGCTGTATTCATTCCCCTTCCCCAGTCACCTCCATAGATGGGGAGAATGCAGTTTGCCTCTCTAATGCAGTGTCTGTTGTGAGGAGTTCTTTGCTTCAGAAACAGAAGCTGCAAAGATGCTTTGTTGGTTGAGCTCAGCAGGGCAGAATTTGTTGCTATTGAGCTCCATGCTTGCAAAGGAATAGAGTATGGGCAGGTTTGTATGTGGGATGTAGAGGTATGCTCTGGTAGCTAGAAAAGGCATCCTTTGTATCTAGATATAGTGATTTCAGCAGCCCTTGAAGAACAGTGTGGGATTCAGTAGTCTGAAATTTATAGCTGTCCCCCATGCTGACCCTACCATCACCAGGGTGTCAGTGACCACTGCTCCAGATTCCAGCTGCCTGTAGTGTCCTGTGGGACACAGCTTCCCTGATGACCTCAGCTGCACCTCATGCCTTGGAAAACATGAATTCTGCCTCCTTACTCAGAAGTGAGCCATAGCATTAGGAAGAAAGTTTCTTTTTCACCATCATGACCCTGTGAAAATGCATAGGACTGCCAGGAAGCTTGTCCCAAATGGGAGAATAAAAAGCCAAGGTCTTTTTATGAGTTTTGAAAAGAAAAACAAAACCTTTCTTATTAATTTAATCAACTTGGTATCCTAAGCCCCAGTCAGAAATTTTTAGGCTGTTATGGAATAAGCAATTCAATGTTGAAAAGAGAAAGAAATGTTGGTTATATATAAAACTTGACAGTTGGGGAAACTATTTCCCTGGCCTACAAAGTAGTTTTTCAGGTAGATCAAAAAGAGTTGTTTAGCTCTACACAATTTCCAGTTTTAACAACATTAAATACCTTTTCTCCAGTTAGATATCAGTCTTTGAAGATTTTGAAATTGTTATTCCTATGGGGAGGAGGATATTGAATAATTCCTACCAGTTATGAAACTCAATATTCTCCAGATGGTTATTGAGACAAGCTTTTACACACCATTGTAAAATGGGTTTAAAATATCCTGTGCTGTGATTGACTAAACAAGTCACATGGCTACTGCATACAAGTTTGAACTCCTTTTTCAACTAAATGACCTTATTAAAACCATAAACAAAATGGTACTTAAAGGCTGACTTTAAAGCAGCAGCTATAAGTCCTAGATTTATTGTAGTGCTGTTTTGTTATTTGTGCTTAAAAAGACAAAAAAAAAAAAAAACAACAAACTAGGAAGGCCACTCTGAACATGAAATTATGCCTTTAGTGGCCAATTGGTTTAAAAATATATGGATCCATGTGCTTTAGCAGTCTTCTAACATTTTCTTCAAATGACTTGGCAAAATGACGTGTTCACAACCTAAGCAATGTCAAATGGTGCAAGGAAGCAGCAAAATCCTAAGGTAAGGAGTGTTCCTTGAGCAACACTCTGACTTCTCTTTCAGGAGTAAATTTGTGCCTAAAGAGACCCTAAGCATTGTTCTTCATAAAACCTTCACTCTTCACTTGTGGTCTAGTGCCAAGTAGTGCTGTAGTGGTAAACAGCTCTGCAAATAATGTGATATAAACAAATAACCGCAAGAAGGGGTTACTGGCTGGGGTAACTGGACAAGGAGGTGGGTTTCTTGGCAGGGCTGGACTGGTGCAGAATTTGGATGCAGGATTTCTCATCTCAGCCTGCTGATGCTCCCCACCCGCTTCTGCTGCCCTGTGGGCGGCTGTCCCTCCCTTGTGCAGCCAGGTGCAGCCCTCATGGGCTGTCACCTCTTCTCCTCCAATGGCACAGGCAGAGCCTGCAGCACATCCAGGGAGAAGAAAAATGATACACCTGGCCTCCTCTCCCTGACCAGAGCTTGCACTGCAGAGTTTGGTGCACTCAGGGAAATAACAGCAGGCACCTTTCACTCTTTATCTCCTCTACCATAAAACCATGCCTACCAAGGTGGACTTTTTTTTTTTTCCTGTATTCATTAGGATGCTGGTCCTGTAAGCTTTCTACCAGAAATGGTAATATTTCAAAGTTACTGAACTATCCCCCTAGAGTTTTTGGGTAGTTTAGGAGTCACAGTTTACAAAATTGATTATCCCCATTCAAATAAACACATTGTTCAGTTTAGGGATTCTTTGTTGCTGTTTATGGATCTCCCTTTTTAAGGGTGAGAATCTACAAAGGCAAATTATAAGGGAAAAGGCTATGCAAGTGGAGTGGTTTTAACTTTGAGAATAACTCCATGGCCCATTCCTAAAGTGAAGGAAACCTTGGCATTTCTCTTCCAGGAGTCAGCCTTCCAAGTAGCTTTCTCTTGTCCCTTATTTTTGCATTACATATGGCTTGTGACAATGAAAATATTAGATATTATAATTAACAAAAAAGGCTTTAATAAAAAGCACAGTGTTGAGCAAAATGTGTTGAGATTTATGTTTCTTTAGGAAATGTGTTTACATGAAAGGGGAACAGGAAAATCCATAAAGTGGTTGAATCTGGTACTACACTTAAAATCATGCTGCTGGGACTTTTTTAAGCAATTTTATTTTTTCCTCTTCTGTAAATATTCCAGTTGTAACACAACTCACTTATCGACACTTATTTTTTTTAGCTTATTTAGTGTGCCTTGGTTTCAGAGTTTCAGTTTAATATTGCTAACAGTCTCACTAAAAACCCCAGGATTAGCAGTGTATTTGAACACCTGCAAAGTTCATTTAAAACTGGAATGGCAAATGTTGCAAAATTCAAAATATATTTAACATATTTGTAGTTTGAATGTTAACCACAGCTGCTTAGTGCTGTTCAAAAGGCTTGGAATGTACATATTTTATACATCTCAAGGAATAGCTGTGATTGATGGCCTTTCATGTCAACTGTTTGATTTGCTGAAAGACAGAACCAAAAACAGTGGAAGGGAGAAAGTCTGGGAAGAGCTGCCAGACCAGAAAAGTTGTTTATTAAAGTAAAAAACAACCTATCCAAGTCTGGCACACTTCTGAATCTTAGCTGAATTCAGTAGATAAAGGGGGCAGAGAGAAAAAGAATATTAAAAAAAGGTAATAAACCCAGAGAAAACAGTTAATTATTTTACTGATTGCATTCACATAGATGAGTTGTTCTATCATTCAGACAGATGGAAGTCCAACAAATACAGAGAAATGAATATCTGATGTACAGGTATTTTACAACCCTTACAGAGCCAGATTTTTCAATGGATCATTCACAAATCTTTCAGAGAAACACACTTTTCTATGATCCTTGGCACTGATGGTATCATTTTCCATACCAGACTCAATGATTAAGCCAGATGCACTACATTCATTTTTGTTTTTCATTCTGAAAAACTGGTTCTTTCCATATTTATGCTAGCTGTGACTACTGCGGCTCAAAAGATTTTTACTTGAGTAACTCTTGATTTATTTGAGGGCAAGAAATAAAACCTTTTAACCATTTCTTTTCAGTATTGATAGATGTAAAATATTTTTGTCCAGATTTCAGCCAGTTCCAGTTTTAACCAAAGGCATCACTATGCACAAATTCAACATTTAATTTTCTAGGAACCTTTGGCCTTCACCTCTTAACACACTGGAGTGAACAGGCAGAGATGGAAAGTCTGTAAAATAAACACATGCTGCACCCTCATCTCTTTAGTTTTACAGAAGCTACATCCTAAATTCTTTTTTAACAAATGCTGTAGATATTCAGCTGACTTTGCTGGCAACCAGGGTACATATCTTGCACTCCTACATTTCAAGCATCCATCCAGAGTAAAAAAGTGCTGCAGATCTTAAAAAACCCCAAAAACCTACAGTAGCTATTTGTGCACAGCTTTTAGGCCATACCTATTTAGGGCAAACTGTTTAACACACAAAAGCTGAAGAGACAGAAGTGTTCACATACCTTAGTCTAGACTTCCTTTGTGTTCTGTCTGAATCATCAACTCATCTTGTATGAAGCATGAAGAAGCATGAATGAGCAAAGATTAATGTGGACAGCAGAAGGATTGAAATACTTTGTGGTGTGATCTTCATCACCCAAAATACTTCTGCTGTGGGGGACATTTTAATTGGAACTGTAACTCTAGTGTCTCTTCAGCCTAAGCAGCACACGGGATAAAAATCTTAATCTCTTTCTATGATGAATCAGAATACTCTGTTCCTTTTTAATGGACATGGGTCTGACCTGAGCACCTTCAGACACTCCTCAGTACTTTATTGATACTACAGCTGCCAAATATATTGAGAAACTCAGTCACACTGAAAAAGCTTTAGACATTTCAAAATTCAGTGTGCCAAGAGCTTAGTAACACGGGTGGCTTACCCCCACAACCCATTCACTTGTTTCCCAGTGGAATAGAGTGTCCAGATCAATGTTACTATTCTGATACTCAAAGCCCAGTATGAAATTGGCTGCAGTTAGATGACGACTAAACACTTCCCTTGAGAACAGGGCTTCCCACCAACAGCTATGTTTTTTTTCTGGGAGAATGAAATTGTGCGCATTCCAGAGAGGTGTTTGAATGCAAACGCTGGGGGGGAGAAAGCAACAATTCAGAATAAAATCCAAAAAATAACTGTGTGATGTAGTTTTGCTCAGTAAAACCTGGATTGAACGAAGTGTTGAATAATTTGGCTTGAGCTATTGAAAAATGTAGCCAAAACTGTTTAAAAGTAAGTCTCTAAGTTTACCTCAAACATGTCACTCAAGTATGTGCTTAATTACTTTTTCCAGGATCTTTTTTTGCCAGCATCTTGAATAATCAAGCTTTATATTCTTCTTTTATGTACCTAAATACACAGTTGCCAAACATGTAAAACACAGAACAGTCAAGCCTTTTGGGCAGGACAAAAGATTTACCTTATGTCTTTTATTTTTCATTTCTATTACAATATACTATGGAGACAGTTAGGTAATGATAGATACATTTTATTTGCTCTATTTCATTAGAAGGTTTATAGAAGTTCTCTGCCGTATAATAAAGTAATTTAATAACAGATTGTCTATATCCTTAATTTTTCAAGACACGAACTCATTGAAAATTGGTATTTGCCATATGCTGATTCAAGGTTCTCTGTGCGTACAAGTGACAATTTCAACTATATTAGTTAGTAAAGTATATTTTCAGAAAAAAATTGAAGCTTAAATAGAGCCTCAAATAAAGCTTAAATGGTACATTAACAGTTATTGAGTAAAACCTTTTTAAATTCTTTTCTAAACCAATGCATTTTCACTTTTTCTCCTTCCTCTGTCTGAGCATGCTGCCCAAGAAGAGAGTTTGTTGCCTTTACTCATACCAATGACACTTATGGAATCTGTCTCTTTTGGCCCTAAATATGATACATGTGTCTAAAAGACTCAGGATATAATTTCTAGCTGCAAGTTACTGTTGCAATTTAGTTCAAAATCAGGTATATGACTATTAAATTATGTTAACTGTAATCAGGTTATTCCTTCACTTCTGAGGGCTTGAGTGCATTAGTGAACATTTTTGCATGTAATTGTCTTATTTCATTTTGAAGCTCAGTCTTTGAAGCTCTTTTGGGCTGAAACACCCCACTGACCCACTTCCAGATACAAACGTGCAAGTCCTGCAATCTGGAACTAATTGCCCAGACACCATCTGGAGGTCCTGTTCCTTGCTACAGGGTGCTGTAATCCTGAGGCTTTCACAGCAGAAGTAGCATTTTACAGTATCCTTAAGATCTCAGAATATTTCAAAAATGTTTCAAAATATTCCCAAATACTTCTGCCAGCTGGGGACACTGGGAAGGTTGCCATGCCCATAAACGCTTGCATGACCATGTGCAATCCAGTCTATTTCGTGTAAGTACTGTCCAAAGTGAGAAGTTGAGCAGGGCACTGGGGTGACATACTGAGGTGGGAGGAGTGTAGGTGAAATGTCCTGAGTCTGGGTGCATAGTTGTTCCTGGCAGTTGCTTCTTTCAACCTGTTTTTAGGACATCTTTTTCTCAGGCAAAACACGGGCATTCTGTGGATGGCTGGTCCTCCCAGAAAAAGGCAGCTCTAATGATGTCCTGGCTTCTGGCTTGTGAGGAACTCCCCAAAATTGTGCTCCTCTTCTAATCCCGAACTTCCCTTTCACCCAACTGGTCATTAATTTTTCTGTAAGAAACCTCTTTTTGGGAATGGGTTTGACCTTTAACAAATACCTTGTATTACAATTTTCCAACTTCAACCATTTCAGCAGCTCAAGCAATATAATGAGAAAGCAGCTAAGGACAATCAGTGGAAAAATTGTTGAAAAATAAGGACCTCAGGACTTCTTGTACTATATTTTTGACTCAGGAATTCATATCTTTGGAAAGGGAAATATTTGAACCAGGATCTTTTCTTCCCCACACCTCAGTGGCATACAAGAAGTTGGAGTTTTTGTAAGGATTACCCTGGTCTTTGTTAAACTCACAGATGACTTATTATTTCTTAGTGGAGCATTTTAGCCTCAAGCCAGTGCCCACCAAAACCAGCTGAAGGCTTTACATTTTCTGTAATCAGTTTTTGACTTACCACTTAGTGGTCAAGGGAAAATGTTTTTTCTTTCATACTCTCTATTCAAATTTCAAATATTTGAATAATTAAAACTTGCTCAACCTCGAATCCTCTTTAGCTGGAACAAAGATGTACAGTGACAATCAGTGAGAAGTAATTCCAGTTTGAAACACAATCTACAGACATTCAGTGTCTAGTCAGTCTGGAGGGGGAAAGTGCTTTTCTAATACATAAATGTCCAAATATTTTGCATCCAGACTTTCAGAAAGTCAGATTTGAACACTACAATTTTTTGAGTCAAAAAAAAAAAAAAAAAAAAAAAAAAAAAACAAAAAATATTTTTATAAANAAAAAAAAAAAAATTGTAGCATATTTTCATCAGAAAATTGGGGTTTATAATGGAAGTGTTTTTTTAAGAAACAATAGCAGCAGTTGTTATTTATGTTGCTCCCGTAATAATAAAATCCTATAGGAGAAGTTGACCATGTTCAAATGTTAAAATGTTTCAGCCAAGAAAAAATATCTTGTTTTACTGAGATTCCTTTTACCCCCGGCTGGTTTTGTATAATTAAATCTATCCACAAGGAAATGTCTTAGAAGTGTTTTTGGTTGTTTATTTAAACTTTTTACTTTTTCATGTGTACCCTATACATTCTATCAGGCCAAGTGTTGTTCTCAGTCACGAAGGTTTGAATCCAGAATTACTGTGCTAATATCAGCTGCATCAAAGTCATCTCCAGAGGCTAGATATATCTCTCCAAGATTACTAGGTAAACACTCTTTTACCGTTTTTCAGGAAGAGTTGTCTTTCTTGTTATTGCTTAGTCATTTATGAACAGATTTACCACCATTATTACACTGACAATAGTCTGTTCCTTTAACCGAAATACAGAGTTTTCATACTGGTTAAATTTCTGCTTGCTACCTGAAGAACTTCTAAGTTCTTGTGGCGGACAAATTTTATATCCTATTTTGTCACAGGAATTAATCTCATTCAACAGAAGACATAGCTCTACCTGTATGTTCATCTGAAGAGATCTAAAAAGTCCAAACAGGAAAAAAGTAAATTTAAGTTCTCCAAGGATTTTGATATGATTCTAGAGAAAAATGACCTTTAAAAGAAACCCTAAAAGTTAACTAACTAACTAAGTTTTCCTAAATGAGATTAGAAGAATTTGTATCTACCCCATGACCGGCATCATTTAATCAATTTCTATGTTGTTCAGTAGCTCTCTAATGCTCCTGCAATGTCAGCTTCTCTGACCAGCTTGTATCATAATGCTATAACCATTAAATTTTTACAGAAATATTATTAACTACTCTGGAAAACTCACTCTTTAACATATGAATGAAATTATTAAGTTTTAACTTTTTTTTTTTTTTTT
>VWYO01003692.1:450299-484944 GCA_013400275.1 Rhadina sibilatrix
AAAAACAAAAACAACAGAGAAAAAAGGAAGTGTTTCATTCATCAGACTCACCAGACTCTCCCAGACTGGAGAAATACAGGTAATCAGTTTCCTTTAGTTTCCTTCAGTTTCCTCCCTCCCTCCCTCCCTCCCTTCCTTCCTTCCTTCCTTCCTTCCTTCCTTCCTTCCTTCCTTCCTTCCTTCCTTCTCTTTGTTCTTTTCTCTTTCTTTCTTTCTTTCTTTCTTTCTTTCTTTCTTTCTTTCTTTCTTTCTTTCTTTCTTTCTTTCTTTCTTCTTCCTCCCTCTTTCCCCTCTAAGGGGAATGAATGAGAATTTTTTTCCAGTTATATATTCAGGGGGAAAATCAGGTCAATTTTTTACCACTTTTCCTGTGAGCAATAAAAAGTTTACTCATATATATGGCCTAAAGGTCTTGGACAGTTTGTATTTACTCGTTATTTAATTTCTACATTCAGCCTTACTTTCTCATTAAATATTTTCAGCTTACTTTTTCATCTGTGCTGTCTCACTACTCCTGTGCTCTTCCTTCCTTGCAAACACTCACACGTGTTTTATGGCTAAGAACTTCAAGATTTCCCATTTTTTCTGTGGTGGGCTGGGATGTATTGAAAAATTCAGAAAGATGTTATCTCTGCTCATTTGGATTATAACTAAGAATTTGCTTGAGAAACCTTGTTCCTGGCTTGTTCTTGAGATGCACTAATCCCACTGGCTCCCTAGCATTACAGATATAACCTACATTATAAACAGGCACTTCAAAAGCAACTGCTTTCTACAAAAAACAGAGACAATGCTGACACCTTGAAGATGATTGCTATGACAGGAGAACATGCATTGCATGTTCTTCCACCCTACTGAGCAAGGCACAAAGCTTCATGGACCATGCAGGCAATGCTCTTTGGGGCTTCACATCTGTGTGCTGGGCTCCCAGATCTCAGCTATGTTGTCCATGGGTACTCTGCAGTATAGACAATAGTTTATTTGAGCTCACATTCATTATCTGTACCATTTATTGAGACTCGGTATGGTGATCTGAGCTAGTGGACCACTGAGTTTGCTTTACCAACACATTTTTTCAGAGACCAGATATGATTCAGACGAGGATATGGGAGATGCTCAAAAGTCTCTAGTAAGATTAATTTCTAAAAAAAATTTTAGGCAAGTTAAGCCTAACTATCTGATAAAAAAGAAAACTTTAACACACTTTCAAGTTCAAATTCCAGAAACATAGATCAAAAGTTGTTGAAATCCTGAAAAAGTAAACCAAATTTAAAATTGCCTGTTCTGTTGTGATTACTTACAAAATCACCAATGGCTTTGTTCATTATGCCATAAAAGTTCATTATTTTTGCAGTGCAGTGGGCATGCATTCTCTTACCAAAGAACTTATTTTTTAGTCTCAGCATTTCCATTTTGACATTAGAAAAATATACAACCAAAATCTATAAGACTTTGATTAAATGTTGATACAGCTGATTCCAACACAGCCAAAGCCAGTGACCATACATGGAATCTAAACAACAGCTAGTAATTACAGTGTCAAAGGCATGTATACACTGTGTGTTATGTTTCATTGTCTGGCATGCAAATATAGACTTGGTTTCCTTTGCACTATTTCCAAAGTATAAAGAAAGCTAACCAGAGAGTTCTGTTTCGTTTACACAAAAGAACAAGGTTCAATCATGTTTGATAAGTTGCAAATTACTGGTAATACCACAAGTGTTGTTACAGCTGCTAAGAGTGGTCAGGAGGATGTACAAAATACAGCAACGGCATGAATCAAAAGCAAAAGTCTAAACAATTTGAATGATAGTGTATAATACTTCTAACTTTAACTTGGAGCAAGTGCTTGTCAGCAGCATCTTGGGCAGTGGTGAGATATGTGGAGCAAGTTGCCACGTATGTATTTGATATTCTGTGCTTTGGCAGTCTCCCCATTGACTTTGTTCCTAAGTGGACCAGAAGGAAAGGAAAAAAGAAAAAGAAAAAGAAAAAGAAAAAGAAAAAGAAAAAGAAAAAGAAAAAGAAAAAGAAAAAGAAAAAGAAAAAGAAAAAGAAAAAGAAAAAGAAAAAGAAAAAGAAAAAGAAAAAGAAAAAGAAAAAGAGAAAAGAAAAAGGAGAAAGGAAAAGGAGGAAGGAAGGAAGGAAGGAAGGAAGGAAGGAAGGAAGGAAGGAAGGAAGGAAGGGAAAGAAAGAAAGAAAGAAAGAAAGAAAGAAAGAAAGAAAGAAAGAAAGAAAGAAAGAAAGAAAGAGAAAAGGAAATATTCTTCAATAAATGCATTTTTAAAGTTTTTTAGAAATTTGCATATAGAGATTTTCACGGATGAGTACATCCTTTTAATTGAATCTCTAAATATGGTGCATTTGTCAAGAGCTTAACATAGAACACATCTCTTTTCTGCAGAATATGGATGTTGCAAGTCTCACCTAGAGTGGAACAAGCCCCAGAAAAGAGGTTCAGTTTTGGAGATGTTCAAAAGCCTCATGCATCCTGAGTTCAAGTGTTGTCCTTTCTCAGTCTTCAGATTGACAGAGTAGACTTAGTTCCCTTGCAAAGGAAACCTGAATTAGTATCTTGCTCTGTATTCAGCTTCGCAGCTCTTGCAGCTGTTTCAAGGCTTTCCTGGAAAAGAGCTTTGGGAAACTAAAGTCCTTTCTGATCATGAGATCGAAGAGTTGCTGCCCTGTGGGTCACTGTCCATCTCCTTTCAGAGTGAATTAGTCTTTTCATCTGTGATTACATGGGCTTCTCTTTTAAAATTTTGGCAAGAGGTACTCACTTGGGCCATATTTAACTATAAAAAAGGAGCAAGAGGGAGAACTTAGACATGGATCTTCTTAGTATACAGTATTTTGATAGTGGTGGTCTTTTCAGGTTTTTTTTTTTTTTGCCTAACTTCTAATTAGTTTTAGGTGGTATTTTGTATTTGCTAAAATTTAAAATCGTGTGAAATTATCAACAGTGAAAAATGCAGACTTATCTGGTTCCAACTGATATAACAGAAATAGAAAGTATTCCAGTAAAATCAAGTATCAATAAAACCAATGTAAATGCTTCAATGTGCTTCAAGTACTGTGAAGAGAAAGGCAGGAAGGCAGGCAGGCAGGCGGAAGGAAGGAAGGAAGGAAGGAAGGAAGGAAGGAAGGAAGGAAGGAAGGAAGGAATTCTGAAACTTAGCACTGTGAAAACTTTGCATTAAAGTGAGCATAGAGTTCCTCTGGGTCCTGCTAACTAGAATCAAGAGGATATGAGAAAATAATTGGTTTTTACAAGGAAAAGAATGACAAGCTTTCTTTATTAGAGAAATAAAAGTGGAAGATTGAAAAAGGTAACTAGAGAATGAATAGCTGAAAAGCAACTTAAACCCATTTTTATTTGTAGTATCTCCTGATATGTAAAGCTATGTATTGCTACACTGGGCAACAGGGAGAGGATAATGCTTGTTTCCAAATGTGTGAGGTTGGCAACCATACGAATACATCCCAGGAGCACAGATTATTATTTGTACATCATTTGACTGTGGTATCCTAAACCTTTAAGTAGTTAAATTACACAGGGCTCTGCATTTTTAAGCAAACTTGTTCTTCTGTAGTCCTGCTTCTTCAGTCAGGATATGTTCCACTGGAACTGGAACAGCTTGCGCTGGGTTAGCCCCCTGGGAAAGTTCTAATTTACAAAACCCTGTTTAGAAAAATCAAATCTATTTAAAGGCATTACATTATAAACATAAACTCCCTAATGAGCTGTAGTGAAATGGCTCTAGGCAATAACTTGCGAAGTTCAAATGATTTAGCCATTTTCTGCCATGTATTATTTTCATTTAATCTGCATCACAAGGACTGTAAAGAGTCCAGCTGTTCAAAGTGAGTCTTAAAGAGTCCTGCCAAGTGCAAAAGCTCGTCCAGTTGTTTCCTTCTTTTTACCGTGTTTGGTTAAAGACTTATTAATTGATAGATCAAATGGTTCCTAAGTCAAAAAAAAAATTAAAAAAAAAANGAAAGAAGGAAGGAAGGAAGGAAGGAAGGAAGGAAGGAGAAATCTGTGGAACATCCTTGGTGTAGTGAAACAATCTGTGTTTTCATGTTCAATCTTCACTCCATTGGGACCAAGGGTGTGCCCTGAAGATGTGATAAGTCTCCCTCTCATTGACTTTGCCATCTGCTTGCTGCAGAGCAGCTTTTCTTCAGCTATACCTGCAAGAAAGGCAGTACAGTCCCTCTGCATGGCAATTAATTTCTACTCTGTTGAGATATTACTAGGAATTTTTTTCTATCATTTCCATATATAAATTCCATTTCCAAATAGAAATTCCATCATTTTTGCTTAGAAGCAGGACTAGAGGAAGTGATGGAGGACACACACATTCTCCTAGAAGAAATGCAGTGTCATATGCAGAATGCACTGGTGACTAATAGGCATTTTTTACCTTTCCTTTAAACCTTTCCATTGTCCTGTTAAATGCAGGACATGGTTTGCCTCAGGTTAGACTTAAGTAATGGAAATACACATTTTTTGAGAGATTTATTACATAATTCTAATAAATAGCTAGAATATAACGTCAGCAGTCTGTACCACTTGCTTTTTTCAAAACTTATTTTCAACATCCAGAAAATGCAAAACTGTACCTGTTACAGGATTTGGTATTTTGGTCTGGTCAAAATCACTTGACAAATTTAAACATTAGAGAGTAATATTCTGAAATGTGTAAATGTTAAAACCACAACTTCCATGTAGTAATTGTGAATAAATATAGCAAACTTGGTCTATTTAATAAATGAAATACTGTAACATTAACTGGAAGAGCTGGATTACATTCATTTAACTGCTTCCTATTTTAAGTAATTATTGCAAAAGCGTTGTATGTGCTAGTGGAAGTGCCTATATCAAAAGCAAGTATAAGGAAAAAAATTGACTTTTTATTTTAACTTCCTATTAAAAGAAAGACTCAATTTCTGCAAATATTCCCTCTTTTTACAGTGAGATATTGTACTGGAACTGGTAACACAAATTTGGAAGAACATGGGTCAATTAAAGAAATGATACAGTACAACTTTTGTTCAGTTTTTTCAGCTCAGTTGAAAATTTTGTAACAGAGTCACTTGCTGAAGGCAAATGTAACTGTACTGGCATTTAAAATGCATAAGGATTTTATTGCTAGACTGATGTAAAAGGATGAGCCATGCATGAGGGTCTAGTCCAAGATACGTACTTATTAATACATCCTAGATTAATATGTACTGCAATATGTATTAATTACAAAAGAAATTGAGCAATTTTCCTGATCTTCACCTATTTTCTTTGGTTATTTGCCCACAATTTAATCATGCAGCAAGCATATGTAAAAGCTATTTGACTTTGATGACACAAACCCCAGTGTGATTAGACCAGAAATATAAATGTATTTGATAGCCCCATCACAATCCTGGAAGGGTAAAAAAGAAGGGAATTCACCAAAAAGGCATTATACAGCTCAAGAACAATGTTCAGGTCTGTTTTTGGGACTATTAGGCAAATTATATATCAGTACCAATTTTAGGGCCAGATCACTCTATAGCTCCGTGCCGTGGCAGCTGCAGGGCACAAAGATAGTTTTAATCTGTTTGTACTCTCCCTTCACTAGTGCTAAGAAAACCACCCTCCAGATTTCCCTCTTGGCATAATTTAAAATACCCCATGGGACTGACATTTGTAAGAAGACAGCCCAGAGCCCTATGATAAGTTGTGCATGAGAAAACCCAAGACAGACTCTCTCCTTCAGTTTAAAGAGACAGCTTTAAACCCACTCCATTACATCATGAAAGCAGCAGCACTGTAGCATTTGGAATAACTTCTTCTGTAATGATTAAAAACGTGAGAATTCCTGTACCTGCTTCTCTAGTGATTTGCCAAGTTGAAATTAGCATAGGCCTGCAAGGATGGAGAAGCACAAAGATACCTCAGTGTACTTGAGATTCAGACTGGAGGAGTAGAGAGGTTGGATATTGCATGGTTCTCCTGCCAGTGAGATTAATTTCTTGACTTCAAGAGACCTATATTCTCATTTACCAAAAAAAAACCTGGACTGAATGCTTTACTGTATTGTACCAAAAAAACAAAAACTTGATTTTAACAACCTTGCTAGAGTACACAAATAGAGCTTCTTGTCCCTTAGTTATCAGACCTGGCTTTTCCTGCAAAAAATTAGCCCATGAAATGTTCCACTGCTACTAGTGCTCGAGCCAGCTCTGGTGTAATGGAATATAGATCTTAAGTTACAAGAGCCTCCATGACCTGCTTCTAGCTGATTTATATCAATACAGTTCCACTAAAGTAAATTAGTAATTGAAATTTTTAGCTCATGAGTTGACGTACAGTGCTTTGACCAGGCAATCAGTCTTTACTTCTATTTATTTGGTTAGAATTGTGCAGTGCTAATGAGATTATAGTCTGGGGATTAGGAAATGCCTTTCCAGAAAGGTAGGCTGCACTGTAGAGAGATGACTGACATGCTAACATTACACAATATCCATGGAACATGCTGACTAATATCATCAGATTAATGAACTGTGGATCACTCAAAGTGTGGTCCAGATAACACTGTACAATAGCAGTGGCCATAGAGAACACAGTACATCAAACCCAACAAAATAAGGTGGTGGTGTACAGTGGTGGGGTACAGTTACAGACTTATTCATACTTTACTCAAATCCACACACATAAAAAAAGGTTAATCACGATTTTTTTTAATATATCTTCATATATTCTCTGTTGTTTCTTTTCTTGCAACTGGAGAAATTTAGCTTCATTCTCCAGGGAAAAAAAAGATGTCTGTTATTCTGTTTTTAATTTTCCATCTGGTCTGGTTTTTTGAATACAACTGCCTGGACTTCAGAAGAGTGTTCCTTTCTTTATTCTCATCATTGGACACAAGATGCAGTTATAGAATATATCCTCTGGATATTTATTCAGTTACACAAATTAAAAGTGGCTAATAATTAGGAGATAAGAAATCTCAGATTTTCATGTCCTCTTATCTAGTACTAATGGTTTAGGAACTAATGAGGATGAAGATTTTGATAATTTAATTAAAAACTGGAGGTAGAAAATTAGGATCAAAGGATCACTTGGTGAGTTGTATCAGCTTATAGCTGTTGAGAATTTTGTTTCTGAGTTCCTGCTGTCACACAGGAACTTAGTAGAAATGAGTATGTACTTGCAATACTTCATGGAAAGCATGAAGTATTCATGCTTTCATGATAGCAAACTCAGTAGTTCTCAGTATAAATAATGTGTGAAAAAAACTTCTAACAAGTAACACACCAGGATAATGAAGATTGAGGCAATGCTTCCTTGGCGAAAATGTGCAGTTCAAATAAGATGATATTACATGATGAAAGCAAGCAAAGATAAAGACAAACAAATTTCTTCCTTAGCCCAACATTAGCTCTTACTGAGGTGAAACGTATCTGAATTATTGCAAAAATGATTCATCATGATTGTCACCCTCTCGATAGCGTGAGGGGAGACAATTGACTGCAGATCCATTTGGCCATAACGGAGAGGTGCTATGCTGGCAAAGTTATTTCTCTGATTATCTTTCAACTGCTGAGGTGACTCAGTTAAAAATCTACTGTGTCTGTCCTGGTCTCCTCAGTTTATCGTTGCATTCAGCAGTTCCCACACAACCTGTGCTTGCCCATCATCTACAGAGATGTTTCAAGATGCTTCCTGTAGGTACTAAGTATGGTGAGGCATCCTGGCACCTACCCTTGCCGTTTGCTCACTCACTTATCACCACCAGCACAGCCTAAGGCTGTGTGACAGAGTTCGTGCAATTGCACTTAGATACAACCTAATTGTAATTCACTTAGTAAGTATGTGGGAAACAAGGCATGTGTTAATCTTACAAGTCTCTTCAGGCATTCTAGCCCTGTTTAGGACTGATAAACATTGCCATCTACCCCGTCAAAACACTTGTGTTTTGAACTTGAATCTTGTGACCAGACTTTCATTCTTACTGTTAATATTCCCTGAGATACAAATGCCAAACTAACAGATGCTGAGTTAAGATGGGAATAATTTTCTATCAAGGCAGAGTAAAGACTACAAACTGTAAGAGGAAACACATTCAGTGTTAAAGAAAACATTTTGGTTTTGAAAGGCTAGGTTTAGGAGGGATTTATGAAATGTGAACATCAAGCTCATCTATATCCATCCAGGAGATGATGTGCATCAGGGTTGTTTGGCAAGGAGGACTAAGCTGAAAGACCCTTAGAACAGCTCTACAGATCATGCTCACCTGCAGAGTGGAAGGCTTCAAGTCTCCACCCATCCCAGCTACTCCTGAAGTGCCAATACTGGGGCAAGTACAACTTGAGGCTTCCTTCTGCCCGGAGTTGCTCAGGACAGCAGTGTGTGTTTCTTTCTCCGCACATAGGGCAGAGGCTGCTAGCTAGGTTTCTCTGCCTCAGTGAAAAGTCAGAGCTTTATGGCAGACACTGTTTGCTACAAGGGAGTTGTTGCTTTCTCCATTAAGGTTTCTTCACAATAAAGTTGCCAGGACAGGGCAGCCCTCTTCTGAGGCTCTTTGCACTCCACCTGGCAGTGTAAAGAGGCCGCAGCTCAAATTTATGAGAAACCACTTAGTTTTGCATGTGCCCTGAAATTCTGGCGTTCTCTATGTTCATTCAAGGCCAACTGTGCATCTAAAATGAGCAAAATTGAAGCTGGTGATGTTGCATCCTATCGAACCATATGAGACACTCCTTTGCAGGCTTTGCTCCTGGAAGGTACATGCTGTAGGAAAGGGATGGAAAGAGGCAGAGAGAGAACTGATGGCAACTGAATCAAGATTTTGGGTGGGCTTACTCCAGGAAAGGGGATTCAATGCTGTGTGCCAAGATGCTTGTAGCAGGGAACTGATTCCAAAGAAGACTGTCTCTATTCTTAAATGACCTACTCAAAGGAGTTTTGAAAATAAATTAGAAACATGATATGGCACTATGCAGAACTGGTCTAAAATTCAAGTGTCAGCTGATTTTGTTGCATGCAGAGTGAAAGGAAAAAGAAAAAAGGAATTGATAGTTAACATCTACAGAAAAATAAAACTTTGACAAGTAATTTGAGCCAGTGTAACTTTACTCAGCAGGAAAACAGGAAAAGTCATTATTTGCCAAAACAAATCTTTCAAAATCTGATAATATTTAGGAAATAAACAGCTCAATCAACAGATTTGAAAGATTTCAGGCAATTTCCTTTCCTAAGACGATGTTGGGCAATATCAAGCAGAACCACACAAGGTGCTGTGCTTGTGAAAAGAGATCCCCTACAACATTGCCATGCTCTGCCCGTAGAAAAACATATTTCGACCATGAAGAGGTCTGTGCATTTCCTTTCCACACACAGTTGGCCCTTTGGCATCAGCAGCACTGAAGCAAAGCTTTGACTTCACCTCTGCATTTTTGCATGAGTTATTTCTCCTCTTGTGAAGTTCATGCTGTAATTCGTTACTTTTAGTGAGTTAAGTCAATTGTAAATTGCATGATATAAATGATGACTGAAGTTAATTGAAGGCAGTATTCTTTACTACTGTATGAATCAGCAATAGAGGACTCAGAAGGAATTCTGGTTTTGATTAAGCTCTGATTTTGGTCAAAGGCTTTCAGTAATTTTTGCCTTTTTATTTAAATTGAATTCTAGCCAGCACCTGTTAGATAACAAAAGAGACTAAAACCACATTCAAAAACTCTTTAATCAGCAGATAAACTAGGAAAAAAAGACATGAATTCCTGAAATCACTCTCCAATCAGAATATCTGTTACTAGCAGAGCAGAAATATTTACTCTTGCTTTGGGCTCAAGAGGAAGAACAAACCTTCTGGTCTTGTCTTTTTCCTGGGCATGGCTGTGATCAAAGAAAGAAGATATTAGTCAATTTTCCCAAGTCCTGAAAGAATTAAGAAGTCTGGTTTTCAAAATACGTCATGAAGTTCTTACCTATCAGCCACAGGAGATCATAATTTAGGACTGTAAATTTTCAGGAAAGGAAATCACATGAAGCAGAACAAGGAGAGTATGGTAAAGGACCACTATTCCCCTCTCCTGTGCCATTTAATCCTTTGAGTTTTCTCATCCTCATTTTGTCTGGATTTTTTTTTTTTTTGGTCTGGAGTAAAAAAAAAAAACACCACATTCAGAATGCTAAATTTAATTTTTTTTTTTTTTTGTAGGTGTTGTTTGGCAAATCCTGGCCCCATCATTACAGAAATTGAAAGGTTACTGGAAGTTAATATTTAAGTCCTATTTGTCCTGTTAGATAAACATGAAGGGTTGGCTATCAGGAAAACCACCTCCTTGTTATGCTGTAGCAAAAAACTGCCAAAAACTAAATGTACCTTTCATGCACAGGAAAAAAAAAAAGACAGCTTTAAAGTTGCATTCGTTAGATAGAATTATGTTTATGAGTTAAAAATCCTTATATACAGATTGTGAGGCTTATCAGATGACAAATAATATGATTTCCATTACTATATACTCCATGTGTGAAGGAGAAATTTCAAAGCCAGAATAATATAAGATTATATATGGCAAGCTATTAAACAGGGTCTTTTGGCATGCCATTTTGGATTAACTAATTGCACCCAACAGCCAGAGGAGAAGGAAAGTAGATACCAAAGGATTCATGCCAGTGGAGCATGCTACAGAGACATTTGTTACTCCACTGGGTCTAGTGAAAGCCTACAATATATCACTGCACAATTGTTCACAGGACCTTTAGCTATTTTGTTTTATAAACCCTGGGTGCTGTTCATATGCAGAGGATTTGGAGAAGGGAGACTGCAAGCACAAAGACAATTGCAAGACAAATTCAGCTTTTTTTTCACGTATGTTGTGCTCCATGGTATTTACAATAGCAGCAATCTGTTTTCATGACAGCATGTTTTTGTAAATCCAAAGAGATAAACTTTCTCAGCTATTTATAAATCAGATGCTTACATTATGATCTCCTGCCAGTAACTCTGGTCACTCTTGAACTTTGCTGTGCTCAGTTTAACAAATCTGTTTGTTACTGTAGTGTCAAAGGTGAGAAAAATACACTGGAATCCTGTGGAGAAGATGCAATAGCTCTTTGTGGCTGGGACAGTGATGTCCTGCCACTGCTAGGGTAAAGGGAAGTCACACACCTTAGTCCCAACACAGATAGGAGCCAACAATCACAGATTCTATCTCAGATCAGTCATTAACTTGTGTGGTCTTGGAAGAGGGTTTTGTCTTGGTAAAATGAAATCAATATTATCTCTTCATTCTTCAGTATTCCAGTGATCTTCTATTAGATAATAGATGCAATCAAGCAGATTATAACTAGTATTTTTCCTCTTTCCTTAATTTATTTTTGCTATTCATCGTACAATTATTAGAATTATTAACAAGCAAGATGGCTTTCGTAACCTCCAGGAAACCTACCACAACAAAAGAGAAACAACTCAGTCTTTAGTCTCCTTTTTTTAGAAGGAGCTCAGCAATTTGCTGTACTCTTCTCAAGGCAAAAAAATACATACTCAGCATAATTTATAATGAATCACTTCTATGTTGCATAACATTTTATTTTAATTTCTACAACTTGTCTATGTGAGCAGTTCACAGACTTCCTAATGGGCCTGTTGGGAGCTTTTTGTTGAGCAATTTATGAAATTCTAGGACTTTTTCAAACCCTTTAAATAGCTACTTCAAGCTCTTTTAACATGTAAACGTAAGACTAACCATATTTGATCAGTCTACAGGTCCATTTAGCTTAGTTTAGTTCAGTTTAGTTTAACTGCAGCCAAAAGTAATTAGTAAAGCATGTAAGAGGAGACAAAGCATATGCACGAGGATCTGCTCACAGTTTCTAGCAGCTTGGGGCTCAGGTATATACGGATAACAGCTACTTTAGGAGTCATAAAGAGCATACTTAGCATTTTTGTCTAGACCATCCAGCAGTTATCACATAGAGAATTGCAAAGCATGAGAAGGATAAATGCAGTGTAAAGCCATAAATGCAGTGCAGAATTGCAACTTAGTAAAAAATGTTCCATTAACCCTTTTCCTTGTTAACTAACTGCAAACCTTAACTCATCCTCCCAGCCCAAATATACTCTCATACACACAAATAGCAACCTTTTAGATCTCTTTCCCCCACGTTACTAGAAAAAGATGTTGAAGTCTGAAAGCCTAGGAGAAGTAAATATGGAGAAACCCTACAGAAATATGGTAGCCACACCAAAGTAAGCTTCATTGCATCTTCTGTAGCATAGGCAGGGATAGTGGAAACATGTGAACTAACTACTGCTCATAAGTCAGTACCTCAGACTACACACTAAAATTGCTTTAAAAGCAGGGAAGTCTTAGCTGGAACAGTAGTAAATGGACATAGGAAAGATATGGCAAAATTTTCAATTATTCCCATGTTTCAGTAACTTACAACTGGTCTTTGAAACTTGGTAGCTGAGCCTGGGGCTTGGGCGTGCCTTTTGCTAGTGCTCAAATGGCCACAAGGTGCTGTGAGCACTGGAAATCTCCAATATCTTTGTGCTGTGCTCAGAGAGCTCAACATTTCCTGCACACCCAGCAGTCTTCTCAAAATCTCCTATCAACAACCCACACATATCATCCCTTCACTTCAAGCAGGAAAAAAGGAGCCTTCGTTCCCTCCAAAATACCCTTACAGCTTCCAAAAAACACATTGAACTGCTATAGTTCTGTACTTACCTTCAATCAACTGCTTCACTTCCCACTTAAACTATATGAAAGGAAGTTCTTGCACGTATCTTTACTAAGCATAAACCCAGGGCTTGTTTCCTGAATGTTGTTAATCTTCTGAAGCTCAAAAAGCTTGATGGCAAGGAAAGGGAATGATTTTGCTTTGGAAGATAATTTCCTGTCACATATCTAAAGGTGCAGAGAAGAAGAAACCAAAGGGTAAAGAATTAAGGTACTGAGATTCCTCTCTTTCTGAGTGCCAACACCATTGACACCTGTACCAATAAAGGTAGAATAACTAGAGGAGTGTGTAGGCAAACCGACTCCTTTAACTCTGGTGCAGAACTGAGTTTATGCCCTGGCTTTGGGCACATATGGACTGACTCCTCCGAGCCCAGGGCAAAACAAGGAGCTTTATCTGACAAATGGGAGGGAGGATTTGCTGACAAAATCCTACTTGCAATTGGGTTTCCCTTTAGGCTTGTGCTGCACAGGAATGCTTATGGAAGGACAAAGCTTTTCTGGAGCAATGACACTGAAGTAATGAAAAGAAGGATGCGTGGTGTCCAGTCCTAGTTCTGCCCTCAGCCTGATTGGTGTCTCTAAAAAAATAATTTCATTTCTTATTGACTCAGTTTTCCCATTCCTAACATGAGGAGAGTAATATGTCAGTTCAAAGGTTGCTTATACATAGCCATAAAAGAAGAAGATGCTCTGAAAGCCATCTACTCATATTTTGTTTTAGTTAACTAAACATTGCAAGAGAGGATGGAATTATGTGTCTTTAAGTAACAAGACTATTCATTGATGGACTGCTTAAATGCATAACAAAGATGCAAACAAACTCTATGCTCAAACAGAAAACTGTGTAATTTAAACAATGATTTCTCTGAATTTTAAAGTTTTCTACTGCTGTGTTCCATTAGCATTGACATAATGAATGTTACCCAAATATTCTGATTGGCACACTTAATGAATTATGAACTATGAAGCAGGAATTATATTTTGGGGACAATCCATATGTTAACATGTCTAATTATGATACCAGATCATGCCAGAAACAATTGGAAAATTATTGTAATAATAACCTTCAAAATTATGTTAGACTTTGTAATGAACAGTTTAATGTGATATGAAATTACCTAAAGTCTGGAAAGTGTTGAGAAGCAAATGGAAAGCACAGGATTGTTTTAGCTCAATTAAACACTGATGAGACATTTTAAAGACTTCTCCTCTTAACTGAAATACCATGACTATGAACATGTAATTATGAAATCTTAAACAATTGTTCTGAGTCATAATACCGATATTTTTATTGAAAATAACATTTGATCACTCATATTTTGAAAAATCATAAGCAGTTAGTAAAAGTTGATCTTTGTCCAATATAATTTCTCTGGTTGTCAAACTCATGCTGCAAGCTTGTCTTAGCCTCACTCAAAATCTTGTAGACATTCTTCAGACTACATGATTTAGCTTTGTTCAGAGGGCCCAGGATATCAGACCCTACAGCTATGAGTGTCTTATGTGGCATGTGGGGTACCCACATGAGAAGGACACATGGCAAAGTCTTTTAGTTACTGCTTTCTACTTAGGGAACATACAGTATTTCTCATTATCTAGGAGGTCAGGAAAAGTTCTTTGTGAGGATATATGCATGCACATAAAACCTTCTCCAAACATAAATGGCAGTTGTATTTCTGAGAATTCTGAATATTCATGGTTCAGAGGTATATGTTTGCCTTCCTCATTTAATGAAAACAACAAACTTTGAACTTCCTTAGCCTTCCAGTATGAAGTGGATAGGCATGTGTGTGCATTGTCATGAGGCTATCAATGATTTAATTTTATTTGACTGCATTTTATTTTCCAAAAGAGAAGAGAGTGTTTAGCTACCATTGACTGCTCTGGGTGCTATCTAAGGAAAAATGAAATACTTCAAAACAGAAACATAAAAGACTTTGAAACAAAAACAGTTTCTCCTATTCTTGCATCCAGGGTATGTACTGACTTTGCAGAATCACTACAATTAATTCTAAATGATGTATGAAATGAGTAATGCCTGCCTAGAGACTACAACTCGTGCATGCATTCACTGGCTGGCTGTGAAATGTGCTGTAATATTATGCTCAGACATGTCCAGAAAAAAAGTTCATACCATTTCCAGTATTTCTAGACATTTTTATTTTCTCTTTTTTTCACTTCTACTGTCTCTTCAACTACTACTCCATCCCTCTGTCCTTCCTTGCACTGCATGGCTGATCAATTCTCTCAGTTCTCCCTTTCTTCAAGACACAGACAAGATGGTCAGCTACAGCACACGGGTGATCTGAATGGGCTGGCTGTGAAATGGTCTGTTGTGAAAAGGGCATGAAAATACAGACAGGAATATTATTCCTTCATTCAAAGGCTCTAGAAGTATTTTAATGTAAGTGCCTAGGTTGCATTATTCTTTCTTTGGACCTCCATTTACTTAGGAATTACATTCCCCTTGAACAAACTAAAGTAATGAGTCTGCAAAAAATTCTGTACTCTAACCTAATATGAATCAACTCCTGTTAACCTCAGTGGGATTATTCACACACATAAGCCTTTGAGGAATTAGGATTTGAAGTGTTTACTTCAAGACAGATGAAGGGACATGGGGCCACATAAATGACAGTAAACCGCAACTCATATTAAAAATCTTAATAGTTGGATGACTCTGGGTATGGAACAAAATGAATTCTAGGTTACCCATCAATTCTCAGAAAAGATATGTTGCAAGTTTTTACATCATATCAGAAAATAGATATTACTTTCATTTTATTCTCTAAACACAGAATTAAGCATAAATGTTCATTCATAAAAACCCTTTCTGTTAATTATTTTGCTCAAAACAAAGGTGACAAGAAATTGTTGTGAAGTAAAATATTGAATCATGCTTTTCACACACCAAATTAGCAAAATTTGGACTCATTTACTTTATGGAATTTTTTGTATTTGAAATCAGAGATTCTAAAGAAAGATTTGCCCAGTCCTCACAAAGACCCCCCGATACACTATCTAATCAGAGAAAGCCTGGAGCAGACCCTATCAGATGGTCATCAGAATGTCAAATCAGATCAATCAGGCTAGATTTGATGAAATCTAGCATTGACAAAAAAAAAAAAAAAAAAAAAAAAAAAAAAAAAAAAAAAAAAAAAAGTTTAGTAGAAATCAACATATTTTTAAAAAAAAAAAATATTTTGTGTTCTAAGAGAGTCTGCGTCAGACTGAAACGATGGCTGGTTGTCAGGCAGGAGATAGAGGAGGACCCACACCTGTTACACACACACTCTAAATTACTCAACATGCAGAGCTGTTCTGTGAAGGGTACTCAGGAAAAAAAAAAAAAGAAAGAAAAGAACAGAAAAAAGCAGCCCATCGAGTGCACAACCAATTTCCAAGCACATCTACTGCCTTGATAGCATTGTTGCCTGTTATGCCTGCTGTAGTGAAGATCCTGCTTAGAGATGGATGGAACTAAAAATGCAAATGACTATCACATATGTTAGTGCATGGCACAGGGAATGACAACTTGTATGGAGTAGAGGAACACAGTCAAGCACAGCAAAGCCATAGTGCAAACTAGAGATTATTTTGTGGTTACAGAAACACATTCCTTTTCTGTAATATACAGAAATCATTCCCAAAGATGTGCTTCCTCTTGCTCAATGTCAAAAAGCTGAATGCCTATAATAGGGTTGGTCTAAGAACAGCACATCCAATATATTCCAAGCCAAGAAAAATAAGCAAAATTCAGATTTGCCAAAACTGACTCCACCACCTACCTAATCAACTCACAATTGTTGTTTTGCTTCTTTTCATTCACACCTGATGAATCAATCTTCCAAGAAGGTGATGGTTAATTAGGAAGTCACAGAGCAAGAGTACCTGCATGTTGAAGAAAGTGGAGATTTTCTCTGGGCCATGAACAATGAGGGAAAATTGGTTTGTCTGGTACATGCTTGTAGTATGGGCATTCTGGTGACACTTGCTGAGATTCAAAGGTGAAGAGCAGTAGGCAGCAACAAAACACCTACAGAAACCTCTTCACTATGTCAAAACCAGATGGTGCACACCTACAAGTACTACTCAGACCACTAGCAAACTAATTAGCTCACGTCTTCAGTACAGAACATACAGCTCAGCCTGCCAAGTTACCGATGTGTTAGGAAGGAGGGTTCCTAGAAAACACAGAGCAATACTTTAAGTATGTTCAATGCCAAGAGCAAAGATCAAGTGTGTGTTGACATGCAAGAGTGAAGAGGGGTGCCACAGCAAAAAAGAGCACCACATGTTTAGAGTGCTCTATAGAGAAAAAGATGTTCTTGGAAGGTCCCAGAGAGATGAACCTAAGTGACCTTAATCTCTTCCTGGATGAGCCCCTTTTCCTCACTGACTACCATGATATTCTCAAGAACCACCAAGGCCTGTGAATCTATGATAATTTGGACAATTTTGTTTATTCTTGTAAATAAAGTTATACTCACTTATACTCACAAAAAAAAACCTGTACTCACTTCGAGAAATTTTGTTTAAGGATTTCAATATAGAAACACTTTCTTAAAAAAAAAATAAAAACAATTCATCAGCTGTCTTTTGCTTTCTGTTCTATTTTCTGAGTTTTGTGCCTATTTCTGCTGTTGTGTTGCATTAAATTTCTCTTTACAGCCTTGTTCCCCCTTTTTTTGGCAGCCTTCCCAGTCTGGGGCTGCTCCTGTGGCATGTGCAGAGGTTGCTGTGAGTGTCCATTTGTGCTGACAGTGAAGTCCCACAGAACCCCTGAGACAGCAGTCTTTGTGGGACAGCTGTAGCTTCTTATCAGCAAGCACTTGATAAAGTACTTCACTTAAAAGAAAATAAAAAAAGTCATGGACAATAATTTTTTTGTGCTTGGTATACATGCAAACCTGAAAAAAATTTCCCAGGGGCATCTAAGGAAACTGAAGTAGAAATTGGGACGTGGTATCTTAGCTTAAGCCATGGAAGGATGTCCTCCTGCAAGTCAGAAGTGTTCTTTGAGCCCATCGCATACAGAATGAAGATTTTAACTAAATGTATGGCATTTTTTAATGGATTTTTTAAAGGTTGTTTTAGAGGGAAAGCACCCTATCTGATTTAGAACTGCCATATAGTAATGGATTAGCTTATGAAATAGTTAATTAGCTTTAGTCTCACTAAAAAAAATCTGCATCTCAGTCCACCACCTTCTTTTGGACCTAATTTCTCTGTGGTAAGGAAAGAAATCTTGTCTTAGAAATGACATTTCTACCAGGGTGTAAACATTACTCACCTTAGCCCTGTGCCTTTAGCCTGCGGTTTGCAGACCACCAGTGGTCAGAGAGCTACATCTGAGGGGATGAAGAGAAGTAAGAGTGAAAAGAAAGACTTTTGTCTCAAGTTTACTAACTTGAAGTCTCTATATTGGTATCTGCACCTCTACTGGAATATTGCTGAGTGCGGACCTGTATCAAGAAAGATTGGGAGCCACAGCCCTCTGTCTTCTACTTTCATGAGTATTGAATCCTTGAAATCTAAGTACTATATTTTACATTTGACATGTAGATAGTGGCAAGAGTTTAAACCAAATGTAAAGGGGCCACTGGATTCCAATAAAAACATACTTCTCTTTTTCAAGAGCAGACAAGCAAAGACTTCCCATATCTAGCCTTTCTGACTAGAAACAGGACCCTGTTTTCACATATTTGTGATCTTATGTCTGGCATGTACTTCCAAAGTCTGTAGCATTTTTATCCCTGGGATTGAAATGTATCAGTCCCCAGAGGTGATTCAAACCAGGGCTCTCTTGGTAAGGAACCACAGGCTATTCCAAAATTTGACAGAGACATACTTTAGCCACAATTTTTCAAAATAATAATCGGTTTCAAAAAATACAGTTTTCCCTTTTGAAGGCTGAATTGTCTTGGCCAGAATTATATGCTAAAACAAGGATTTAAGGTACCTCTGTCATTGGCTCAATCTTTGCCTTTTAGCAAGCCATTTAATTTTTCTGTATTTTCATCTTCTCCATCTGTAGATTCCAAATATTAACTATTTATTGGTATTTTCTTGGTTTGTCACAAGCAAAACTGGCCTAAATATTGTGGTCTAAACTTCCTGTTGTCAAAAAAAAATAGGGGCTGGCATTCAAACAAGGAAGCTGGCATTCAAACAGCAGCAAGGACAGTAACAGTAACAGCTTGGATGAGATCCTCATATTCAAAAAAAGTATTTAAGGTCAAAAATACAATTTATCACAAAAAGGTAGTGTGTGGTTCCTCTCCTGCCACCATCTTGTGAGAAGAACACTTGGATGTAGAAAGTCTAAGTACCTGCTTTATTTGATTCAAACTTCAGTGACTGGTATCACATATCATTGTTACTCATGGGGTAATTTACTCCACTGAGGTTTGCAGAAAGTCTTTTTGTTCTCCACAATATAGAATGAATGTTTCTGCTTTTTGTATATATGCGTGCTTTTATCACATACTCTGTGTTTTATTTTTCTAGTTTCAAGCTGGCATAACTCCCAACCGCAGGTACAGAGTGGCATGTATTCGTTTCAAAGGGTTTCTAACGCACCAGGTTTTCAGCCAGAGAATATGCAGAGTAAAAAAAGAAAAATGCAAATATTATAAAAAAAATCAGAAGTCAAAGTCAAAAAACATGGAAGCCTAGGCATAAACAAAAACAGAGCCAGATACCACAAAGCCAAAAGGAATCCAAACAACATCCTTCAAAATGTTCGCGTGTTTATGAATTTGAAAGGTGTGAAATAGTTGAAAAAGAAATCTGAATAACATTAAACAGATCTAGCTCTAAAAGCAACATCTTAATTTACCTTTGAGAAGAAATATAAATGTTGAAAGATACAATAAGGGGTTTTTTTCTTTGTACAAATATTAGGAGGGCTGCTTTAAAGTGTGCTGGGTGATGAAGGGGCTATTGCTCTATCCTAAATCCAGCCATAGCCCCAACTCCTCAGAGCACTGACCAGTTTAAACTGAAGCATTTCTGTGCTATCAGCCATAACTTGAGAGAGTTTATTTTAGCACAGCTATTAAAAGAGAGAAGGTGAATGGTAGTTTCATGGCTACTCTTTTTACAGACAAGAAGGAGGTAGTTTTATACCACTCAAAGCCTAATTCACTCCTTTATGGGCAGCGGAGGGAAGAGGTCATCTCCTCCAGAAACCTTTTGACATTGTCCCCACAACTAACTCTGTAGTGGGGCCTGTTTCCTCTCCACAGTGTTGAGGAGAGGCTGGGCTGGCGTATTTCTTTTTTTCTTTTTTTTTTTCAAGAAAACTATTTATTTGGCAAAGAAAATTGGTTCCAGGTTGATCAAAACAATTCTTTTTTTTTCTTNAAAAAAAATTTTTTTTTTTTTTTTTTTTTTTTTTTTTTTTTTTTTTTTTTTTTTTTTGCCAAGTGTTATGAATAGCTTTGGCCAAAAAAGGTGCAGGCTTTTCCTTTTTATGTTACAATACTTCATTTCAGTTTATTTCAAAACAGAATGTTTTGTTTCAAAACAGTGATTTGAGATCAAAGTTGCCTAAACTGAATACAAAAATAAAATAAAAACAAAATTAAATTAACAGACCCTAAACTGAAGCATTTTTGGAACTGAATGGAAAGGTTCATTTTACTTCAGATAAAGTTCTGAGAGAGGGTTTTAGTTTTTCAGATCAAAAAAAGAAAAGAAATATCCATTAACTATTCACTCAGCCTTAGTCTGAAGTTTTGGTTGAGCTGAATTTTGAGAGAGTAGCCAGCTACAAAGTTCAAATCCAAACTGGAAATTCTCCATGCTTTGGGGAGTAGGAGGAGAGAAAACAGGATGAAGCAAAGGAGAGAGAGGGTATTTGGAAAAAAAATGCTAAAAATGACAAAAAGCAAAAGCCAGAAATAACCACTCTGATTTAAAGGAGAAACATGTCAGCATAGAATTTTTAGCATTACCACATGTATATAGTAGAAATCACTGATAAAACTTAAATTGTCAAACACAGAATTCCAAACACAAAAGCATTGTGCAGGGCCTTAAAAACTGCATAGGAGGGAATGACTTTTAATTAAAGGTAAAATAAATGAATTCACTATAAGTACAGCATAAAAAAAAAAGAAAAAAGAAAAAAAGTGTTTCAAAGAGGTAGACATAATTAAAACAACAGTTAAGAACACTTCCATATCTTTATTTTTTCCAAAATAATATACACAAGAAAAAAATCAAAATCAGTCTTTTTGAAGGGATTTTAATTAGCTTAATAATAGTAAAAAGAATTAAAATATTAAAATTATTTTTTCCTTTTAAATACATTTCTGTGTTCTATCTCTGGTTTTTAGGACCTCTTTATTTCTGCTCCAGCAGCTGCATTCCCTATCACACTTTGTCACATCATCAGTCATACAGCTACTGAAGTCAACTCCCCCTCTGCAGAAAGGGACACTTGTGAGTTTATATTGCTGCCATAAATTTTTTGGCAGTAAATTTCTTAACAAATAATCCCATATTCTCCTGTATACAGTGCACAAACTGGCTAATAAAATGATTTCTACTTGGGGATTTGTGGAATGCCTCCATCTTCAGTCAAACGTGTAGACAGAAGTATCTTGTAAAATGTACTGGAAAGTTCATAAGTTTCAGGGTTTTCAGGAACACTCCACCTGGTGAGAAAAGCAGATTTAAAAAAAACCCCAAAATTTAAAGTTCTCCAAGTTCACCACAATCATGAGCCAAGCAAAACCTTAATTAGAGTCAATGGAGAAAGTTGAGCAGTTAAGAGCTGGCCTTTTGGGGCTAGCAGCACTTGAAGAAATCCAATTATTAAATAATAAGTTATTTGTGGTTCTGAGGTTTGCATTGTGAATATGTTAGCCCATGCTTTATGCCAGCCTCCTCTCCCTGAATGTTTTATCTGGAGACACTTGAAACAAAGCACAGCACAAAGCTGCAGAGCTACTTGCAGGTCTTGACATAAATTGGGATCACTTCTCATCTGCAATTCTGACTCTTCATAATCATTTGGCAATGCAAGCAGAATTTGAGTGGGTATAATGAGCTTTCTAAAAATGAAAACGAACATCCCATCTTGCCTGTATGATAAATAACCCCTTATACACAAACACAGTAGCCCTCAGACTTTCCCACCATCCTTGGGTAACCTCACCATTTTTTAGCATGCAATAATTAGTGAGAAAAAAATAATTTTTGCGACTTTTAAACTTATACATGCAATAGCAAACTCTGGATCTCACAGAGGAGAGTAATTTAAGTGCTGAAAGAGATGCAGTTTATAATTACATAAATTACTTCATAACACATAAAAATCCCAGGTCGGCCAAAGGAGAAGCAAAACCATTATACGGCTTAGGAGGCAGGCTTATCAAATTAGATTAATGAAATTCCTAGAGAAGTAATAACAGTAATTAGTGATAGAAGGACAAGAGGGTAGGAATTCCCCTCACCAAACCTCGTATGTCTAAAAGCTTCCAAACTGGGTACCTTCACCCTAGTATGTGAGTCTGCTGCAAAACCCTGGTGATTTTGCTTACAAATCATTAACAGTAACAATGAACTGAGAGCAAAGTGCTATCAGGAGCACTAGAGAGTCCTGAAGACAAGAAAGGTTTAAACTGGAGATAAGGACATGAAGGAAACAGTTAATTAGACTTAGATAGAAAGTGGGATTATACAAAGAGCCAAGTTTCAACAAATGTGGTAGGAACATTTCATGTCTACTGAAAGGGACAGTTATATAACGTGAAGAATATAAGAGGTTCATACATTTAAAATATGAAGAGTTCCTAAGTACCTCACAAAAGCAGGGTTTTAATAAAAGCAAATATTTATGTAGAAAAGTAGAAGTTCCTGCATCAGAAATGGAAGGAAAAACCATGGAAGCACCTGCCCTTCAGTGCAACAAAATTTATTGCAGAGGCCAAACAAAGGCCGAGGAGTTCATGGTCTCCCCTGCAAAAATCCTCCTGGGCTGAAAATTATGGTGTTATTTTTCACTCTATCAACATCATGACGACAAAAAAAAAAAAAAAAATCATGTAAGCCAAGTGTATATCAGCAAAAACCTTCCCCAACCATCCCTGAGAAGAAAAGGGAGTTTCCTTATCTCTCCATCAAGAGCTATGGTGAGAAGTTTGCCTCATGGCTATGTTCCAGTACTTGCCCGTGTCCCAGACACTGTAGGCTCGTTGCTGTCTGGTGGTGGCCACTTCCTGAGCATTACTTGATTCATCCCTGGAGTTTGATGTGTTGCTTTGGGGAACTCAGCCATGCCAGTAAATTACAGTTTAAGTATGCCTACCACTTAATTTAAAAAGAAGTTGCCCATGCAATATAAATCTTTCTGCAATGAGGTTTATTTTCTAAATATTTTTTTTTTCAACCTATTAAGAATGTATGTTTGTGAGTTGAGTCCTAATCTCTTTAGTTTTTGGAATCTGTGGGTTTTAGCTCTTTGTCTACATTCAAGAGCAGTTCACACATATATCAGCTGACACACACCATGTAAAGCATACAGACTATCACCTACACGGATATTAAGAGGTTTCCCAAGATCTAATTTTTCACATCTCTAATTAAGTGATGAAATTTAATCCTCCTCCCATTAATAAAGTAGGGTTTCTATTTTTCTGATTTTATTTTTCTCTTTTTTGTTTGCAACAGCAAATGCTAACATAAAATCAAAATAGATACTCTTTTACCTTTGATTTTTCTTCAAGATGTGCAGATGTCCAGTGTAATTTTAAGAGGAATTCAAAGGAAGTAAAAATCTACCAAAAGGGAATGAACATCAATAAATTTTTGTTACTCAGAATGCAATCTGTGAGCCACTTGTGGTCCAAACTACATCAGATGTTTTTCTGCGAAATGAGTGAAAACAAATTAGAACAGAATGAAAATAAAAATTTAGGTGCATTAAAGCACACAAACAGAAAGTGGTGGGAAAAATGGTACTAAACTAACATTGAAAGGTTTGGCATCATTTCTACTTCATTGTAAATAAAAAAACATTCCAGCACAGCATGAGTAAATACAATGACCACTTTATTGCAGAGGGAAAGGGGAAAGGCTTGGAAAAATAAGAAAAGCTCTGAAACAAGAAAAAGCCACACTACAGCTGCTGATTTCTAGCAAAGAAATGTCACTCCCAATCTGGAAAGTGAAGAGTGGCTATCTTTCAGGAGAGGCTTGGGTCAGCTCTGAACCCTTCCGTGGGTGCCTCTATGAACTTGAGGCACAATTCTGCTGGGAACAGAAGTCTCATATCTTCCTTCCCACAGAGCTGGTGTGTGGCTCTGGGTGCCCCTGCCCTAGGGAGGGGTGTTTGGAGTGGCAGTGCCCTGCTGTGTTCTGCCTGGGGCATGGTGAGAGGCTCCAGCATGGTCCCAGGGCTGTGGCTACACCAAGCCATGCCACACGGTCTGCAGGAGTTCTCCTCTGCTTGCTTTCCTCTGCACTCCTTGGATGGACAGCATGTGAGGAAGAGAACTCTTTCTTACTAATAATAGCTTAAATTGTCCTTGTGGGAGTAGAGCAGGACCATTAACTCCAATCTAATAGGATGAGGGAATGAAGGGTCAAGCTCAAAAACAAAAAGATATTTTAATATCTCATTTTTTTTTCCTTTAACATTGCTCTTGTTCTCTCTGGACTGTGGAAAATGTATTTTATTTTTGTTTCTAATCTGTTTCTACCCAGTTTAACCCAGCTTTCACAAGTGAGTCCAGTGGTCACAAAAGCAGAAATGGAGTATTTCAGTCTCATGTCAGCAAGTGTAAGTAACTATAATCCTTTTATCTGTAAGACTTTTTTTTTCAGAATAATCTTGTTTTTTTATAGTCTGTAATCAATCACAGCCACAAATCTTTTACATAATGTAGCTTTTTCTTCCTGAGGAAAAAATGCCAGGGTTTTATTGTTTTGAGTAATTGCAGGTGATGAGAACACTAAGAGGTGAGAAAAATTGGGAAATTCCTGTTTTCTGAGATACACTAAATGCCTGCCATAGTTTGGAACAGGAAAAAAGTGAGTACAAAGGAAAAGCAAGTAGAGAAAAAGCAGATTCAGTAAGAGTTCTTTCTAAATTTTTACTGTCAGCAGCCATATGTTTAGCAAAAGCATCTGGATCAGGAAAATTACAAAGTAGTGCGTGTGTTTGTGCATGGCATTTTGTTCTGTGAATGAAGTAGAGCATGAGTGTACCAGTTGAAATTTGGGTTAAAAGAAGTGAATATTTTTAAGTAGTTTCTCCTCTTTGTACAGACATTTTGGCAATACACCTTCTGAAAAACTTGGCAGGAAATATTTCAATCCCCTCCCAAAATCCTGAGACTAAAAATATTTAAGGGAATATTCTGGAGTAAGAAAATGCCCGAAAATCACTCTTTGGAAGGCAAGAATTTGTAAATGTCACTTGTTTCCTGGAGATAGGCACTACTCCATGCACACAGCTACACTAGATTGTTTTTTTATTGTCTGAGAATGTATTTTCAGCAAAAGTCTGGGCATCTTTAGGTAGCCACACTGTAGAATAAAAGAATGGTGCATAGTGAATGAAAATGGCTATTGAGCATTAAGAAGGAAAGATCTGTTTTGCTATTTATCCCAAGATGGGTTGTTTTATACCAATAAACTTGGGAATAAACACTGGTAATGGAGCTAAAGGCTATTAAAACTGGTGGTAGAACTTGTCCCAGCAACTTTGGTAACTCAGCTTTTGTCATCCATGGGCTCTAACAGCAGCTATGGGATTTAGGTGCAGAGCATGCAAATAGTGACACGTCTGCTTAACCCAAAGCCTTGTAAGCCAGAGGTCTCAAGTGTCAAATTTTACAGCCTTGGCCTCTGCTTTGTGATGACCAGCTCTGTTCCACTGAATGCTCCAAGTTACCGTTGTTCTACTTATGAACTAAACAGAGACTCGTGCCTGTGTGCTCTAGGGTAGGATTCAGGTTATTATTAAATCTACCTTCAACCCTTTTGTATATAAATCTGGGAGTTTCAAAGCCCTTAGCAAAAACAGCCTCTTTGCTGAAGGCAGGAGGCATTTCTGCACACCCAGCTTAAAAACATCTTAATGAAGAGGTTCTACAAGCCCAGTGATAAAAGTAAGATGGACAGAAGTAAGATGCCTTGCTACTCAGAACATTCGTGCCAACATTTGTCATAAATCCTTCCTTAGCTATAAGGGCCACTCTAGTGCTACTCTACCATTCTTTCTAGTATGCAGAAGGCAAAGGCACACCACCTTGTGTTTCCCTGCTCTGAGAGGTTCTTAAGACATCAGTGGAAATACATGTGTCACTTTCTTCTGTCTTACAGCTATGGCACTAAAAAACACTTCAAGAAGCACTGAGTTTTCTTTTCACTCAACAACAAGTTCAAATCAAAAGAGAAAATAAAACTAGAGCAAAAACTTAGCATGTTTAACTGAGTGGTAACATCCTTAAAATATGTTTTGTAATCAAAAAGTCTAAGTAATATGTCCACTGTGGCAAAATTCCCACAAAATACTTAAGTTTAACATTTCCATCATTTGACTTACACTTTGGTGAAAGACAGCTTGAACTAGGGCTTGCAAAAGAATTTACATAATAAACACTATCTCAGCTGTAATAAGAGGGATGCAGTCAAGAAAGGTGACTATTAAAAATATTCTAGAGATGCCCTACAATTCAATTAATTATTTGGGATTCAGAATGGAAGGCAGAAGAGCTGAAGAGAATTGTGCGGATATAAATAGAAAAGATGACAGCCAAGTAAAGTTAAAAAGTAATAGGACATTTGTCTGGGGCAGTTAGGTGTTTGCGTTCTCCTCTTTGGCCAGGACAGAAGAAACAGGAAAATCTGTTTAGTGCTATCAGCTGGAGCTCAGGAGGATTGGGGAACTGTAGAACTAAGTTTAAGTGACAAGATAATTAAACACAAGGCGATGTATCTGGATAAATTAACTGATTGCATCAGGACCATGGCAATTACCAGCATGAGAAAGGCAGATGTCGTGTTAGGATTAAGCAAGTGTGGTTTTTCCAGAAGCATGCAGTTACCAAGGCAGTGATGAGTCCTCAGAAACTGTCCAGAAGACTGTCCACAGTTTGGCCGTGAGTATTCAGAAAAGCTGATGTCCAACCATGGCAGATGTAGGTGAAACCTAGAAGAAAGAAGTAGAAACTCTGTCATGCAAGATACTGGAGGGACATAGTTTGAATTACCTCACATGGTTACCCTGAACATGTTTGTGGCCCATAAATATATGAGGGAAATAAATATAAATGAAAAAGAAAAGATGAACTAAAATAAACTTTTACCAAGCATCTATGAAGAAAGTAGAGTGGAAAGGAGATTGTCTATGGCTGTAATATCCTGTAACATCCTGTAACAGCATTTTGGTAGGAGTAGTGGGGGCAAAACCACTTGCTTATTTTCAAATGGGACTTGATCAGTTTGTGAGTGAGATTATATAGTAAGAATGCCTGGGTTTGAAGAGGACCGAATGTAGTGATCTTTCCATCAGTGTTTCTAGATGCACTTCTCTGTTCCAGCTTCACATTGGCAAGCTGGGAGGTTGGGAGCCTTGCCTTAATCATAGAAGCAACTCTACTGAAAGGAGAGAGAGGAAGAAAACTGAACTGTTCTGAACCTTTGCCAAGGCTTTGGAGACATTAAAATAGAAACCCAGGAATTTGTCCAAGATTTTATGTGACCTAGTTCAGCAGTTATGGTTTCCCTCCCCCAGCACACACATCTTAAAAAAGACATAGTAGAACTCAAAAAAAGGTAAAGAGGCGAGTGACAGAGCTGATCAAAGGTATGGAACAACTTCCAGGTGACAAATAAGTAACTGCACTATGACTCCTTAGCCTCTAGATACTGAGGACAGACACTTTACAGAGATCTACAGAATCAGGCACAGGGCAGGGTCGCTGCACAGACAATGTGTGGTCTCTGTGACTGCAACTGGGGGATGTCAAAAGGAAGCACCCAGTGACAGTTCTGAAAAGCAAGAGGCTGGTGTGGTGGAGCTCCCTACTGCAGGGTGATGTGGATATGACAGGACAAATCCTTTCAATGAAAATCTGGCTAAGCTGCTGAAGCATGAATTGCTGCAGGATGTGAAAGTCTTTCTGGGAAGAGTATTATGCTCTCCACTATCAACCTCTATTTGCCTCTGCCAAGGGCAAGATGCCAGGGTTAGATAGAGTTTTGGCTTGATTTTACACAACTGAACAGCTCAGAACTGCTTAGTACTTAAATAGTATGCCATGGGCAGAACAGAGATCACGTTTGGGATCAGCCCTGTGTGCCGTGCAGTGAGCAAACACAGTCCTGGCACGGTCACACACGACAGACGTCTCGGGCCACACCTGCCTGACTACACTCCACTGTCTCAAGGCCAAGCTTGCCCAGGCCAACTGGCAGTGTAGACAGAGGGCAGGCAGAGCTGTCAAACTCAGTGCTTTTTAGCAATATAGCCGAATGCAAGATACATTCAACAGCTCTTGGAAAATTGTGCTGTTGGAGCACAGCTGAGAACACTTGGAGCGCATCCGCAGGAACATTTGCTGAAACATTTACACCTGGGCCCTACTGTGTTTGTAATAGTGACCCTATAACAGGGCTATGGGCCTTAGCTTCTAGTAGCTAGTCCATGTAAGGACAGTTGAGGCTTGTGAGGTATTCATGGCTTCAGAGTTACTCAGTTAATGGGGAGTATGGTAAGATTCATATTACTTTCTTGTCATTCTGTGGAGTTAAGCAGTACTGGAGTAAGGTAGCATTAAACCAGACCTTAAGGTTATGCTAATTGTCAGCACTGTAATCTCCTCTCCAACTCTTCCATCCTTGCTTTGATCCCCCTCACCTACTTTGCTCTACTACATTATCTTTCAGGGCATCATCCAACAAGAATAATGGACAAGAAACAACTAGGTCTCTAGGACCACAGTACAGTACCAGGAGTGCTTCCAAATTCCAGCTGTGTAAGGTACACAAGCTGGCCACAGCCCAGTTTCAGATGGGAGTGAGACTGTGCACATGTCAGGCTTCCCTACACCTCAGCTTTTGCCAAGTACCACCCCAACACATTCTCCAAACAAAAACTCTCCCCACCCACCCTGTGCCCACCACCCGGGCAGTACCCAGGGGTGTAGATGGATCCAAAACACCAAAGCTTAAGCAACCTGATGCCTGTAGGCTTTAAAGCTGTTAAACTTTTAACATCTGAATAGCGCAGCTAAAGCTATGAGTTACTCAATGTTTAAACTTAAGCACATGCCTAATTAATTTACTGGCTTGGGGCCTAAAAGTGCAGTAGCTGTTACCTAAATGCCTCACCTACTGCTGCTCTGTGAACTCCCTGCTCTTTTTTGTGGTCTGGGTCTTCTCTTCCCACAAGCACAAAACCAAAACATCTACCCCTGCAGCCAGGGTAACCCAGGCTGCCATAACTCTTCTAACAGCTTCCAAGGAGCTGGCTGCTGGGAGTGCATTTAGCCATGCGTGACCTTACAACTGTCCCTGGACATTGAAAGGCTCTCCTTTTCTTAGCTGGAGAAATGATAAATTTCATTGACACTTCTCCTCATTCCTACGCCCAACTGGGAGCACTTCAGAATTCAAGCTAATGTTTTTGTTTCAGGGGCTTTTCCTCCTTCTTTTTCTTTAATGGTCTGCTTTGCTGCACTAGAAGTTCCTTTACTGTTAGATCTACCATCTCCAACAAGGAAAAAGAGTTCCCTCTAGCCACCGGCTTTTGTAACAACATCCAGCTGCCTCCATCCATGCTTTAAATGTGGGTTTCTGTTTGCCCAGCAGTAAAACTGTAATCTGAACATCACTGACAAGTCTACTGAAAAGTTATTTAGCTCCTAAATTATTATACTGTTTTTTCAGAGGGAAGGAAAAACAAATTTATCTAGGGGCAAACAGAATGCCAAACTGAGAAAAAAAATATTGGCCATAATAATAAAAAAGCAAGAATGCTTGGAATAATTTAGAATAAAATACTCATTCAAAAATGTTTTCCAGTCTTTGGAGAAAAGCCAGCATAGTCAAATGAGTCTGGGAAAAAATATCCTGACATTAGAACAAGAAATAATTAGCTTGCAATAGAATTCAAAGAATCCTCACTTTAGTTCTTCAAATAGAGTCAGGAACTGAAAATATTTTTATTTCATTTCTACTTATTTTATATGAATCCAAATATACTAACTTCTGGTTTTAAATCTTGCTTAAAATCAACCTTCTCAGACTTATTCAGTGATCAATGCACTCTTTAATCCACACTGAGTGCTAGGAACAAGCTAGAAAGACCAGATCCACATTCCATGTAAAAATGATGCTGAAATATGTACAGGTTCTGCCAAACCAATATGGCTATAAAAAAATCTCTATCAAGTGGTTGAAGCAGACATGGTGTAGACATCTCACAAACAAACCCAGTGACCATGTTCAAACACCACTCAGCTGAAGACTCTACCCATAACCAGTCCAAGAATATTTAGGAAATGAGGGTGGAAGAAGTGATATCAATACAGGAGTGTGGGAGGTAAAACAGAGATGAAAAATCAATTTAATATAATACTGAAACAATCATTTCAAAGTGAAACGAAAACTAGAATAATATACAAAATAAATGATCACAAAAGCTATCACTTTGAGAGTTTGAGAAAAGACTAGAGAGAGGAAAACCAGAAATGATTGCTATAATAAGGACAGAAATGCACAAGAGAAATCAAATCTGACATTAATTGTAGGATTGTGTAGGGCTTATTGTAACTATGGAAATATATACTGTGCTGCGGGTTGCATACTGCTTTCAATATTTACATGATGTTTTTGAAAGTTAAATTCTCTTTTATTATATCATATGAATAAACCGAAGAAGAGAATGTGAGAAAGGAGAATTAGTTCTCAGGACAGTGGAAAATGTGCATCAGTATTTGTCATCATATTGGTCATACTAATTTTCCATAGTAACTAGCTTGTCATTAAAGAATAACAAAAATGCCACATGAGATTTTAATCTCTGCTAGAAAGTTTATGCTGCTCAAAGATGCATCAGAGCTCTCTATCATCCAATCTGTTGGAGTTCAGTGCCCTCCCCAGCCTTTGAGGCCCAGCTTACAAGGCCCTGGCCACTCTAATAGAGAACATAGAGTTGATGGTTTTCTCATTAGCTTTATATTTTTTTAGATATTTGGGTTATATGTAACAGTGATTTTGTTTGTCCCCCTTGTCAAAGCGGGGGAACTGACACCATCAGTGCTGAGCACACCGTCCCCACTGGATATTTCACTGCCAGATCCCTCAGGGAATGTAGGGCAGAAATCCCTTCTCCTGATGGTGAGATGCAGCCAATTTTCAATTTTGGGGTGTGGCACAACTGTGTGTGTTAAACAGTGCAGAACAGGTCCTCACAGCCACCATGCATTACTGTGTCTACTGGCAAAGAGGCCAAGAATGATAAGTATAGCAATTATGGCTTGAATCCTCTTTAAAAGTACTTTTGTCTGTGCTCACACAAACAGTTTCCTTTGCTGAAGAAAACCCTAAACTAATGGATGCTGGTTGCTAGGATGATACACCCACTCCACGTTGTATTTGATTTCTTTCAACCTATGGGGCTATCTCAGTCTTCAGTCTGACATAATAAGATAAGGTTTTTTATTCTTAAGCCTTATGAAGGTATTTGTTCAATCAGCACAGGTATTTTCCTCTGGGTATTAAATGAATTCCCTTAAAATGTTTTTTTTATGTTTCAGTCATGCATGTCCTTCAGAAACAACCAGATAACAATTCATTGTTTCCTATGTCTTGTGACCAGGTGAAAAGATTTTATCTATAAAAATGTGATTTTAAAAAACTGATAAATATTTGCATATTGTGAGGAAGAAAAAATGTGAAAAAAAGGCCATCAATTTAATGCAAACTATTTATGTGTCATGGATTGTTACTAAAATGAGTACCAAGCAGTGGAGTTAATACTACTGTCTTCTCAAAAAACCATTTGGTACATGTAAACTAAATGTTCACTAAATCTTGTGATGCAGGCTTGCTATAAATGAAAGACCAGCTCCACTTCCTCCATGGATGTGGATTTCTTTTTGGAGGACTTTCCTTCTTTGAAATACATAGCAGATCATTCATTTTGTGAGACTTGGCAAGATCAGGGCAGAATTCTGAAAGACTGACAGCAAAAATAAATGAGAAGAAAATAGTTCATGGGAAAAAATACCTGGCTTGTGTTTGAACCAACAATTGATCTAAAAATGCTGTTTGATTTGTGTATAGACCATTTCTGTGACATTTCTTTTAGATATTTTCATGTAATGCATTTAAAATAGATTGTGTAGGGTGAAAATGAAGTCAGATTTAATGTTTCATTACAAGAAAGAAAAAACTGCAAAAACCAATAATGCAGGAAGTTAAATTGTTAAAAAAANAAACAAAAAAAAAAAAAAACAAAACAAGCAAACCCAAAAAAAAAAAAAACAACAAAAAAAACAACAACAAAAAAAAACAACAACAACAAAAAAAACCCACAACACCTAAATCTTTTGGGGAAACTATTTTCATTCCTGCTATTCCTAGCACAATAATGTTACTCAGGCCTCATAAATGCTGGATAAAGATTCAGTTGATATCTGTAACAGAAAAATCTTCGATATTAGTTCTTTGATATTCTTAGATGCTAGGTTCTGGCCAGGACAGAAGCATATCCTTTGAAGATTGCCATAGAGCTGGTCTCACTGCAGGAACACCTAACTTTTATGACCTTCACTACCAAAATTGGACAAGACTGCTGGACTAGTTCACAAGAGACAGCTCCAGTGTTCATTATTTTATGAAGTGAAATACAAACGATACCTTCAGATGAGCAGCAAAGTTTCAGTCATAGCAGATTCCAAAAAATACTTCCCCCTTTCATGTGCAAGGTTCAAAGCCTTTGCAAGTCTGGAAAGCTCGATAGAGGATGGAGAGTTGGCCAGATTCAATTCATTAGAACATGTCTTAACTGTCAGCTTGTAAAATAAACCTCCTCCCCCACCTCTTCCACCTCCTTCAAAAAACATAATGCAACCCTGACAGAAAGCTGATAACTTCACCATGCAAAAGGAAACCTGAAATCTGCAGACAAGGATTTTACTGTGTGCTGAGCCTGGAAAGTGGAAGGAAAATAATATAGCATTGTCCCTTCACACAGAATTTCAGGTAGAAATCCTCCAACAGTGTAGGAAATGTGTTCATGATGATTCCCGCTTAAGCAGGGACAGACAGTGGCTTATCTGTCATGGTATGGCTTGTACAGAGCTATGCTGTATAGAAAGAAGGGATTCATTATTTTATATAGCTGTCTACCTCTCTATCTCCCCAAACACACACAAGAGTGAGAACACACACGTACTCCTGAGATATTTTTCTTTTATGCATTTCAGACTACTTAGAAGTAAATCCCTATTTTTTAGCCTGTGGACTTGCATCTGCTATCTAGAGTCAGTGGTGCTCTTCCAGTGTGAATGAACACTTAAACTATATATAAAATATTGTGTCTTAAATAAATGTTGTCCTATGCAAACTTATCCTTTTAACATGCAGCAGGATAATTCTCAGAGGAGATCCCTGCAGGATACTGGTGTTCCTTCAATCATTTTCTTGATCAAATCCAACCCAAAAAAAGGTGTAAACACTGTGCCAGCACAATACTTCTCATTAACTGTCACACACTTATACAAATGCAATATTTGGTGTGCAACATGTATTTATGACTGAGTGTAAATAAGCATGTATTGGAAACACAAAACATAAAATTCCCTACTGGTGAATATTGTGCTGCTTGTTTTAACACACTGTTTACAGTTGCAGATCTCCTAGATTTCACCATGATTAGAACAGTTAATTCAATTTACATTTTACTAGCAAATATTTCAACTATTGATTAGTTCTATTTGGCAGTGGTTTCCCTATCATGATTGCTACAGTCACAGGAATAAATCTTATGCTTCTTTTCACTATTATGCTACAGGAGTAAAGGACAGAAGGCAAAAGTAGTTTTACTGTTTCTCCAACTATACAGAGACTTCCAAACTTCTCAAAGATGCTTCTGCCACCCAAAATCCTGCCCCTCTATAGGTTTATGTGAGAATTTGCTTTTTGTTGTGTTTTTTTCCAATGTCTTATAACCTTGAAATGGTCTCTCTAGAAATGATTTATCCCTCCAGTAGCTGTATATATCTCTGGAATAATGACTTGGTTCTTAAACTTCAAGATTGGACCCGCCTTGATAATATGGTGCATTACGAGAGATTAGCATTTGTTTTTTCATAATATCAAACCACATTTTCATGCCAGTGTCCTAATCCTGCAGAACTTGAAACACAAGAGATGCAGTGGCAGTGAGCAGAACAGAACCCAAAGACTGAGGATAGGGAGGGAAGAGTAATCTATTTCATCTCACTAAAACAGATCTTGTACATTTAAACAGCAGTATCTCCTCAAAACCAGGTACAGGTTAGCCTAAGGGGAAGAGCAAGTGAACAGAGGAAGAATTAGATTCTCTGTTTTCTTCCAGGTATGTTCACTTTGCAGCTAAAAGGGAATTGTTCCTTGCCCATACTACACCATGAGGAAAAGAGAGAAAATAGTACACAAAATATCAAATCCCCTAATGATATTAATTCCCTGTTTCTAAAATTCTTGCTTGGGTCAAGACCTTGTTAACAGAATCGGCCTGAATAAGAATGGAGTAACTCAGCTGCTTACAGGAGCTGGTTCACCATGGTAGTGTTCCCATTGGACAATTTTCCATGTGTAACAGGCCTGCCTGCCTTTGTTAGAACCTGAAACTAGAGCTGCAAAAAAAAAAAAAAAAAAAAAAAAAAAAACG
>VWYO01003692.1:484970-511290 GCA_013400275.1 Rhadina sibilatrix
AAGAGCGAGAGAGAGAAAAGGGTGTTTTACTCTATGAAATGCCCCAGAATGACTCTCAAAAGACATGTTTCTTGGCTGTTAGGGTGGCTGCCCATCTGGTTATACTTTTCAAGAAAAATTATGATTGAATATTCCTTCTCATGTGAAACAGAATTGCTAATTCAGAAATATCACAGTGATCTGGTTTTTGTTCTGTCACAGCCTGGTGTTCAGGTTAGTCTATTAAAGTACTTCAGCACTTTATTTCACCTACTCCAAATCTGCTGTTCTTTAGCCAGGCTTTGAATACAGTAGTCCTGACTCACACTCCTTGACATTCCCTCAGATATCTGTAGTTCAACAATCCATTTAGCATTAAACATTAAACTTTAGGAATAAGCTTTAATGGTCTTGTCCTGCAGAAAGTGTTTTTATTGATTTTGGAAACAGTCAGGACCAAAATTGGCCAAAGTCTCTCTCGTCCATGGATCCAGGGATCACTTTTCCTCTGACTACTCTGTGGTTGTGGCACAGCTTCACTGACAGTTTCATCTTTTCCTCTTCTCATTTCTTGTGTTAGATGGTTGCCTGAAGTGTTCATTTTCTTGTTTAGTCACACGTGTTCCCATTGTTCCTATTTTATAAGAGTTTTTCTCCATCTTGCTTTCTTGTGAGAACTTTCAGCTCTTGTTATCTTATATATATGAGATCTTATATACTATATACTAAGACCAAAAGGAGGAAATTGTGCTACACTTATTAAGTAACACCTTGCTTTGTCAGTGATGCTGCTTTGAGAAAGATGGCTGAACAAAGCTACTGTTAAAAGTGACTGGGGAGCCAGACTTCACCCATGTGTCTTGTAACAATGGCAACCAAAGTCTGGGAAAGTCTTTGCCACCCAAAGTCTGGGAAATTCACATTAACTCACAACTTAGCCTTATCTGTCTGCTTTTGGCTGATCACTGATTTACCTTTGAGTTTTATAACTAATCTTGCACCGAGTGCTGATTTAGTGCCGGTATGGTTTGGATTAAAGGTGCCTGTTCATCATCATTACAGCCTGTGAACCATCCACCGTGATAGAACTCTTTCTGTGTATTCATTAATTCATGCTTGAGAAATGCTTTACAATTGTTAAGCAGTACATAAATGCTGATTTATTGTTTTTCTGAAATGTGCTGTTACTGATCATCCTGTTGAGGTTTGTTGCAGAGCTTTCTGGAGACTGTGCTGAGTGCACTATATTCTTGGCAAATCCATGGGCAGGGACTTCATACTCCAAAGGAAGCAGAAGAGAGCAGAGTAATGATGGCACAAACCTTTTGCTGCTTGGACAGAAAGCTCAGCAATCTCTGTGGCCCTTGTCACTCAGAGGATCAGAAGCTGAGGAAAGCAATGTGTTACTGCAGAAGACAGCCTTTCCCTCCTCCCACGTTCCTTAGGGAGACACTGGTACACCTTCAGCCCACCCTGACTGTACTTGGCAATCCAGGATCTCAGCAAATGCTTTGCCATCACTTTTTCTCTCCTCCTGAGTGCAACAGCAAAGCAGGTTTGGCATCTTCTCCTTACAAGCCTCTCTGCACTCACACATACATCACACAGAGACTCAGATCACTACTTAAGTAGGATTTCTTGGCATCACATACTGCATGATTCAGTCTGGGTGGTCAATGTCCATTTGATTCTTTAAAGGAAAGACAAAAATCCAAGAATATTTTTAAACAGAATAGAGTTCACCAGATAAAGGAAATGTCTTTTTCTTGTATAACATGGAGTTTTACCAGGCTGTTTAAGCTGAGCTTCCCAGTCAAATGCCAAAAGAAGTCCTAAATGGAGCCATCTCTGAAGGATGCTGATTTGTGCCTGTATGGAGCAATTTTCTGCCTCTTGGAACAGCCTATCTATAATCTAGCAAAACACCTTAAAACCAGGCTAGTAGAACCAGATGCACTTTGGAGACATTGGCACCAAATTGTTAAGTAATCTATTATAACTCCAGAAACAAAAATAGAAGCATAAAATGAAACATCAAGCCTCATCTAAAATTTTGGGTTCATTCTTAGCTGCTCACAGTGATCTTTCCCCAGGGTGTCCCTCTCTATCTCAGGCAGAAACCAAGCTCACACTGTCAGTGTGCTGCTGTGGAGAGTTGCCATGTAGAACATCTGAGCCAGCAAAGCTGAGGGACCGTAGCAAAAATGGAGAATGGTGCCTGAAAAGCATTTTAACTTCACATGGCTGTTGATTATTTTGGAAAATCTAGTTTCTTCAGTGGTCTCTGATGCATGACTTTCTCAGCTGAACTGTGGCATATAGAAAAGGAGTCCTGTTGTCACACAAACTACTTCAAAATAGGTTATTCAAAGATTTGTTGATAGAAGAATGCAGAAATATTAATGAAAAGTGTGTCCTGCCTTACATAACCATGCTGAGCTCATTCAAACACAGTCCAGCTATGAATGAGACCCATTCAGTTTAACATAGGAAGGGCTTGCAGAATTCAGATTCCAAGTTTGACACAATTAATAGTGTTTATAAGCTCAAGAATGTTGCTGTTAGGACGGAATGTATTCAAGACAAGTGATCATATTTCATAGCACACTTAGAGGGTGAAGAGGCACTTGACATAAAACACTCTTGTTTCCATAATTCAAATCATTTGATTGTTCAAGAAGATTTATATTTTCTTCAGCCTCTTTCCCCCTCTTTTTCTACTAACTTAATATGTAAGTTAAATTTTATTTTTCTCCTATTCCAGTTCCTTGCCTTTGGGAGGATCTAAACAAACAAAAAATTTCTCCCCAAACTGTTGCGATCTGAGTTCCAGCAAAACTGAATAACAGCAAAGCTGAAGCATGCTTTTGCATTTAGTGGTTCTGCAGCTGTATGAAACAAACTGTAGCATTGTCATGAAATTATTATAATGAAATGAATAGCAATGATTCTGCCTGTTACCGGCATAAACAAAACATATTGAGAAAGGCACATAAAACTAGCATATCTTGAAACAAATCAGAAGAAAATAGAGGCACTTGAAAAAATGTGTATTTGGGGAACACATAATTTTGAAAATGCAAATTCTGCAGTCAAAAGAACTGTGATATTGACTTTTTTTTTTTTTTTTTACACTTGCAGAATCCTTTTTTTTTACCAACCTGGTTATGCAACTATGCTAGAACCACTAGTGACATATCATACTGACTTCAGTTCCCTTCAGATCCAGAACATATTGACAAAAAAGGAGGCTCTGTTTCAGGAAAGCATCTACACTTAGGTACCCAAGTTCCACTGAAATCCCTGTGCTTTAGCTCATATAGCTGCGACCTCATGTTGGGGGCAAAAAAGATCAAAAAGTACTATGTGAAGGAGATACTTTTCAATAAAATGTACCTCTAAAGCAGGGAAGTAGGAATTTTTTTAGGCTGTAAAAAGGACAGAAAAGTCATCTCAGTTACAGAGAGGCATATAAATGTGATTGATGGACTGGAATAAAAGCAAGAGAAAAGCAGAATCAAGACAGCTTCAGGATACAGGAAACAGTCTGTCCATTAGATGCTATGTTTACATGCCATCCCCGGTGCTGCCCCAAAACTGCTAGAACAAGAAAATGCTCCATGAAAGACCAGTTAGTTAGATATTTAACATGTATGCCAGAAGGAAAACTTGGTCTTGATCAATTAACCTGGAAAGCATGTTTACCTGCAGCATCTATTGTATTGTGGTTCCTCAGATCCCAAAGACATGCAAGCACTGGCAACACCTTTTGCCAGAGGCCCTCAGGGGCTGTTTATGGGTCTCCTTGAGATAAAAGCTTAGCCTCAAATTAACATGAAAATTAAAGATGAGCTAAAAGTAGCTCTTAGCAGATACAAAATAGCAGATACTGATGGAGCTGAGGCAGTTGCAGAGCCCTAGACCTGAAGTGGAAATGCAGCAGCCTGTATTGGGCACCTAACACATCCTGCACACTACCGTTCCAGGTGGTAAGGCCTGGTTTGTGCTTCTGCTCTTTATCAACACTGAAAACTGAAGACCAAAAAACACAAAACCAAAGTAAAAGAAAAAAACAACCAAAACCTAAACTAACCAACTAGCAACAAAAATCCCACCATGTCTTCCTGAACAAGGAGCTCCTTTCAGCTGGATATTAATTAGAGAAGCAAATGCTGAATCTCCTGGCCCTCTGCTGAGCTCCTCGCAGTGAAAAGTACAAAGTGAGGGCCTGCTGTGTGGGTAAACTGATGACTCACTTCTAATATCAGGTTGAGCCAGGATCTTGAAGGCTGCCAAGTTAACTCTACAGGGATCCCCACTTCAGCCCACTCACATTTCCTAATAACAGCACAGCATTTCAGCAGGCTGCGCTTAAGCGAGGCGCTTTGATTTGTAAACAGAGGCGGTCTCGGAAACAACGTGCCAGTGTGGTTAGCTGGATAATGTCATAAGACAACAAGGTATAATGGCAGCGCTGGTATTAAATGGCCAGAGGATATTGCTCAAATTTGAATGTGACAGCGATTAATAAGAGATAATTTTTAATGGTATTTTAAAATTCTACCCGTGCTTTCTGTAGTCCCAGGAGAGGTATTACTGCCCCTCTTTGAATCATATAGAGAGGAAAAGGCTGCTGGTAAATGCATGCCTACAGAAGTACATGTTTTAAAGAATTTTAATTTATTGTTAGATGACCAAAAAATATTTTATACAAAATAGACTGCTTGTTCCTGTGTTTTGACATAAGGGCTTAATCCATCATGCTTGCTGGAATAGTTTTATGGGTTCTGGAGATATTTTACTTCAGGTTCCCAAGTCTCACCCTGGTAAAATTTAGGATGTGCAGAAACATCCCAGAGTACTGACTCACTTCTGGCAGGTTTGCATCTCATTCTATCCCAGCATAAGCTACAACCCATGCACTGTTGCCACGCAGGTCAAACGATGCATGTTTATTGTCTTGGTCACATGACTGAAAATATATCACCCTGTAAGCTCTGACTTAGGCTTCCTGCTCAAGGACAAACCTCTTTCTGTTCAGACATAAAAAAGTTTCTTAAAAGAGATGTCTGTGTGGTTATAAGACTGCACTGCCAAACTGATTGCAAATCCAGTAGTGCATTCTGAAACATTAAACAACTCTGTGAAGGAGGTTTAACTCCCTACCCACCATTCTTACCTACTTCACCCACTTGGCTAAGGCTTCAGCTTTCTTCGTGGCAAGCAGTCTTCTACATGCCTAACACTTGGCACTCTTTCAGGATTATGGTCTTGTGCCTGTCCCATAGGCACAGCATAATGTACAGGAGGTTTAAGTCTTGTGGTAGGAAATGAGTGCTTTTTTCCCTCTCACTAAATCACTTTTACTTCCACTGGGCAGTCACAGAAAGTGAGGAGAAAATCCTAATCAAGGGTTATTTAAAAATCTGAAGCCAGGCAAACAAAAGGAAAAGTTCTTAGCTGACTGGTGCCACTGTACCCACCTAATGTCCCCCAGCCAAGGCACTGGGGCAGGAAGCATCCACCACACTCTCAATCCACGTCTGCTTCATCTGCATGTAGTAGGTTGTCAGCCCTTAACTTCCTGCTAGAGTTGCTTCCTGCTCCTTAGACCTCAGGACCAAACTTCTCTCCACATTAAGGTCCTGAATGTGTCTTACGTTATCCATAAACCATGATTTTTCTTCTGATGTCTTTAATAGTACAATATGATCAATATGATATAAGGCTTTTTCCAACTTTATTCAGAGTTCAAGAAGAGAACTGATTTTAAATTACCTTAAAGATTGCAACAGTAAAAAAAAAACCAAAAAAACAAAAAACAAAAACAAAAACAAAACAAAAAAAAACAACAAAAAAAAAAAAAAAAATAAAAAAAAAAAAAAAAATAAAAAAAAAAAAAAAAATAAAAAAAAAAAAAAAAATAAAAAAAAAAAAAAAAACAACAAAAAAAACCAAAAACCAAGTAGTGATTCCTAACTGTACCAGGTGTAGCAGCTCTTAGAGATATTGATAATGATATACATCTGCATGTGTGTGAGGCAGTTATTTTGGCATGTAACCATTGGCTAGAAGCCTGTTGGGAAGGGGGGGAAGAAGCCACCAATTTTTTCAAAGGAAATAAAATTAAAACAGTATGTAAGTGAGAGAATCACAGAATCAACTAGGTTGGAAAAGACCTCTGAGGTTATCAAGTCCAACCTATGATTTAATACCACCTTGTCAACTAGACTAGAGCACTGAATGCCACATTCAGTTTTTCCTTAGATACCTCCAGGGACAGTGACTCCACCACCTCCCTGGGCAGCCCATTCCAATGTTTTGTCATCCTTTGTGTGAAGAAATTCTTCCTCATGTTCAACCAAACCCTCCTCTGGTGCAGCTTAAGATCATATTCTCTAACCCTGTTGCTGGTTGCCTAGGAGAAGATGCCAACTCCCACCTGGCTCCACCCTCCTTTCAGGCACTTGTACAGAATTATAAGGTCTTCCCTGAGCCTCCTCTTCTCCAGGCAGAATGCCTGCAGCTCATTCAGCTGCTCCTCAGAGGACTTATTTTCCAGACCTTACATCAACCTTGTTGCCCATCTCTGGACAAGTCACTGTGGCATTTGCAGTTCCTGAGTTCCTGGTTGCCTGCCTATTGATTCTTCATGTTCTAGGTTATAGTTCTAAATGAAGCATTTTCTAAATTTTAAATTTTGTATGAGTAATCTCTACAAATCTTTTTTTTTTCTCCAATAGAGCCCAAAACTGCAAGAACTTCAATGGGATTTTGGTGCAGGAAGTGCAGAATTTGTCCCAAAACTTATCAAAGAAGTAGCAAAAAATACCCTTCCCCTATGCATCAACACCAGTGGCATAATGTCCACTACACTGAAGGCTGTGCAGAAATAGTGGTTTAAGTATAATTGGTCACCACACCTTTCGGCAGCACTAACTGTAAATGATCTTTGTGTTTTCAGTGCACAGAAATGAGTTCATTTTTCTTGCAATGTTATTTTTTCACTGATATAGAAACAGAGACAGCATGGATATAGCCTGCGCTATTCTGGTTTGATGAGAAAATGCCAAAGCTAAGTCATCCCCAGTTGTCACAGCAATTAAAACCTGGCACAGGTACAGTAACATTATTTTCTTGCTGTTGGGACTAATCCTGATGCTATTGATGTGACTCTTTCTTATTTCAGTATTTTGTACTTGATAATCTTCTCAGAAAACAGCATGGGGCATTGATTTTTCATCAGCAGTTTCCTAAACCAGGTACAAGTTAAAAAATATCAATGAGCCTTCCATGGATATGGACGTCTCAGGACATTCAGGATAGTAATGAGAATCAGAGACGAGCATGAAAGAGCCTGTGGATGAGAACTGGGAATGAGATGTACTGTATCATTTTCATCTGCTTGATGGAAGTCACAGGAATAAAATTTCAAACTTTTGTAATGCTCATGAGAACACAGGGGCTCCATAGTGCATTGTGAGTACATGGGAGCACAAAAATGCAGCCAGAAGATTTCTTGTCCTATTGTATTGAAGAACAGAAGTTTTTGTTGTGGGGTTTTTTTTTTTTTTGGTTCCCATCCCACACACACAAAAAAAAAAACTCAAAAGACTTCTCTGTCCAAAAAAACCATGAGTCAGAGAACCCACCTGGGATAGTGCTGGAATAGCTTAATATCAAGGCTCACCCTTGACAAGCAATAGAAAATTTTCTGGAACCCGAATATCTCTTCAGGAGCTGAGGTAATTTATCCTATCATCTTCCTTTCTGCAAATTTTGGGTGTTTTAGTATCAATAAATTTTCTGCCAGTGCTTGGCTGGAGTGAAAACACGTGGATGCACTGACATCAAGGAGTTTGCATTGCTTGTGTCTCCTGTGAACTCACCACTAGTCGGGAGGTTTCTGTAAGGTCCTTCATAATTTAGAATTCCATTTACTTTTTATCCACAAAGAATTAGCAAGTCTGAAGTTCCAGCTGCTGGATTGGTTTACAGATTTGCCTTTATTTGACAGCCTGCTTTATAATTCCAATAGTGACATGTAGGAGACTTTTTTTGGCCTGTGAGAGATTAAACAAGATCAGGCCTGCCAGGCCTCTAGAGAAACCCATGTGGAAATAAGAAGCGCAGATTCAGCCAAACTCTGTCTTTTCTGTAGCCCTTGTTCTGCAAAATAAATGTATATATGAGCACTTCAAAACTAATTGTGGATACTGAATGAAAAAGATTATAGATATATTTGAGAGTTTAGGAGCATAATTGCTATGAATTTTAAAAAAATATATATAAGTGATTTTGAGGAAAAAGCTTAATACCTTGCCATCATATTATTAAAGCTGTTGCAGTATTTTGCAAAAGTACAAGAGAGCTGTAGTTCCACCCCCAACTTCTTACAAGATATTTTGTGCTTATTTTCTTGCTTTTCATCCTAAACTATGGCAGAGTGGCAAGGACTCCTGGTCTACAGATGTTACTAATTATTGTCATTTACATGAAAGATGCTCAGATACTTTGGTAATGAGCAGCAGGTAGGTTACAAGTGTAATAGCGACTCCATTTTTCTAATGAACATTTCTGATTTGACACTAATTCATCAATAAAAAATTATTAGCACCTGATAAGAGACCTGATATTGCAATATACCAGCATGAATTCATTCCCTGCTTGTTGTGCCTGTTCATGGACTGAGCAGTGCATGAATGCTGGTACCTGTTACCTCCAAAACCAGATAAGAATTCCTTTGCTATTTTGAAAGCTGTTCTGATGAGGATTCTGGGACTCAGGAAGACCTCACCTATTTCTCCAGTATAGGATTTCATCTCTTGTGAATTTTAAGGCCAGAAGAAAAGAGCACACCCACTTCTCTCTGCAGGCCTCAACATCAATTTGCTAATCTAATTAACATCCATGACAATTTAAACAATACATTGACTCAACTGCACTTGGAGCCCCATGGCACCTAGTTAAGTTACTTTCCAACACTGCTGTAAATCAAAAGAGAAAATCTAAGGTGGCTGCTTTTGCTCTATGTTTCAGTTTGAGACCCTAATTGCTTTACCAACTGCTCATTGATGTTGTTTTCATAGCTTGCTAAGGAATACTTTATTTCTTGCTCCAAGATTTTAATTTGTATCCTCACCTGACATGCAAGGCAGCCTTTAGCTTGACTATAATATGCTTAAATTTAAAAAATAACAAACAATTCAGGAAAAGTACTTGCAAAGGACAAAAACATACAGCAAAAGATTTAACATAAGCAGTAGAAAACTATGTATTTCTTTGGTGTTTTGCTTTTAGTCTTCCATTCCATCTGGGCACAATTCCCATTCTTACAGGGAGAAATATAGACACATTGTTTGAGAGGAAAGTAAAAACTTGGACAAAATCTTCAACAACAGTTTCCGTGGAGAGAGCAGCCCAACAAAACAAAGCGATGGATAAAAAGAGTGGAACAAAATGTTATTGGCTTGAACTGGTAGATGGTAACAGAAAAGCAGGAGAAGAGAGAGCAGATGGGCCCAGGGCAGGATCAGCCCTCAGGACAGATGTCCATCACTGACCTGGCTGGGACAGTTTCTACGCTCTGGGCTGGGAGACAGAGCAGTATGGGGAGCTCTAACATGGAGTTTCAGGCAGGTCTGGGTCGTGATGCAGACTGTATTAAAATCAATACCCTTTCTCGTGCTGAGAAAATGTCTGGGAAGAATCAGCTCCCAGCTACGCAAATTTTGTCACTCTCGTGCTGAGAAAATGTCTGGGAAGAATCAGCTCCCAGCTACGCAAATTTTGTCACAATGCAATTTCTAAACCAACATTAAAAATGCCAGTGAAAAACAATTGTCATCCCCAGTTGATATTTCAATTTCCTAGCTAGGAAATTTTATACCACTATGTAAATAGTTTTTGCTGTCTTACATTTATACAGTTGCTTCATATAATAGGGTGTATGAAATTCTGTTAAATATGAAGAAAACCCAACAGTATAATTAAGATTCAATGCAAGGTGAAAGTATTGATAAGATTTGCTTAAGTCTTCTATTCAAGGTGTGTTTTTTTCTTGGATAGTTTTTACTTATTTATAGACAAAACTAATAGAGCTGACAGGAGATTATGAAATCAAGGGATTTGATGTGAATCTGTGAGTTTAGACACACAGTTGCTAAATTTTCTTCCACTAACAAAATGCTGCATAGGAAGTAGTAAGTCTGGCAATGAAATGGAATATATTTATATTTAATATTTGGTCATCCCCATTTTTTTCCACAATATTTTACAAATGTCAACACCTGTAAAATACAGCCTCTGTATCTGGTATCCTTTGTGCAAATACCTTTTAAAATACCTTTCTGAGACACTTTCACTTCAGGCAAGTAATCTTAATCTTCGCCACTTTTCTGTGTGCTTGTTTGCATTTATAAAATTTCCCTAAATGCTCCTATAGTCTTCAGTGATTTTTTTTTAGTACTTCTAGTTTTATGGTATGTATCTGGCAATAACCCCTATGTTTGTGCTTGCATGCTTGCACATACTGTCCCATCATCTGTACCGTGAGTTGTATACAGATTTTGCAGGGTAAACACATGATCTATTTCTCTATTAATTAATAATCATTTCCTTGAATGGATCACATACTGCAGATAGTATTTGTGACCTAAATTTGGGTTGCAGCCAATATTTTATATGGTCAGATATTTCAGACATGGAATAGATTTTATTTTAAAGATTTCCAAATCATTCTAAGGACACCTAAAGACACCATAGGACTCAAAATATAATGTGAATCTGGGCTTGAGGTGACTCTGAGAAGCTTCTGCTGCCATAATGTAAGCAGGAGGAATCATAGAATCATGAAGGCTGAAAAGGCCTCAAAGACTGTTGAGTCCAAGAATTGTGTTCTGAATTTCAAAAGCATCTAGCACCATGTGAGTGTATTTCTGATTTGGATTGGAGGATGTACGGTAGCACACTTTTATTTTTGTCCTCAGTGTGTAAATGGATTTTCCTAAGTGTAAAATCTAGTTCAATGATTGAACTAGTCAAGTTCAACTTGATTGCCTTGAGATTTTTTGTTATTTAAACATACATATTTTATAATTCTCAGGCATATGTATTCTATATGCATAGTTATTAACCTATCATTTTCATAGTCTATCAAATTGTAAATAGACATTAGATGTATTTTTTTTAATCCTCTATGTCCAAACAAATTATAATCTAATGGATAACGTGTGGGTTTTAATTGGACCAAGAAGAGATAAGAATGGGTTGTTACAGCTGCAGTGAGCATGCCTAGTGCCACCCAAGGGGATTGTCAAAAAGATGACATTTCAGTGTATCCTCCATTTCCAAAAAAACTCCATAAAACTTTCCATGGCCAGCTGTAACTGCAAGCCCATCACAGATAAAGCTGTGGAATGAATGGGATTTACCACTGCCTCCTTCTCTTAATCTCCAGGGGTTTTCTGCTCACAGTCTAACTACCTCACCCTGTCTCATTACAAAGCAACTCTCAGTTACTGGTAGAACTGTGAGAAGACAGGGTTGCACTGGCTGCTCTTCCACTAAAGGCTCTGGGAGCTGGAGGGGCTGTAGCAGAGCTCTGGCAGAGTGACCTGCAGGCATGAGGTTCCTGCTGCACTCCCACCACCTGCCCTCCTCCCAGGGCTCTGATGGAAAACCACAGTTCAGTCCTTTGGGCTCATAACTAGATACAACCCATTTGAGAGAGTTAAAGACAGGATGGAAAAAGGCAGACAAACCATTGGGACAAGCACATGAAACTCTGTCCTGACTACTGGTTCTGGAATAATACCTCACCTGAAATACATACTCCCAAGTTTCTCCTCCAGTTTCTGGAAGTGATGGTTATTTCAGAAGAAATCAGTAAATGTCAGGGTGCATAAAATATGGGGCAGATCAAATAAAGGTATTTCAGTATTAAAAGCCATTCATTTTGAGCAACATACATTTGAATTACAATATTATTAAATTCCATTAAGCTAAAATGATATATTTAGCTCAGACTTCAGAGTGCTAATTTCATAGTCCCCTCCAAGCTGCTCCTGCAAAGGTGTTAGGGGTAATTAACTACCATTTTCTCAGTAATTCAGAATCTGCAATCAATCAAAATGCAAGGTCTGGGTGATTGTAGAAAACAGTAACACTTAGTTTATTATGTAATACATTCTCATTCTGGTTGTTTTATGATGGGATCAACTACACTTTTTCCTCAGAATTTATTATGCTTACCCTTCAGCCAATTAGTTTTTCTCACTTTAACCTAAAAGCTGGTGAGTTTGTTATACATAGGTGTAAGTTTGCCTGTCAGTTATATTGGTCATAGACCTGCAGGACTGAGTGTGTTTAAACAATTAGGAACCCAGTATTGTCCAGAAAAATGGCAACTTCGCTTTCTTAAAGCAGTGTTTGTTCCTCAAAATCTATGAGGGGGAAAAGGAGAGCGATGAGAAGGCTATTTCCCATAGCTACAAGTGCCTGGCATGGAGGGATGCCCAGAGCCACCAGGTAGAAGCTGTGGAGTCCTGCTCTCCAGCTGCTGGCTGGGGCACCCGGATAGGCCGCGCTTCCAGACCGTGCATGCGCTGCAGAATCAGTTGTCACCAAGGCATTGTGATAACGATGGAGCAGAGATATTTGATCTTCATATTCAAAATCAAGCACAGAGGTAGTATTTCCACTGAAGTGGAGTACTTCCACTGAAGTTCTTGTTTACTTTTGGAACTCAATCCCAGTGCTTTGGCACATGTTGACTTTACAGCTAGTCTCACAGGGAAGGAGGTTTTAAAATTATAGCCAGTTAAGTGGGGAGTTTGCTGAATGTTACTGGTGTGGATAACGGTAGCAGGCCTCCAAGATGCCCTGATGGGAAAGTGTAATTGACTTAGTCCATTTTTGTTTCCTAGCCATTTAAACCTGCATCTGGAAATCCTTCTCTAATTTCACAGCTGTGGTGTTGAAACATATAGGGTTGCAGTGGAGTTTAATCAGTATTAAAAAAAAAAAAGAAAAAGACAGAAACTCTGAAGCAAACTTTGACAAGAAAATTACCAATGTAAATCCACAAGAAGGCTGAAAGGCTCCTGCCCTTCCTGAGAGTATTGGTAGAAATTATTGTCCCAGTGTGATAATGCTGACTGGACATTGTGCAGTATTGTTCAACCACAGCACTACAAACACCTTGACTGGGACATTATTTAACATAAATATAATTTTAAAGTCTTGCTACTCTATTTTATTAACTCCAACACTCTGGGTGCCTAACAACCCAGAATTTAAAAGTAGTTCTCAGGTGGAGCCTATGCTCTTATTCTGTCACTGCCAGACAGTGTGCCCCGTGTGAATGCATTTAGAAGTCCTTATCTAGGCAGGACTGGACATTGTGTCTGATTTCTCAAGGGCAAGTTAGCACATTTGGCAGATCTATTTTGAGGTCCTTTATGGTTAATCTCTACCCTGCTGGTGCTGGTGCTGCCCTCTACTGAAGGCAGAGACCAGGCGGCTAAAGGACGGGTTTGTCTGACTCCCACCACTATTATTTTCTCTTATTGATCTATAGTGGACAAAAAGGCATTTTTTGATGGGGTCACTGTCTAGATCAAGAATATGACAAAGTGTACTGACTGGTGGGAGACCAATATGTCTAAAAAGTACAGGTTTTGCATACAAAGGAGTTGTCCCAAAACCTAATGCCAAAAAACATGGAGGCAGAGGATATTCAGTTTGTAGATTGCATCACTAAATGTGGGACACACAGAAAACCTGAGAGGATCAAAACAAACCTCCTGACTTGAAACAACTGTTGTTTCAAAGGTACACTATATTACTTTTTGACTCAAGTACTCTATTTGGATCTGAATAATCCTAACAAGCTCACAAAGTATCTGACAGCACAGAATTTGGCGAGATAAATTGAATATTTATTTCCCAGAAAGCCTAAAGAGACATGATATTGAAAGAAGTAACACAAAATTGAGATTTAACAGTGCTCTAGGTAAATGTTTGGTAAACAAAAAAGCAGCAGTATTACCCTTGTGATGGTTGCAGTGATGTAGTCAAAAACTGACAAGTGGTGTTTCAGTCCATCTGACATAACACCCCACAGCCTTCTTGTTTCTTTTCTTTTTTTTTTTTTTTCCCTTGAAAAAAACTGTGCCAACATATATTTCTCTTTCTTGGTTCCAGAAATATAAGATTATATAGAAAGACATGAATAGAGTTCTCGTATTTCCTTTAGGATGAAAGAGAAACACATAGTGAAGTGGAGCAATAAAGAAATTTTGAGACAATGAAGTTAGGAACAGATGTTTCTGTTTAATTTTATTTTTCTCTCCCCTCCCTATGATTACAATAAATTATCTCTTTTTGCAATGATTAGGGAAGAAAGAGATTATACCAAGGTTAGACAGAAGCATCAGATAAAACTGTCTATAACCCCACTTAAATCCTCTGCTCAACGTTATTCCAAGTTGGAATTAAAACTACTATGTAATCTGGTGCTTTAAATGAGTGAAGATATCAGAGCAGTGCACTGTCTTTAGACACACTTCAGGAAAAAATGAAGAGAGTTTTCTGTCTGGAGTTTGAATTCTAGTATGAATGAACTGTATCATCACATAATTGCCTATTTTATGTTGGTTAAAACATAAACAAATAGGAAAGGCAAGTAAAGATTCAGAGATGTCAAAAGCAGAGGTCATGTCAAAAAACCCAGGGCTATTCCACATGCTGTGCAGCTGATAGTATAAAAGACACTTATATTGTTGAAGAGAAGCTTAGTTTGTCTGAACCATTCATTACTCTTTAGGAGTAATACCAAAGAAACAATTTACTTAGCCATATTTTTTCACTGTTCATCCTGTTTGCCTGCTTTTTTCATATTTGAGCTTTGAAAATCAAACCAGACATTTTTACAGCAGACTTTTAGCCCTTTGCTCCAAGTGTGCTTGCAATATTCCAGAGTTTAGAAAAAGATCCCAATTCACTGCTCCCTGTAACAAACCCCTTAAGAATTCTAGGCTAAATAAAAGTATTGTTAATCATATTTATGTTATCTTCTAATATAAGCATAGAGATAAAATAGCAAAAAGTAAAAAATACTAGGAACAAGCCTCTGTGTTAAAATGTATATGAAAAATTGTTTCTCATCTTCAGTAACAGTAATTTCTATGATAAATATACAGGCTCATTAAGAGTTTCCACTTTGAAAACTGTGAAACTGCTGTGTTAGAATCCAAATATATTGTGGTTTTGTGTGGGGAATTCTATTTTCTTTTTTTTTTTTTTTTTTTCTTTATAGGCAGACAAGTCACTTTATTTATCTGTCCTGAAGAGGAAAAACACAAAGTTTCAGCAAGGTATAACTGAGAGGAGACATTCAGATCTTGGAAAGCCAACAAGATCTGAAAAAAATGAATTAAACCCAAAATTATTGGAGCATCTCCACCTAGCCTGAATCACTTGGAAAATCTTAAACAGGGCCAAAATGTGTGTGAATTGTCATGAGCAATGCAAATACATCTTTTAAGAGGTATTGCAAGGTTTCCTTTTAATTTATGAACTATTACTTCTCACAAAACCACACGACAAATGGCTTTTTACTTTCTCCTCCCATAAAACCATACAAAGCTTTTTGCCAGGCTAGTAACCATTAGCAAAAATGTTAATGCTAGTTTTGTATTGTAGGAGTCTATCTCCTGGGATACAGATACAGTAGCATGATTTAAAGTTTCACCATAGTAAGGGTTTTTAAGTTTCTGCACACACTGCAATTTTAATAGAATGTATACATTCTTTCTGCACTCAAATGTTTTCTTGCATTATACTTTGTTCTATTAAAAAATGACACATATGAAACTGTACTTAGAATCTTAAATAAGATATGAACACTTCATTATACAATTCTCATACTTTAAGAAACGATTTCCTTTAAAATGGTTCAAGCTGAAACTTGGCACACAAAGTTCTAATTGGGGAAAGGCTGGAATGCAGAATGGTTTTAAGAAGTTTCACATAAATCAGTCTTGTAATTTTTAAATTATTTTTACAGAAGAGCACGACACCTGTTTTAGTACCATTTCTTGTTCTCTTAATATTTGCCAAGACTTAAATAGAAATGTTATTTTTCTGAGTTGTTTTCACAGTATTTTCTTATCAGTTTAAATCATTTCACCTTAAATAGAAACTTTACCAAGTCACAAATCCTACTTAGAACTTGCTTTGCTTCTCTCAGAGCATGTCTAGTGATGAATGTTTTAAACTAATTTAGTGATGTGAAAAGTGCCAAATTGTCAGATGTAGAAACTAAAATAGTGTGTTTGTGCTGAGAGCATTTTATTTTATTTTATTTTATTTTATTTTATTTTATTTTATTTTATTTTATTTTATTTTATTTTATTTTTAAAATTGCAGCTGGAGGCTTCTCCAGCATTGTGCACCACAAAGGCCTGTAACTTTAGCAGACATGGGAGCTGGTGACAGGGATGAAGCTGGTAATGGAAGCATGCTGGCTCATCTGTGCAGCATAAAAGACGACCTGGCACACAGCACTGTATTTTAAGTACATCCAGGATACTACTCTACCCTTCATCAGACTATCCCAAAGTTTGCTGAAAGCAAAGGAAAACACACTGGGGTAAAAGAATGTTTGATAGAGACTCATTGCCAATATACAGCAAAAAGATCAACTTAATTCCCCATGATTAAACACAGAGTGAGCTGCTGTTGAGACCTCATAGCTAGAAACTGTTCCCAGTTGCTTCTCTGCAAATCTAATTATTCAGTTATTTTCACAAAGGCAAAGTAGTTGGATATGTATTTTCTCTGGGTAAGGATAGCAACTTTTGTTCATTTCTCACCAGTTCAGTAAAGAATATAAACCTTACTTCACCTATCTCCTCGTGATTTATTTTTCCTTCTTTAGGTTAGGAAGGCATTAATCCATGTGCTCTAAATATCTACATCCAAAATGACTAGCAATGGACAGATTTCCACAGATATGTTTAAGACAAAGGATGGACCTAAATCTTCAGCTGGGTTTTATTCATTTTAAGTGTAGCTTGTTATTGTTTTTCACTACAAACAGTTCAGTACAGAAAGAGGGGACTGTTCTATTCCTGTGACAAGTGCCTACATTCTCAGTAACAACCCCTAGAATTATGTGAATCAGAAAATACTTGCCAATATACCTTAAGACTGTTGTTTTTATTTTTCATTAAATTTATATTCTCTTGCCAGAAGCATTTTCTTGGTAAAAATAATTCAAATCCTTTTGGAGGTTCTTTTTTTATTATTATTTTTTTAGATTTAGTATCTGCTACGCTCTGTTCAATGTCACTGTGTTAGTGCAGGAATATGGCTATAACATTCCTGCATGTGAAACTGTACATCAGGCACATTTTAACAGATTTATGTCATCAACCCCTACACAATATTAATCTTTCTTCAAGGCCATTTTTAGCTACCAAAGTAAGAGCCTTTGTAAAATTTCCAAGGCAGCTTTCAAGCCAGTCCAGTTGCAAATTTTCAGGTGTTGGGAAAAAAATAAAAGAAGAAGCTGAGGAATTCACAAAAGAAGTTTCTTGGCAAAGTGTCTATGAAGGTCTGTGATGGGAGACTAACCATTCATCAGCATCCATGCAAGCTGTCTCTGTTATGAAAACCAGGGCACATTTAAAGGAAAAATAAACAGATTTATCAGTCTGATTGCAATTTTATGAAGTACAATATTGAAAGGCTTCCCTTGTCTGTTCCAGACGCTGACAAGATAAACTAGACATGGCTAAAGAGGAATGTGTCACTTCTGTCAGGTGCTATGATAAGTATGAAAAGCCAGGTATGCTTCACACATGGACTCCAAACAAATTTCAGACAAGGTTTATGTTCCTTTATTTTGTTTTCCATTTTTCATCATTGCTGAAGCCAATCAAAGACACAAGATTTGGGGATGTTTATTACCACACCAAATGTCTGAGGCCTGCAAGTATGGAAAACCGCATCAAACTGTTGGATTTAAGTGAGATCATGCTGACATTTAGCATAAAATATTTCAGCTACAATTGCCTGAGAGTTACTCTCCTTTACATTTTGGAGGACTTGGTAATAGGACAATGCTGGCTTTCTGGGTCAAATTCAATTACAAAAGCTGCCCAGGGATGAGAGGCAGTCTGGAGAATAATTATACACTTGCAGTTTACTCACATGTGGATACCAAATATCTGCTGTGTAGTAAATTCAAGAGCTGATCAAAGCTCACAATGTTGCTACATTAAGTTTAGGATGACTTTTTCACAAAGAAACCTTGCAAATATTGTTAGTTATGTTCTTTAAGAATGTGGAATGGAAATGTTGCATGTGAGTATGTTTGCAATGAAATCCTTTTTCTCCTAATTCTTCCTCTTCTTACATTTTGCTTCCAGCAGCCCTTTTGATTGAAAGAGACAAAAAAATCACATTAAATAGAACTTCTGATATTGGAGGGGCATCCTAAATGATATACATGGGCAAAACAGAGGCTGATATAAGAGATCACATATGATCCCCTCTTTCAGTTTGCATCCCACAAATGTTGTTAAGCTTCCTTTATTAACTTGTCACTAATTTAAGTCCCTGTCACACCTAGCAGCTATGTAGGTAATCATAGCTTAGATTTTTTAGATATGAAGAAAGAGAGAAAACGAGAATTACAAAAATAAATAAGTGTGATTGGAAGTGCAATTTAGGGAGGAAGTGCAATTAAAAGAGAAAGCTGATACAAAAAGGATATAACCAATCAAGTTGTAAGGCAAAAATATTAAAGGTGAAAGAGTTTACTGTGATCTGTTTTCTACATTCATCTCTTTGTGCTCTGTTTACTTGTCCCATGCTCCTCTGAGGTAATTCCTGCAATTGAGCTCCTGAGTGTTTGCCTCACTTTAAAAACCCCAGAATCAATGCCTTTGCTTTGCTGTGCTGGCTATCCTCACTGCAGGAGTGGCAGACATCCCAGTAAGCTTGTCCTGATGCTCAGACTGCCTTAGAGGGCCTTAGAGACAGGACATGAACTGCACAGGAGCTTGCTATGGGCCCTGGGTTCAGTCACCACCACTGACACCCACTCTGTTTGAACTGTGCTGACATCAAATATAGATTATTTCCATTGTTTAAGCCTTCCTTCATAATAGTCAGTGTTAAATGAAGATGCAGGGCTCATGTTTTTTTTTGCATGAGGCACAAATAAGTGGCTTGATCCTGGAGAGTCAGAATAACACCCAATGAAATATAAATGAAAAGCTAAGACCAGAACACAGCAGGGCAGGGGGAGGAGGAATGATCTGCTTCAGGACAGATCCCTGTCGATGGGAAAGCTGTATGAGACATGAAGTTGAGAAATCAGAAGAAAATCAAAGTATAGCTTCCTTTGCATTCAGTACATGCATGCATTCAGAAAGTTATTCTGAGAGAAAGCTGAGCATCAGAAATATCTGTCTAAGAGTAGCACTTGGTGTTACAGGTAGAAAAAAAATTACTTTTTTTCTGTGCTGAGCTTATTAACAGCTTGATACTGCTGATTAAGAATTCATAAAGAGGAATAGAGATATTTTCTATTACTCAGGAGAAAGAAAAGACTTGATTTCATTCTGCTACCCAGCCAACCTCTTCAAATAGGGAACCATAACAGAGTGACCTTCTAATGTTTCCATCTGCTCACAATAAAACATATCTTCTCTGTAAGAGAGCAGTTGACTGTGCTGGTGCTTTATAATGAAGATCATGGCCATTTCTCCCTATTTGCTGGATCTTCAGGTACCAAATCTTGGTTTTGACCTCAGGACTTGCTACTTACGTTCTTGTGGTCTTAGACAGCACCATTGTTATTCACAGATGACCAGTTAAATGGAGAATGAAAACCAATTTTTTTTCTGTAAATAATGTTATTAGTTATGAAAAGAAACAGGAAAAGGAAAAGATTGGTAGATTTAAACTATAAACAGAAAATTAAAATGGCTTCTCATGAAAAAGTTGGCACTTTGAACTGGGGGAAAAATGGAATATATAAGAGACCTTTTTTTAGTTGTGTACACTGATAAAAATTCTTTAAGCCTAAAAAGAAGAAATTAAAATAAGATGGATTCCATGACCTTTATTTCCAACTGTAGTAACTGACTGAACACCTCATTCCTATTTTCTATTATTAAAAGGACTGTTAAGGAGACAGTAATGAAGAGATCAAAGAGAAGAGGCAATCTGATGCTCATAGATAAAAATAAACAATAAAAATGTACCTTCTGGGATCATGAGGTTGATTTCAGTAGCCCCACTACTCTGTGGAAAAAAACTCTATTGATTTGATCAAGGCTAGACTTTCAACCTCGGCTTTTAAAAAGGAGAAATTATTTTAAAGAAATAACATAGGCATTGTTCCAAGTGCATATTAAATATAGATGGGGATTCCCATTTAACTTCTGCTTCAGCTGCAGAAACCAGGCATTTGTGATTCAAAAAGTAAAGGAAATTTGTTACTCTTTGAAGAATGGAAGGAATAGGATTTATTTGTTGGGGTCATGTTGAGAAAAACAGTGGCAAAAAAAACACGTAGTGCATGGGACCCAAAATGAGATTTGGGGATTCTGTTTACTCCTGAAGCACAGACAATCCAATAAGCAGGAAGCTGAGAAACAGTTCTAGGAGAAAGCCATTATTCTAATACAATGATCAATTAAAATATATTGTGCTCTAAGCAGCAAATTTAAATCTGGATATTAGGGGGGGGAAAAAACCAAACCCAACAAACAAACAAACAAACAAACAAACAGACAAAAAACCCACACTAAAAACACCAGAACAAACAAAAAAACAACCTAAACCAAAAAAACCCTAAAACATTGTCAAATCCTTCTTAAGGAAGGTCACTGACCCAAATCTGCATGAAACTCACAAAGATGATGCAGGGGCCATGGTGTTGTCTCCTTGTTCCCAGGTTGCCTGTGCATGCATATTCCTCCTTCTGGCTTGCCCTGAAAACCTGCCCTTGGTTGGTCTAGGTAAGAACTGTCCTTGAAAAATCTCAAAATTCCAAACAATCATTTTTGCCTAAAGCAACAGTCCATTCCTGTCTCAGGAGTACCTACTAATGATTGGAAGATGATGAAATTTAATTTATGTTCCTGAGATGAACATGTTTTGGCTGATATGAAGAAGGACATACAAGGGCCAGTTCTCTCTCTGTTCATGACAGTTATTACTTTTCTTTAAAATTATTCTAGGATTACTCAGTTGCTGGGGAGCAGCTTCTAACAGCTCCAATCCTAATCTAAATGGAGACAGTGCATATGTGTACACCTCCAGCCCTTGCAAAGGGAAGTGGGTGGCTTAGGCTGGGTGGGGGCAGCCATTCACCCTGACAGCCCCCTGATCCTCCACAGCAGGATCCAGCTGGTGGAGCATGTGGCAGAGCCCCTGGCATAGCCATAAATTACTTCCAGTGTGTATGACTATGATTAGCTGTTTGACTTCTTGTTAAGCAACACTTACAATATCTGTAGGCACACAGTAAGCAGTTTGGAACTGCTGATTGCTCTCTGATTTACGAGGGGTGGTGGAGAAGGATGAAGAGAGACAGCAGTCTCGTTTCACTGGAGTTTGGAAATCGGAAGTAAAATGTAACTGACAGGGAAACTAGACAGGAATTTAGTTTTCATCCCCAAATACACACTATTCTGTCTTTTGGGGCTTGCCTTTTACTTTTTTTTTTTTGTGCTTTTCTTTTTTCTTTTTTTTTTTTTTTTTTTTTTTTTTTTTTTCTTTTTTTTTTTCTTCTTGAGTCATTAATGCACTATTTATCTTGCAAGTTTCAGCTAAAAATTAGAGTATCAATATAGGGAAATATCTCTCCAGATAGCATTTATACAATATCACATCCAGACTAAGCAACACCAATACTGATAAGTGTAAATTCAAAACACAGTTCAGATTCATGATATTTCCAGACCAAATGAGGTTAAATGTACTTGGAAGAAGTTCAGCTACAGATCTGCACTTTGGACACATGTCCCTTCAGAACTTCCCAACTTTTGGACGCTTGCTCATCATTTCTTTCTCAAATGATGTTTCCAGATCAACAAACTTATCCTTCCCTGGGATCAGTCATTTCCTTAGTCTTGCCTTTTAGAAAGCAACCCTTTTACTGTCTGTTTTATGACACTAGTAACGCTGTGCTCCAGCTCTGTATTAATCTTCTGAGAATGTTATTTATTTTACAGTATTGGCACAGCAGGAGACTTTCCTCTGCTTTTGAGGAGGGCCCCTGGAGACACAGACACATCACCAGCACAGAGCCAAAATAATATTGCAGCACATTCAGCCTAAATTAGCATAAAATATTAAGATAACACCATTTCTTTTTCTTCTGATATGAAGAGCAGACTGAGATCATAGTTTTACTCTCCTGTAATCCCTAACCATACCTTCCTACCTGTCCTAGCTTTAGGCCTGCAGCAGAAGTCCTGCTATTCCCCATCTTGGCTTTGCTGCACAGTGCTGTGAGTCATTCTACAAAAACAAAAAGACACACAAAACTAAGAATTTACTTGATTTGTCACTTACATAATATTCTAGCACTGATCTCACAAGGGGTCTGTTAATTTTATATTGAACTAGTGAGAATACTACTCTCCTTATAGTTCGTATGAGAAATTTTTCTACTATCAATTTATCAGCACTAGGACTTTTTACGGGAAGACATTTTGAAAACTGTTTTTCAAAATATATTGTTGGTGTTTCAAGACTAAGAGTAAATGAAAGGCACTTCTTAGTAACACTAACAGAGTCGAAGTGTTTAACCATGGGTGGCATTTATTGAAGAGAAGCTTCTGTTTTCTAGAGCTTTAACAAGCAGAGTTGCACAAACACTGGTACCATGTAGGCTGTTTTTCTTGACAGGCATCTACACTATTTTTTATATTGTATCCCTGTAGAAAGCAGTGTGAATGAACATATTCCATAGTTTAGGGCACATTTCCATGGTATCCCATCAGCTAAATTTAGAGTGAACTTAGCTAATGGGACACCATGGAAATGTGCCCTTAACTTTAGTGCTGCCTCTAAAGTAATGAATTAGTGTTTTTCTTTTCCAGAGAGTCTCCTTAATTCTACTCTCTAGTAAAATTAAAAAAAAAAAAAAAAAAAAAAAAAAAAAAAAAAAAAAAACCAACAATCCAAAAAAAAAAAAAAAATAAAAAATCACGCAATTCCTAAAATAAGTCAGTGGATAATTTCATGACTAACCTGAAGCAACCTGAGTGATATCCACATCCACTCCAGAGCTCAGACATAATGCAAACACAGTTGCCTATTTTATCATATCCTATCGTGAATTTTCACACAAACTTGGCAAAGTCTTACTGATGTTCTTGAATCCCATGCATGCGAGCCTGACACCCCTCTCAAAGACAAATCCCCACAATCATTTCAAGAGCAGGGCTCAGTTTTCTTTAAAAATGTCATTCATTACTAGGGGTAAAGAATTCGTCATCCACCTTTTCTACGAGAATGTAATGGTTACATTACTTACATGTAAAACATACGGATTTATGTTCGGGTGGGAACATCACTCACCGCACTAAGGAGGATTAAGACACCTTTTAACCTTCCCAGTGAAGCTCTGCAGACAGGCACTTAAGAATACCTTATTAAGAACAAAACTAAGTGTAATTAAGCACATTACTGTATCTCAGAGCAGTCAGGTGGGTTATGGTCTCAGACACCAAGACAGTTTCTGCATTGTGACTGACATAGTGCCAAGGGCTAAAGTGTAATCTGATATCATCCCTTCTACATCAATATATTTCAAATGTGTCTCCTAGTGGTATTGTCACAGCACAGCAGTCTACTCAGGTTGGTGGTATGCAGAAAAATTCCTCCACCTCCAATTTTGCTCTTTAAAAATCTTAATTCCAGGTTTTACATCAGCCATTTATATTTAACATGACTGATACTGCGGTTTTGATGGTTAGAAGTGGGCTTATGTGAAAACTAAAATGCTGTGATGAACTCAGCATTAACATGGACTTTTGAGCTTCTTTTTCCCTTGATCCCAAGGGGAACAAACTAGTCTACAGCAAACCCAGAATAAACACAAAATAATTCCATATTATAAAAAAAAAAAAAAACAAAAAAAACCAAGTCCCCAAGTGCAGTAAAGACAAACCCAAGTTGTTTCCTCAGCAGCAGAGCTAAGGATGCCTTCCTCCCCTTCCCCTCATGTATAATAAGGTGCAAAGTTCTGCCTGGAGCTTTTCCCAATGCCATGGAGTCCACAGAGTGGTTTGTATTCACCACAGCTGAATTTGGGTCACTTTTCTTCAAACAGGGGAAATAATGAAATTTCTCTCCTCTGCCCAACAACTAGTGTCCATGAAACTTATAGAAATTCAGTATTTCATTTAAGTAGACAGGAATCTGCAAACTGGCCATTAACAAAAAATTTACTAAAGAAGAATAAACAAATGCACCCACACATCATAGCATTTGCATGAGCTTTTATTCACAGTGTGGCCACGGAAATCTCTTTTCCTATACAAACAAACTACAGAAAGGATATGAAATATGAACAGTGAAAAACGAGATGAATGCCAGTATTAATGGCACTTTGAAATATATGAAAATTAGAATGTAAACTAAAGCAACATGGTCACAGCAGCTAGGGTAAATACCAAGATTTTGATGCTGATATACAGAGTGGGTAGAAATTCTATTTCTCTTCTAGTCTTATTTCAGTTAGCTGAAATACTTCTTCTCATCAAATACCAGTTCACAGAAGTTTTGAGCTCTTTAGATGACAGATGGGGAGAAAAAAGCCCAAAAGAAAAAGCAATACTCCACCATGTGGCATTGCATGAGAACAGGCAGAACCCTTCCTCAAGTCAGACTTTTCCAAGTCTTACACTGATTTGTAATATAAAGTGTAAAATCATAGTGGAGCAGAGCAGTTTTTGTGGAATCATATTTTGACACACTTAAAACAAACAAACAAACAAACAAGACAAATTCAGTCAATTTTACCAGAATATGCATTTGGGAGGAAAAAACCCTTCTGGTTCACTCCCTAACAATGCAATTCAGGTACCAGAATGAAATACTCCTCTATTTGAAATTACTATTTGCATATTTAAAGTATTTTATGTCACACTCCAAAAAATTAGAGACACATTTTTATTGGACTGAAAGTATTTGGTGGAGAGATGAGAAAAGCCTTTAAAGAAAAAAACTTGAAATTTCCTTTCATTATCAGGAAAAAAATTGAGATTTCAAAAACCTCCTTAATCTGATTTTTTTTTTCCTTTTCACTCTTTATGAAAAAAAATCCCCAGCTTTTTTTATTATTGTTTTAAATCCTTTTTTCCTAGCCAATTGTCCATGCATTAATTGATTTTTTTTAGACCATTTTCCAAAGTGTGTCCCAGTGAAAAAACAAAACAAGTCTAACCATAAGTAATTGCAATAATAATTTTTGCCTGGGAAAAGACATTTGCTATACTCGATTAATAGGAAGATATAAAGTTATTTGCAACAGCTTGTCCTCACATTCCTCATCATAACATGGTATAATCACAGATTTACAGGATAAATATAAAACAGTAATGAATAGGATTATGCTGGGTTCTATTTGGGGATCATTTATGACAATGGTTTTGCAAACCAGACATTGAAGTAAGCTAGAAATAACCACAACACAGATGACTCCAAAACTAATCTGTATGCATCTGCATATTTTGGTAAATACTTCATAAATGCTACATGGGTAGAAAAATGGATGTGAACATGCATATTTTTCTCTATCTCAGAAACCTTGGAACTGTCCATAATATCATTCCTTTGGCCCAGAAAACTAAGAGTTCAAGTTTAACTAATGCCTAGTCATAATGAAAAGATGAATTTTCAAATTATATCTACAAAACAGGAATTATCCAATCATAGAAAATTAGAAAAATATGGGATTTAGTAATAACTAATTTAGACATAAAGCAGGTCACTTACGCTCAATTCAGTTTAATGTCAAGAAAATCATATCAAAAGTAGCTATTGGCACATCCCATACATCATCAGTACACACCTAATTTTTAGTCACAATACATGAAATTTATCTGAAAGGTAGAGGTCCTGAACTGCTTCTCTGGGGAGAACGTAGATACATCAGAGGCAAAGGCAAGCCCATCTTCACAAATCCACGGGCTAATACTGAGAGGCTCCATAAAGAAACTAGGAATACCTATACCATCTGTGCACTGTTTGTTTTTTGGTGGTGGGGTTTTTTTTGTGGGTTTGTGGTTTTTTGGTTTTTTTT
>VWYO01003694.1:6682-19885 GCA_013400275.1 Rhadina sibilatrix
TTGGGGAACAAAAGAATGGAATTTTCAGTTTAAGAAAGAAATCCAGAGGATTTTTAGTTGCAAATTTCACAGGAAAAACTCTTCCAGTCCTGCTTTGGTTTTGTTGGGNTTTGGGATGCCCTGTGCGTGGCTTGGGGTGGGACTCTCTGACCCTCGTGGGTCCCTTCCATGCAGGATCTTTCATGATTCCAGGATTCAGGCACACATCTGTGTCATTCCCAATCCCCCTCAGACTTTTCTGGGAATCATTTAGAAAACGACTCCACATTTCTGCTGCCAAATAACATTTTTTCCTAATCCCAGAAGGAGTCCTGAAGGATGTGCCTTAAGTGCATCCCCGCTGTGTTTACAAACACATCCGAGCGCCGCCGAGCAGCCTCCGGGAACGCCGGTGGATGCAAATTGGATAAACTCAGTCAATGGAGCCGGAGGGTTTCCCAGCAGCCCCCAGGACCCGCATATCCCAGCGCGTATTTATCCAACTAATCTTCGAGATATTAGGGATAATCTTCGCCGTTTTCCTTTAATGAACGGCCGACACGCTCGCCTGGAAGCTGTTCCTGCGGGGACCACCGGAGGGAAGGAATCAGATATCCCAGCTCCAATCGTTCATCACCATCAGATCAGGGACGGAGCTCTTTTTTTTTTTTTTTTTTTCCCCAGGTCTCTTCCCTCAGTAATTCCCAGCATGTTCGGTTGTTAATCTCACTTAGCCTCCAGCAGAGCCTGGGAGACCAAACCGGGAAGGTTCACTTGTTATTCCACGGCTTCTCCATGTTGGGAATTTCAGGGCAGAGAGAGATAAGGAGGGAGGGAGGGAGGGCAAAGCAGGGCGGGGGAATCTTTAAAAATCTTGGCCACAAACGGGGTTTTCCTTGAACTGTGTCGCTCTCCCAGTGACACCAAGCTCTGCTGAGTCGGGATCCAAGGAATTTCACGCTCGTTATCAGCTTCCCCACCAAGGGCTGTGACCTCATTAGCAATCCCGGACTGAGGGAAAATGGATGCCAGCCAAGGATGCTGCAGGAGTGGGAAGTTTGTGGAGCAAGGATGCTGCCATGGGCAAGACAGAATTCCCAGTGAGGGGACTCTGCTCCCTCCCTTGGCCAGGTTTTCCCCCAGCCATCCCGGTGCTCATCCAGAGGGTGTCTCCTTTCAGAACGCTCCTATCCAAGTCTGCATCCCAGAGGATTCCTAAAATCCCTGAGCTAGCAGGAGCCGGTGCCATGGAGCTGACCAAATTCTGTGTCCATTAACTACTTAACAAAATTCCCTGTGCCAGCCCTGCCTCCAGCACATCCAAGTTAATTCCCTTCCTCGTTTCCAGGCCCAAAGCCAAGGCACATCTTTGTTTTCCCTCCTATCCTTGGAGTATTTGGGTTGGGAAAGGCCTTAGGATGAGCACTGCAGTATCCTGAGCTTTCTTAACCCCACACCTGCATCACGCTCCAGCTAAAAATATCCAGGAATATCCACAACAATATCATTCCATGGCCAAAACAAATCCTCCACGGAAAAAAAAAAAAATCCACCTGCTGTGCTGAGCCAACACTTTCTCGCTGCTTTGAGATTGGTTTTCCCCCTTCCAGATTCCATCTGGGACCCTCAGTTATTCCTAATCTGTGGGATATGGGAATTCTTGAAGGTCCCAAACTTCGTCGCACTTCATTCCCTGTTTTAGGGTGAATCCTAGCACAGGTTCCACCTCTGCTCTGCACCCTGGATTCACTGTTATCCAGCTGGAAATCCAGTTGCTGGAAACCAGCACATCCCTCAGAAAGACCAGTTTAGCAGGCAAATAGGATGGGAATTTTTGGGATACTTCAGATCACCTGGGCATGTAAGATGAGCACCCCTAGATGTCCATTCCTCTTCCAGAAGCCACCACCTCATGTCCTCCCTCAAACTGGAGCCATAATGAAGCTTCCCATCAAACCCAGCTGCTCCAGATCCTCCCACCCCAAATGTGCCCTCCCTGGAAATTCCAGCCACATCCACCATATTTTGGGAACACCAAAACCATGAATTTGGATACTGAAGGGGGTCTTGGAGGAGTTTGGACCGCCAAGATTAGAAGCCACCTCAAATCCTCGGAGCAGCTGAAGTGACAGTGAAGGGTCTTCAATGGATCTTGACAGCTTGTCCAGATTGTCAGTGACAAGATGTGAGTGACAGCTTTTCACTCTTTATCAGGATTGGGTGGATATGGAGATTGAATTCCATATGTCTGAATTAAATTCCTTGGGATAATCATGTCATTTTTCTGTCAATTTGGTACCAAAAATAGCACGGCCAGGAGGACCAGGGAAGGGATCATCCCCCAGTGCTGGCACTGCTGAGGGACCCCAAACACTGGGATCAGTTTTGGACTCCTGATGACAAGAATGACGTTGAGGGGGCTGGAGCATGTCCAGAGAAGGGAACGGAGCTGGAAAAGGGGCTGGAGCACCAGGAATGGCTGAGGGATCTGAAGGAGCTCAGCCTGGAGAAAAGGAGGCTCAGGAGGGATCTCCTGGCTCTCCACAACTCCCTGACAGGAGGGGGCAGCCAGGGGGAGGTCGGGCTCTGCTCCCAGGGAACAAGGGGCTGGATGAGAAGAAACAGCCTCAGGTTGTGCCGGGAGAGGTTCAGGTTGGATATTGGATACCAGGATGAATTTCCTCGTGGAAAGGGTGATCAAGGATTGGAATGGGCCCAGGGAGGTGTCCAAGGAAGGACTGGAGGTGGCACTTGGTGCTCTGGGCTGGTGACAAGGTGGGGATCAGTCACAGGCTGGACTAGAAGATCTTGGAGGTCTTTCCCAGCCTGAATGATTCCACTCCACTATTGTATTCAGTGATCTCCTGGAATCCAGATCTGTGCAGAGACCTCTCGTTTTGCTCCTTGGGATCAGGAATTCGGATTCCAAAGGCTGGTGGACCTGTGTGTCAGTGACCCTGGGCATGGCATGGAGGGAGTGGCAGAGATGCCTTAGTCCCTTGCTGATATCCAGGTGAGCTGGTTTGTGACTTCACAAAGGTTCCTCCTTTCCATTTGCACCCTGTTTTGAAGTGGATCCTGGTTGAGGCTCCTGTACCACCTGCAAGGTGAGTCCAAATCCTTCTTTGGATTCCCTGGTCAACCCGCACTTGCAACAACTGGGTTAATTGGGGTCCTTGAAAGAAGGCGTGCAATGCTTGTTCTGGCCCAAGTAAAGAAAGAAATCCTCAGGCATCCATGAAAGAGGAATTTCACAACTTCACAGGATCTTTCTTGGAACAGCTAGAGGCAGTGGTTGTGCTCTGAAACCAAATGAGAGAGAATCCCTTCACCTCCTTACCTCAAGTGTCTTCTGCTAAAATTAAATTGAATTTTCTTGTTGTTCTCACTCCATGAAACCCTCTCGGGCCTCCATCTTTGGTTCTGAGGTTCTTCCCTCTCCTTTGTCCCTCTAAGGCCGGAATGTTCTGATCCATGGGGACTTCCCTGCCACTTTCCGTCCTTGTTCCAACTGATTTCACCATGTCTCCCTGACAGACTTTCCTCTGGGAGCAGGGCCTGGCGGGGAGGATCCTAAAGAGTTAACTGTCCTCCACGGTTATCCAGGTGCTCCTCCGGGTGCAGCTCCCTTTGGAGCCAGGAATCCTGCTGAGGCTTTCGCCGCGGGGCGACGGAGCCACTTAGCCCGCGCCGCCGTCGGGAGCAGGGATGGGGCTGAAAGCAGATCCCCGCTTTCAGGTGACACTGAGGAGGCCAGATTGGGTTTCTCCTGGGAGAGGAGGAGGTGAGGAGCAGCCCAAGGAGAGGGTGGATCCAGAGGGCTGGGAGGGACAAGGCGGCGTCAGCGCGGTCGTGCGACCTCCGGCCGTTTGCTTGACCCATTGCTGGGTGACCCCACCAGCTTGAAAAGTGGCCAAGAGGAGCAGAGTAGTGATTGTCCCTCTGTGCTGGCACTGCTGGGGCACCTCCAGTCCTGGGGTCACTTGGGGGTCCCTCACAATAAGACATTGAGGAGCTGGAGCATGTCCACGGAAGGGAATGGAGCTGAGGAAGGGTCTGGAGCACCAGGAACAGCTGAAGGAGCTGGGAGGGCTCAGCCTGGAGAAAAGGAGGCTCAGGGGGGGAACTTCTTGCTCTCCACAACTCCCTGACAGGAGGACAGGAGCCAGGTGGAAGTCAGGCTCTGCTCTCAGGGAATAAGGGACAGGATGAGAGGAAATGGCCTCAAGTTTCACCACAGGAGCACTCCTGTTTCAGGTTGGAAGTTTTGGTTGGATATTGGAAAAATTCCTTCACAGGAAAGGTGGTTAAGCACGGGAACAGGCTGCCCAGAGAAGTACTGGAGTCACCATCCCTTGCAGATACTTAAAAGCCGTGTGGATGTGACACTTGGGGACAATGTTTGGTGGTGGCCTTGGCAGTGCTGGGGGAGCCCTGCACCCTTTGACCTTGGAGGGCTTTTCCAACCCAAACCATCCCATGATTCCAAAGCACCTCCTGGCAAAGAGCTTTGGATTCAGACAAGGAGAGGTGCCAGCCACGTTGACTGTCCCCCCACGGACATGTTGGTGTCACACGGAGACCTCAGGGACAGGTCCACCTGCACCCAAAACCCCCATCCAACGAGTTTTCAGCTGGTGAAGGACATGGAGCCAGAGGAAGAGGAATCCAGCAGGCAAAGCGTTAAGAGAAACCACCCCATTCCAGAAGGAAAAGAGGGAGAGGAGATTGAAGTCCAGCTGGACCTCTCCTCTTTTCCCCCACCCCCCATTTGATTTTATGGGCTCTGAAATGTCGCCCATCTGCCCTCGGTGGCCGCTGCTCTTTTTTAATTGGAAGGGACAGAGGGTATTGACGACCTATCAAAATTCATATCTCGGCAACATTTCATTCCCAGTGGCCTCAGCACTCTCCCTTTTCCCCCCTCCTTCCCAGATAAAGGAACTGTCACTTCGATAAACAGCCCCTAATGGTGGGCAGGGAAGGTGGGACAAAAAGCTTTCAGATCCCGCCAGAAAACTTCATCAGGAAAGCAAAAAAAGAAAAAAAAAACACCCTCCACAGGCTTTTATTTTTTTTAAATAACTGGGAGATTTCATTAATTGATTGACTATTAAGGCTAATATAATTTTGATGATGTCGCCTATCTTTTCTATCATTGATTTTAAGTCAGGGTCCCTTTCTCACCTTTTGGTTGTATTTTTGGGAATGGGGCACATTGTTATTAAAATCCAATTGAATTTTCACTATCTTTGCACCATAAGCTGGAGGAGCCAAAAAGAAGGAGTGTTATTGGTATTTATTCAATTGAACATTAATTTCTGCTGCTTGGGCTCTTCCTTTTTTTTACAGATAGCAAAAAAAAAGAAGTGCCCTCGCTGTTTATTCAATTGAATTTTCACTTTCTTTCCCTCCACATTAAGTGGCTTCTGTAATGGGAGAATTTCTTAATCCAAGGGAAAACAAAGAAAAAGGGAAATCGGATCCACAGGAAAGCTGACAGCAAACACGCAGAGGTCACTGGAAGGCAAAGAGCTCAAGCTTAATTTTTGTTAATTAATTTGTTGGTGCCCAGGTGGGGACACGGGCACAGGGTCCGGCTGTGACACCTGAGAAATGGACACAACCCCTTTTTTCTGGTGTCACATCTGCAGGTGCTCAGACACCTGCACTCCTGTCACCCTCCCCTCCGTGGCCTCATGCACTTTCTGTCCCCACAGCAGCAAATAAATGAGGCCAGGTAAGGTCTTTGAAGCAGGTGACACACTCAGGTCACATCCAGGTGGCTCAGTGTTGTCCCCAGGATCCTGTGAGAAGGAAAAGAGTGGAACAGCGGGCACCACACCTCCTCCCATTACTGAGGGTGTCAGAACAAGGTGGGTTCCCAAAAACACCACAGGTGTGCAAGTCCATCTCTCCTCTCAGGCCAGACTAAATCTGAGTTTTCCTTGATGGAATTAAAATCCAGGCTTGATTTGGAGGCACGGGAAGGTCGTCCTCAGCCTGATCTCCAGCCTGGGTGACAATGGGGAGGCAGGAGCTCTCCTTGCCGCCGGGGCTGTCCCTGTGACACATCAGGATGGCGTTTTGCTGCCACTGCAGCTTCAGGACCTTTGTTCCCTGCATCAGCAACTTCCCAGTTCCTGTCAGAGCAATCCAATCATCCTTGGCAGCAGTTCCGGAGAAGATCGTTGGGTCAAGCCACTAAAGGTGAACGAGTCTTGTTGCCACCAACCAACACCTCCAGTGCTGATCCCAATCCCCAGACCAGCAACTCCATGCTTTTCCCCAGCTGTGCCTTGAACCACACATTTCATGGAACGTCCTGAGTTGGAAAGATCTGACTCCAACTCCTGGCCCTGCACAGGGCATCCAAAAAATCCCAACATGTGCCTGAGAGCCAAAGGCTTCCTGAGTTTTGCCAGGCTTGGAGCTGTGACCACTTCCTTGGGGAGTCTGTTCCAGCGCCCAACCACCCTCTGGATGAAAAGCCTTTCCCTAAAATCTCATCTAACTTAACCCTAACCTTTATCCCATCCTGCAGCAGGGCTGTCATTCCAGAAAGATGGATACTGATGCACAACTCAGCAGCCACTGAAATGTGGAGTTTCTCCTTGGCCTCAAATTTCCTTTCTTGATGTTCAGGTGGTGCAGAACATCCAGGAATTTTTGTTCCACTCATCCCACCTATGCCACAGGGAGACCAGACCTTTCCAGCACTGCCTGACTGTGCTGGTCCCACCTTTGTGGTGCTGCCCATGGAGACCAGATCCTCCCTCCATCCCATAAACCTGGCAGTGGCAGATTTGGGAAAAACCCTCCAGTTCCCAAGTGCTTTCCCCATCTCCAGCTGGGATGGGCTGCCTTCCCATGTCCTAAACTACACCCTCATTCCAGTTTGGCCTTGGAGCTTTGCCAGGTTCTTGGAGCTGCGTTCCCCGGGAAGAGGTTGGAAGAGATCAAGAGAGACCCAGGAGAAGTTGGATCTGCGCCATCAGGGCTTCACTGACACCTCGAATTCTGGAATCAGTTTTGGCTCCTCACGACAAGAATGACATTGAGGGGCTGGAATATCCTCAGGGAAGGGAACAGAGGGAAGGGTCTGGAGAGCCAGGAGCGGCTGAGGGAGCTGGGGGAGGCTCAGCTGGAGAAAAGGAGGCTCAGGGGGAACCTTTTGGGTCTCCACAAGTCTCTGACAGGAGAGGCTCAGGCTCTGCTCCCGGGGAACAAGGGACAGGACAAGCAGAGATAGCCTCAAGATCCACCAGGGGAGATTTACATTGGATATTGGGAAAACTTCCTTGTGGAAAGGGTTGTCCAGCCTTGACACAGCTGTCCATGGCAGTATTGGTGTCACCATCACTGGAGGGATTTAAAAGACATAAACGTGGCACTTGTGGACATGGTTTGGTGGTGGCCTTGGCAGTGCTGGCTGAACAGTTGGACTCAATGATTTTAGAGGGTTTTTCCAACCTAAATGATCCTATTATCCCATGATTCTCTTTTCCCCCATAAGACCACTCTTGCATTAAATGCATCACCACCCTTTCTGAAGCCTTGGATACCTCCTTAGGAAAACCATCGCTCTTCCTTCTCCAGCTTGGGTTCAGGAATCTGCTCTTCCCACCAAACACCAGAAGAGACATTGCCACCGGCCACGGATTTCCTCCTACCCCCACAGCTTCCAGGAGCTGCCTTAGCAGGAATAAATCCCACAATTAAAGCAGCATTAGGACATTAGCTTTTAAAACCCTCGTCCTAGGAAATAATGTCCCCATGTTAGCACAGAAAGCACCGGGGGCGTAAAACTTTTATTATTAAAATTAACATTTCAAACCCGTAACATGAAGTAATGGGGGAGGTGAGGGTGGATAAATCAGATACTTAAACCAGGAACGTAACATTAGCACTTGGAATTGCGACCAGGAAATAAAGTCAAGGTGAGGAGATGGATAAATCAGACAGCTCAGCCGGAGTTTCTTTGTGTTAGCACTTGGAATCCTTGAGGAAAAAGAGGAGGTCGAGAAATTAAACAGGGGAAAATGAACTATGTAGGGCCTGATTCCAAACCAGGAGACACTCAGGAGAGGAATAACGTGGGATAATAGGAGATTAGGGATGTTCAGCTGGTTTGGAATCTGCAGGGAATTCCTCTAGGCTGTGCTGAAAGAGGGGTAAAGATGCCTCACGGCAGAAGTCCAGAAAAGCCCTTCTTCCTTTAATAAAGCTTCAAAAAAAAGGGGGAATTTGGGGAAGGAAGGGATAAAGACACTTACTGGAAGTTCCGAACCCCTTTGCAAATCCAGAGAAATTCCTCATCCGTGTTTTTAAGACACAAATTGAGACATTGCAGCAACTGAATCCCCATTACCCTTCAACCATGGGTGATTTGGGCACGTGGGGATGAGCAAACCCCACGCCCATGGCTGAGTTGGCTCAAATCCATCTTTCGTGTCCCTCTCCTGGGGCAAATCCACTTGTTGGGAATTTCTAAGTAAGTGACACAACACCTTAGGCACTGCCATACCCCTGGGTATTCTGCTGGGTGGTTATGGTGGGACTGAACTGACCCAGGTTGATCCCAAAGCTCCCCAGGAATGATTCCCTATGAAAAATGCACTTTGCAGAGAGGAAGAAAAAAAAAAAAAAGGGAAAAAAAAGGAAAATAAGGCGTAAACTTGGGGTGTCTGAGTGTCCCAAAAAGTGCAGGAAGGGTTCCACAAGTCACACACATGAGGACTTCTGGCCTCCTCCCAGGAAAGCTGTTGCTCCCTCGTTGTTGTGTTTCTCACACAGTCCTGGCAAAGTATCCAGAAAATATTTAGGGATCTAAAGAGGTGTCCAAGACTGGTCTGGAGAGGGCTCCTGGTCTAGTGGAAGGTTTCCTGTTCTTGGAGAGAGTTGGAATTAGGTAACTCTTAAAGTCGCTTCCAACTCAACCCATTCTATGATTCCATGATCTATTGGTTTCTCTGGATCCTTCCAAGGTATTTCCCAGCCTCTGTCACCCTCCAGTACTGCCAATACCACCACAAGGGTGGACTTGGACACCAAAGGTCATGAGTTTCAGTGTGGAAGAGGGGCCCTGTGGGGATACTCCCAAAAAAACCCCCGCGTTCCCTCAGGTTTGGTTCCACGGATGGCTGAGCACCAGGACTGAGGAAAAGGGGGACCTGAAGGAAAGGATTCCTTCAGTGGTGACAGGTGTCACCCTCACAGCGACAATCTCTGCCTCCACAACCACAGCCACAGCCTGTATTCCCACCACGAACCAGCAGGAAAAAATTCCAGCACTATTCCACACTGCAGGATCCTTCCTTGCCAATTGTCTGTGAAACTCGGGCCTTTTATTCTACTTGGAATTCTTCTAGGATCTTTATTTTTTTCCCTACAGTCCTTCTCAAAAAGAGGCAACACCAAACTGCTCCCACTGACTCAGGAAAACCATCCTGGAATGACCAAACTTCCCAGGGAAAGGCCAGAGGGAGAAAATGATTCCTGGGGTTTCTTCTCCTTCCTTGGGTGGCTGAAGCAGACCAAACCTCTGGCAAACAAGGATTGGGAATTCTATTTCCAGGAGACGTCGTCTTTTGGGGGGTAACACCACATGGTGCTGAGGTGTCCCCATCTCTTTGGATGCAGAGGAACGATGGCAAAGATGGGAATGGAAAGGCAGGGTGGCGATGGGAAAAGGGTGGGATATGATGTCACCTTCCCGCCCCCAGGGGATCCCTGAATTATTAATGGGAACAGAAAGCCGTCCCTGCAACCCAAGCTGGGCCGGCTCTGATTTCATCTCTCGACAGCTCTGGCGCTCGGCTGCGCCGGCCGGTCCCGCTTCCGGGAGGGAATGAGCCTGACAGGGAGGGACGGCGGCACCAGGACGGGAATTCACAGCCCTGTGGCACCAGCGCCAGGATCTGCCACGACCTCCAGCCACATCCTCAGCCCTCCTTGGGTGCTGGATGGGAAAACATGGATGACTTGCTCCCTCCTCGTCACCCAGCAGGGTCTCCTGGTTGGATGCATGCACCCCGCAGGGTCAGGAGGAGCTGTCTGAGGTGCTGAAGATACGGTTAATTAGGGATACACCTGGAATTTTCCTCATCCGGGGGACATCCAGCTGTTTTTCGATGAATCACACGCAAGGAGCTGTGTGGGTCTGAGCCCAGGGGCAGAAAACACAGCAGAATCTGGCACATTCTTTTTGCCCAATTTCCTCACCCTGGACCTGCTCTCTCACTGCTGTCTTTTCCCTTTCCTCCTTCTCTTTCCATCCATGGATTCCTCAGGCCTCAATCCTTCTCCTGAAGACCTTATCCTTTCCCACTGGGTTTCCTTTTCCCTCCCTCTATCCCTTAAAATGACAATTCTGGAATATTTAGTGGCACTTGTGGCACCCTGGGGCAAAATTCTGCCCTCACCATTGCTGTGAGAATTCCAAAGGCAGGAACTGCATTTCCATCCCTTGGTATCCAGAAGGGAAAAAAAGATGAGGAAACCCAGAATGGAACTGCAGCATCTCCTAAAACACCTTGCCAGCAATTTTTCTATTTGAGGATATGAACTACTAATTTTATTCATATAAATTATTAATTTAAATTTATTTCATTTTTAACCAATGAAAGGCTGACGAATACTGGGAGGGAGCTGGAAGCTGGGGTTGGAAATAATCTCTAATTACAGAAGGAAGTGTAGCTTCCCCAAAAACTCTGATTTTTCCAGCTTGGAGTGTCCAAATCTCGGATGTTTCTCTTTGCCCCTACTCCTGCAGACCAGTAGGAGTCCCATCCTTGCTTTGGAACTGAACCAGGGAAGAGGGACAACAAGGAATTCTGATTTTCCTGCTGAGCTGTTCCTGCCGGTCAGTGGTTGATCCTCTATTCCAAGATTAGGATCCCTGATGAGGAATAAAATTCCTCATCTCTGCCATTACAGCAGTAAAACAGAGCCTTGGGAATTATCCAAGCACATCAGGAAAGTTATTTTCCATTTCAACACCCATATCCAGGATTTTCCTGCAGAGAGCAGGGACTGTGGCAAGCCAATAGGCCATTTTCTCCATAAACACCATTTGCCAGGAAAAATGAGCCATTTGGATAACTGGAAGTCAGGAGAGAGAAATCCACGTTGTTTCCGCTCTTCAGTCTACTATTGCCTGACATTTTTCCCATTTTTACCCCTTGGGATTCCACCCATGGAGCACCCAATATTTCTCATCTTGTTTCAAATCTCCACAAAAGCTCTGAAGGACATGGAGCACTTCCAAAATAAATGAGGCCTTCATATCCCACAAATTTTTTATCCAAAACACCTCTTGACATTTAAGCACCTGACAAGGTCTTATTCTCTGTGTTGGACCATGGAAAATATTTTTTGGAAGTGAGGAGGATTCTCTGGGTTGATCCATGTGCTTTGTGCTCTGGTATGTAAATCCCAACATGTCTCCCAAATTCCAGAAGTGTGTGAGTGGAGTTATTCAAAATGCAATCATGGAAACAGACCTAAAATTCCCAGGAATGTGTTTGGAGACTGGTACAGAGCACGTGAAACAACTTTCCAGCAAAAATCAAATAGTTCATAGTCTGCACCAGGTGATGGCCAAAAGGAAATTTTCTTGGAAGTTTCATTGGGAATTAAGAGGTAAAATTGTGGAAGTGCTGGAAAAGGAGCTGATTTTTATGTCAGGCATGGCAGGAACAGAAATGGAGACCCAACAAGAAACAAGAGGAACTTCACTGCTATGTCCATGCGTGTTTGTCATTCCAGAAGGATATTAAAATTATTGGAATCCTCTGGAAGACTGAAAACTGTTTAAAAACAACCAAGAAATCCCAACAAAATTCTTTCAATCTTCTCCATCTTTCCATGCTCAGCTTCATTTTAAACAGCCTTGGAAAGGAACCTTCCTTTTTCTAACCTCACCACTTTCCTCTGCATTCCTTCCTCATCTTCTCTTTCTTCTCTCCTGCTCCTTGACCTTCATGGAATCATAAAGTCATGGAATGGCTTGGGTTGGAAGGGAGCTTAAAGATCATCCAGTCCCATCCCCTGCCATGGGCAGGGGCACCTTCCACTATCCCAGCTTGCTCCAAGCCCTGTCCAACCTGGCCTTGGACACTTCCAGGGATGAGACAGTCACAGCTTCTCTGGGAAATCTATTCCCGTGCCTCGCCACCTTCTCAGGAAAAAAAAAAATATTCTTCACAGCATTCCTTCCAAACCCACAGTGCTGCCGTGAGATTTGGAGCAATATCCATCCCTTGCTCCCATCTCCTCCTCCCTTTGAGCTGCTTCCTTACAGCTGCCCCACCTGCACAGTGGGATGCTCATCCATGAACTCAGGGTATCTAGCAGGAAAAAGCTCTTTGAGCATTTTTATTGCCATCAACTGCGTGTTGGGGGCATGAACTCGGAATACGTGGACACACATCGGGACACAGAGGCGGGGTCCTGTGGAAGTTTCTGGATAAATGGATACCCATGTGTGTCTCTCCAATAAATTCCCTGTGCATATCTGAACTTTTAATGCTTATTTAATCCAGACCCTGGAGCCCAGCTGGGACCTCTTGCAGTTCCTACCACGGATGGCTACTCCGAAAGGCTGATGGAAGCACTTGGATTCCCGGGAGACGTTTCTCTCTCTGCCTCATAAGCAAAGTGGTTTTCCTGAGGGATTTGAGGATGCAGAAGGGAGCTGCTCGCTCAGCAGCTGAGCTACAGGGAGTGTATCCTAAAGAAGCACTTCCAACAGGAGTGATGGATCTGCCTCTGGAAGGGAAAGATTTAGGGAATAGAAACATTCTTTGCCTGATTTTAGGGGCTCCCAGTGCACCTTTAGGGATGTTGTCTTCTGGAGCTGGGTTCTTCCAGTAAAAAACCTTTCCTGGAGGTGATTGTGGAAAATCATGGAATCTTAAAATGGTTTAGGTGGAAAGAACCTCAAAGATCATTTCATTCCAACCCCCTGCCATGGGCAGGGACACCTTCCACTATCCCAGATCGCACAAAGCCTCATCCAGCCTGGCCTTGAACACTTCCAGGGATGAGGAGTCCACAGATTCTCTGGGCAGATACTTGGAATATTCCCCTACCTATGGTGGGCTTTGGATAGAAATGAGTCAATTCCTTACTAATTGTGCTTTCCTGAAGTAAAAAAAAAAAAAAAAAAAAAAAAAAAAAAAAAAAAAAAAAAAAAAAAAACACACACAACATACAAAAAGG
>VWYO01003694.1:30326-51780 GCA_013400275.1 Rhadina sibilatrix
GGAAGGAAGGAAGAGGTGAGGGAGACTCAGTAGGTGGTGCTCTTCCCTCTGGATCCACACACGGCATGGGAAGAGGGCGATTGGGAATGCCCAGGTGGAAAAACAGCTCCAAACCCAGCTCCTGGCCCCAGGGTGGCTGAAGCACCTCAGCACCATCCTGAGAGCAGCTAAATTTTGGGATATGATGAATTCCCAGCACAGTCCAGATTTTTGGCTGCTCACAATCCCTAAATCCACTCAAATCTTTAAGTGCAATAAATGTCAGCAAGTGGCTCCAGTCGGGAGTTGAGGCCCCAGGAGGAATTCAGCCTCCACCTCGTTTGACTCAGCGGATATTTTATCCCATCTCCAGCACATCCCAGGACAAAATCCTTGCAGGAACGGGGAGTGTTGATGGATGTGGTGTTTTAAGGGAAGGGAGTTGAGTATGGCCCGCCCTGGATCCTCACAGCCCTCACACTGGAAGGGGAAGAGCTGGATTGATCCGGGAGCAGGGAGCCATAGATCAGCACAGCCTCTCCCATAATTTTCCCTGATGGATTCCCATCCGATGGACTGATCTGAAAATGATAAAGGGGAGGCCGGAGCATTTTCAACACCCCACTAACTCCCAAACTGGGGCTCAATAATCCTGGAGATTGATGGCTCCTTAGGAATGGGGAGGGAGGGATGGGCTGGGAGGGGAGTTTATTTAACCCAGAGCATTTATCGGGATAAATGAGGGGGTAGGACAGGCACCAGTGCCAAGGAAATGTTTCTCCTGGAAAAAAAAAAAAAAATCAATTTGGACATTTCAGGTGTGCTTCTGCTGAGTTCTGTCCCAAGGAATGGGAGATCCAGGACACAAAACTGGAGTTTGCCTGCAGAAATAAGAGCTTTCCCACAGTTCCCATTTTTTCCCCTTCTTCCTCACTTTCCATGTCCTTTGTGGAATCTCCTGGTCACCTCAAACACAATTCCTATTTTTTCCCCTTCTTCCTCACTTTCCACGTCCTTTGTGGAATCTCCTGGTCACCTCAAACACCTTCAGTCCAAACAACAAAGCCCTGGGAAGTGCTGGGACCTTGCTTCCTTGTTCTCCTTGAAGAAGGAATTTCCATTCCCACTGTTCTCAAGTTGAGAGTGGACCAAATATTCCCTGAAAGGTTTCAGGTGGAAGAACATGTTTTCCATCCAACTCTCCAAATCACGGAATCCTTTAGGCTGGAAAAGGCCTTTAGGATCAAGTCCAATTAATCCAGCACTGCCAATTCCACCACTAACCCGCATCCCTGAATCCCACCTCTCTGTGGCTTTGGAATTCCTCACGGGATGGGAACTCCACCACTTCTTTGGGCAGCCTTTTCCACGACATTTTTTCCAAATACCCAACCCAAATCCCACCAGGTGGAACCTGAGGTCATTCCCTCTCATTTCTTCCCAGCTGAAAGATCCCTGATCCTTCAGCCAGGACAAGGAGACTTCCCACTCCTCTCCCTGGATTTCACAAGTCCCTGGATTACACAATGCCAATCCCAGCTGGCATCCTCATCCTCCATTTTCCCACTCCCATCCTCCTGGAGACCTGGAGCCAGCCAGGATTTCGATCTCAGGAGGCAGCTATTGTGCTGTAATTAAACAGCAATTGATTGCAAACAGGGTTCTTTTGTGTTTGGGATTAATGAGAGGCGAGGAGATAAATTTGGTCACCAGTAATTAACCCCAATTACAGAAGCAATAAATTAGGAGCTCCGTGGTATCCACGGCTTTTGGAAGGCTCTGGATCCTTCCCCTTCCCTTGATTCTTTTCCTATAATCCTATAGGGGTTTTCAGAAGTGATATGGATCTCAGTAAGGGCTGGAGGATACACTGGGATGTGATGAAAAGTTGGGATTTTGGCCGTGGAGGGAGCAGGAGGATGCTGCTGTGACAAAAACAGGTTGGGAGAGCCTTACTGATCCCTAATTCCCAACAGGGAATCGATGATTTCACTGGTTTGAAGCCCTAATCCCTTGGGAGTTTTTCCAAGCTTTGATTTTGCAGGCTGGGTGAGCAGGAGCAGAGTTTGTGGGATGAGCAAGCCGGCTGAGCTCAGCCCAGGGAGCATGGAATGCCTGCTGCACCCTGGGGGTGAAATCCAGGGATAGGAAGTGGGGTCAACCCCTGGAGCAATGGGGAGCACAAGGCTGGAATTCCAAAGATGGGTTTTGTTTTTTTTTAAATCCTTGGGGAATACCACACAACCAGAGTGTGGTACCCCAAGATCCCAATCCCAGAATCATTCCCCAGGCAGGGAGGGATCACCCCTCCCCTGCCTGCTGCTTCTCTCTGCTTTGTGTGATTCCAGCTCCATCCTGCCTGGTATCCGAAAGCATTTCCAAAGGATTTCTGGCTTTAACCTCAGCTGTTTTCATGGTTCAACAGTTTTGGGGTCAGGCCGTTGACCCCTGCACCAACAAAGCATTAAAGCAGATGCCGAAGGGTTTTCCCAGGGCATTCCAAGCTTTTCTTTGCCTGTAAACCCTGGAATTGCAGAAAGGATTCAGCCCCAGCCCAAGGCAGTGCAAACCCTCCAATCCTTCACTTGTGCCAAGGACGTCACAGGAGATTTGGGATTCAGGGACATCCGGAAAGTGCCACAGGTGTGGAGAGGGCAGTAGAATAAATAAATAAAATAAATAAATAAAAAAAAAATAAAATAAAAATCCCTGCAGAGGGCCAGACTTCAGCAGCCTCCAGAGGAAGTCAGTACCTAAATCCCAACATTTTTTTGGCAGTACTATCCCTGGAAAACAGGCTGAGCCTCACTTGGAGGTTTAATCCAGGATTAATCTGTGAGGGATGAGACCCCAGCCCTGTCTCAGCTGTGGATGGGAGGTGACAATGTCCTTCTCTCCTCAGCTGCTGCCTCTCCCACCCTGCTTCCCTGGGTGGATCCAAGACCCTGATGTGGGTCCTCCCCCCAAGTGTGGGACACGGAGTGGGAATTTGGGGATGTGGGAAAATGGGGGCATTGGGAGGATCTGGGGACATTTGGGGCCATTCGGGATGGAATTTGGGGGTGTGGGAGAGATTTTGGAACATGGGGATTTGGGGATGTTGAGGGGATTTGGGGACATAGGGAAACGTGGACATGGGGGGAATTTGGGGACACTGGGGAGATTTGGGGGCATTTGGGGACATGGAGGGAATTTAAAGACATTGGGAGAATTTGGGGATATAGGGGAGGTTTGGGGACATGGAGGGTGTTTGGGGGGATTCAGAGACATTGGGGGCATTTGGGGACATGGAGGGTTTGGGCACATTTCCTAAAATTCCCTCCGTATCCCCAAACTCCCCATCCATGCCTGGGATTGCTGGGAGGAAGAGCAAAACGCCGAATTCCATCCTCTCTCCCACTTTTCCCTCTTGCTGTGCCCGCTCCGGGGGCGCAGCCACACCCCCAGAAGGGTCAGCGGGTGCCAGGGCAGATCTCCATGGCTAATTCCATAATCCTCCCCTCTTTCAGGCGACAGGAAAGGCCCGGCCGGGCAGGATCCCTGTGCAGACAGGGTGTAAAAATCCATGGCAGCTCCAAAGCAAACACTCCCACATCTTCATTCCTTCCACCCTATTGGCCATTGATTCCAGATAAATTTCCGGGAGGCCCTGACAGGGCTCAATTCTCCTAATTATGGCCCTATTGACATGTGATCTTTGGCTTCTCAGCTTGTCAGGAGCCATCCATCAGGCAGACAGATTCCTTTGGCTCCCGAGGAAATGAGATGGGAAAGGGGAGGTGGGGCGGGGGGAGAGAAAGGAGGAGCAGGGAAACGGCTGGAAAAGTGAGCCAAAAAAAAAAATCCCCTGGCCCTGATTTCATTCATTCCCAAATACGTTGTGGAAGATCGAAAACACCAACATTTAGGGGAGAGAGTTAAGAGCTCCTAATTGGGGAAGAGCCTGTGTGGATCACTCCCTGGGATTGTTGGGATGAGCAGCTCGGATTTCACAGCTTTTTTTCCTTTTCTCGACCGGACTGACTTTTCCAGGTCTCAGCGAAGTTTTCCCTCCCTTTTGGCTGTTGCGTTCCGCACCCAGGGAATTCCTTGCTCCAGGATGTTGAAATTTTGCATGGATAACAGGGACATTCTAAGGGAAAAATCCATCCACTACCACAACAGAGATGGGGAAACGCTGGTTCAAAAGTACAAATTGTTGGCAACAGGGAGAAAACTCTGGGAATTCTCTGCTGGTCCGTCCTGCCTTGCATTTCTCCCGGGCAGAGACAGGACACGGATAAAGGCCCAAAATGCAGCTGTTTTCCTTCTCCCAATCCCAGCTTGGACTGGTTAGGCAGGGCTAGGGCTGATATCCAACCTGGAGCCACTGGGAAGCACGGGAATGTGGCCAGGAGACCGGGATGGGGCATAGCTGGGGAACACAAACCTTTTCCAGCTTTCCTTGTGGTGCTTTTATAAATGGATATTATTGGGCAAAAACCAGTTGGTCTGGAGGATCTTTCCAGTCCCTTCTCCTGTGGATTTTGCGGATAAAGCCAGAAGCTCTGTGGACCGGGAAAATTGTCTGAGTCACCCCCAGAGCCCAGAAATGAAGGAATAAATCCACGTGCCTTTCCTCATAACTTTGGGATGAGCACACGGATGCCCGGGGAGCTCGGTCTCCGCAGTTCCGGGCGGTTGTCCGGCGAAATCGGGGAAGGATGGGTAGGGACGGGCTCCCTGGCTGGTCCTTGTCCCCAAAGGAGGTGTCACCCACACCAGGCAGTGTCAGCCAACAGCGCAAAGCGGTGTCGGGCCGGATCAAGAAGAGATCCCTGCCAGCTGACTCATATCCTGGTTGGAATGTCTCTGTATTGTGAGAGGATCCAGACAGCCGGGAATGTCTGGAGATAACGGCCTTTAACTGGGAGCCCCCAGAGCTCAGGCTTCACTTACAAAGCTCGGCTTATTCCAGCTCTCTCCGTGTCCGCGGTTATTGATCCGCTCCCCCTCCCTGCCCCGGCCCGGCTGCAGGATCAGCCGATCCATGGAAAAGCTGTCTGCTCCCACCCGGCTCGGGTATCCAAGCACATCCTCACTCCCACTGCGCTTCACCAGCCCCAAGGATTGGCTCCGCAGAAATGCTGAGCTCGGAAAACCCAGCCCGAGCAATTCCAGTCTCCCCCGCGGGTGGGAAAGGAGGAGCCGCTCCCGCTGCGGGGGAAACTGAGGCACGGAAAGGAGTGAATTCCAAGAGGCATCTCCCAAATTCCACGGAGTCACAGAGAGCTCTGAGTTGAAGAGATCCCAAAGCCCCTCTCATTTCAGCCCTTGCTGTGGGCAGAGGCAACTTCCAGGTTGTCCCAAGCCCCATCCAACCTGGCCTTGAACACTTCCAGGGACGGGACAGATTGCCTGGACAACCTCATCCAGTTCCTCACGGGGAAGAGTTTCTTCCTAGAAAGCAACATCAGAAATCCCTGGAAATATGCCAGTATCCCTGGCTGCATTATTCATAATTACCCCGCACGCAGCAGGGGCATCCAGAGCCTTTCCCTGACCCCTGATTCACCAGCACCCCCTCGGAAATCCTCACCCCTGAGTCCTGCAGGTAAGGAACAGGAAAAACCTACAGGTTTAAGGACAGATTCCCTAATTTTTCAGTGTCCAAGCCCAAGCAGTTTTTCACCCCAAGCAGAAAGAAAATGACACATTTCTCATCAAATCAAGTGTTGCGTAAATTTGAATTTCTCTGACTCCGCAATTAGGCATAAAATTCAGGAAAAGGAGGAGGCTTTGGCTCAGCCCTGGGAAAGCTGCTGGCAAATCCAGAGCCCCACCGCTGCATCCTTTGAGCCCCCCACAGTCTGAACTTTGCAGGGATTCAGGTGATCAGCTCTGGGCTATGGTTCCAGGCGGTGCCTGCCCCTCCAAGGGGTTAATCCCAGCGGGAAAACCTTATGCAAGCCGGGAAATCTGGGGAAAACCGAGCTAGCTCCAGGCACAAGCCCAGGCAGGGATAAAACAATTTGAGGGCTCCAGGGGGAGGCAAAGGGGATTCAAAGGAATGGGAATGCTGGGTCACAGCTGGCTCATCCTGCTGTAAGCTGTCCCTCAGCTCCCTGAGCTCTCCCTCCATCCTCATTGCGGGAATAAATGAGGATTTTCACCCTGGGAAGTTAAAATCCAACTCAGAGCTGTTACACAGAGGGAATGGCAACTTAAATGCAGGGGTGAGGGGTTTGAAGTGGGATCGAAGGTGGAGTTCTCTTCTTGTACCCATTTGACATCACTTTGACATCATTAAATCCAAGAACTGTTCGGGATAGAGGGGATTTTATGTCATTCCAACCCCCCTGCGGTGTGCAGGGACATCTCCCACTAAACCAGGATACCCCAAGCCTAATCCAAGTTGACCTTGAAGCCATCCCTGACTCCGGGGTCAATTACCATGATTTATGCACGATCTGCATGATAAAAAGCCAGGCCCAAGCACAAATTCCTGTCACGTCGCTCAGCCTGGATCGGGATCAGCGCTTTCAGGGGTGGGGAGGGCGGCAAAGGAAGGCTCGGGCACATCCCCGCGACGCAAACCGCGATGCTCCAAAGGCCGTTCCGCGTCTTTTCCAGGCTCTGGAGCGGCGGCTGCTGAGTCAGCATCGCCGTCCCGCCCTCCCCGAGCCGGTGACATCCATCCCGGGAAAAGGCAAAGCCCCTCCCGCGGAGCCCACACGCGTCTGGGAGCCGAGAAAAGCGCATCCTCTGCCCTCCGCCCCCGGCAGAAGCACCGGCAGATCCTTCACTTCAATGTTAACTGAGGTTTTTTAGCCTTGGCCCCGGGCTCTGCCCGTTCCTCTCCGAGGCTGGGAGAAGCGGGAGAGCGGAGTCCATCAATCCGCTCGCCTGTCGCCTGGAATCAGCCGCTGGGAATGAAGTGGAGCTGTCAGGGAACGGGCGACCTGTGCCAGAGGGCTCCTCACCATCCCGACGGCTCCCGCGTGGTGTGTCCGAGATGTCCTGGCCACAGGGAGCAGGGTGTGATGCCCAGCTTCATCTGTCCAGCCTGGATGCTCCTTCCAGGGTGGGAATATTGGGGTTTGTTTTTTTTTTTTCCTATGCTGGTTCAAGTTCCAAGTGGTTTAAGGACAAACTACGGAGGTGGGAACAGCAGAGCACCTCCAAGGGCAGGTTGGATGTGGCTTAGAGAAACCTGGGATAGCAGGAGGTGTCTCTGCCCACGGCAAGAGGTTGAAAGGGGATAATCTTTGAGGTCCCTTCCAACCCAAACCATTCCAGAATTCCATGAAAAAGGCAGATTTACTGTCCCAGATAACTCAGGGATCACCCATTAAACACCCCCACCCTCTCCTGAGACTTCTCAGCTCCAACCTCTGGAGGTTCCAACCTCTCCCAAGAGAGACACTCGGAACAGCATCCCAGCTCTGGGAGGGGAAATCAAGGCACGGCAAGGAGGGAAGCAGCAATGGCAGGTGGCTTGGTTAACCCATGGCAGGATCCCAACAGCAGCTTCCCGCGACTACAGGCGGCGGGGAATTGATTCCAACCAAATCCCCCGGCAGGCGCAGGGAGCTTCGGCACGGGAAGGTTTCCTGTAAGACGGGAAGTTTTCCTCCCTGCTCTCCCGGATCTGCTCCGGCTCTGGGAGGCGATCCAAGCCCTGCATATCTTTAATTATTAAGGAATCGCCCGTTGTAGTTACTTTATGCGCTGCTGAGGCTCCAGGATGCTCCTGCCGGCAGTGCCTGAGCAAAAAAGAATCCCTGGATGCTTCCCCAGCAGCAGCTGAATCTCCCGGCTCCATTAACTTCCATCCATAACAACCCCACTCAAGGAAAATCCCCCCAAGCCACCACTCCCCTCCTCCTCATCCCCATCGACCCCCTGGGAGCCCCCCAGACACAGCTTCCGACAGCAAAGCAGTTCCAGGAAGGCAGACAGAGGTTCAAACTCATCCATCGTGGTCCAGAAGGAGCCATGAGGACAGGGAGAGTCCTGAAAATCAGCAAATGGTGGTGGTTCCAGGGAAGGGTCAAAAGAAAATTTCCTTGTCCCTTCCTCATGTTTGTTAGATGGATTTGCCTGAATTCCTCTTCTCTTTCCCCACAAAGCCAGAGAATTCCTAAGGTGGAGTCACCAGCTGCTTTGGGGAGGCTCTGGAATGGTTGCTCATCATGGAATTGTGGAATTGTTTGAGTGGGAAGGACTTTCAAGAACATCTCACTCCACTCCTTGCTGTGGGAAGGGAGACCTTCCACCATCCCAGGTTGCTCCAAGCCCTGCCCAACCTGGCCTTGCACACTTCCAGGGATGGGGCAGCCATAGCTTCCCTGGGAATTCCATTCCAGGGCCTCACCACCCTCACAGGGTGGAATTTCTTCCCCATATCCCATCTAGCCCTGTTCTCCTTAAATTTGAAGCAATGGCCCCTTGTCCTCTCCCTTGCTGCAGGAAAGGACTTCCTAGATTGTCACTTGCAGGAAAGATTTATTGGAAGCAGCTCTGGGGTCCAACAGCAAAAGGATGTGGAGCTGCTGGAGCAGATCCAGAGGAGGCCATGGAGATGTTCCCAGGGATGGAGCCTCTCTGCTCTGGAGCCAGGCTGGGAGAGCTGGGAATGTCCAGGCTGGAGAAGAAGAGGCTCCCAGGAGAACTCAGAGTCCCTTCCAGTGCCTAAAGGGGCCCCAGGAGAGCTGGAGAGGGACTTGGAACAAGGGATGGAATGCCAGGACACAATGAATGGCTTCCCAATGGCAGAGGGCAGGGTTAGATGGGATCTTGGGAAGGAATTCTTCCCTGGGAGGGGGGTGAGGCCCTGGAATGGAATTCCCAGAGAAGCTGTGGCAGCGCCATCTCTGGGAGTGTTCCAGGCCAGGTTGGACAGGGCTTGGAACAACCTGGGATAGTGGGAGCTGTCCCTGTCCATGGCAGGGGGTGGAATGAGATGATCCTTAAGGTCCCTTCCCACCCAACTCCATGGTTCCACAATAAGAGGGTGCAGTGGTACCCCCTGACCTCTGCCCACCACTGCCGGCACGAGGTGGGACCATTTCCAGAGCTCTCCATCTCCTTTCCTCCATCCTCATCTCCCATCCACCGAATTTCTGGGAAAGATGCTGTGCTCAGACTTTGGGAGGGAGACAACCCATGTCCCAAATTCCGCTGTCATTCCACATCCTCCATGACCTTTCCTGGGCTCCCACCCTGCTGATCTCCCTCTTCTCCAGCACAAGCTGTGGAGCAAAGCAATTTCCAGCAGCCCAGGGCAAGGTGAACTCCTTGCCTTCAACTTCCTCGGAGCTTGTGATTTCCAGAAGAGCTGAGCAAATATTTTTCATGGAGCGTCAGGAAAATGCTGTTTGGGCAAGCTCCGAATGCTTCCAGGGAACATGGGACCAAAGGAAAAGCCTCCGGAGCTTTTCAGGTAAACTGGGAAGTCGGGATTTGGGTTATTTGTGACCACAGCAGGAATCCCTGACACAAACGTGGTTCCCGTTTAGCTCAGAGCCAGGAAAACCGCTTGTTCCTGGAGGAATTATGGTCTTCCCACAGCCACAGATTGTGCAGCTTTCCCAGATTTGGGGAATGTTTCGATCTTCCCTAAACACCAGTTAAATATCTGTTTTTTTCTGAGGGTCTGGATTCCACTTCTCATGCCCTGAGAAGGCAGAGTATGGAAGAACACGGATTTGCCCTGCTGTCCTGAGATGCTTATCCCACTATTCAGGTGCTTGGGGTAGTTTAGGAAAAGTTGGAATATAAGAGTATTGGAATAACAAAGCATTTTTGGATACTCTCTGGTGGTTTTTTCCAATGGATTTGCTGTTTGGTGGAAATCCTGCAGCAACAGTGGGACAAATTCAGCATTCCCAACCTGGAATTTGTTCATCCCTTTTTGTTTCCCTGGCCAAAGGGATTTCCCCCCCCTTCCACAACCCTCTTTATTACGCACATCCAGGATTTCTATCACTGCACCGAGTTAAATTCCCAGACTTGGGAAAAAAAATTATTCTTTTGGTGAGCTTTTAATCAATGCCATTGGGCAGCTTAGATGAGCTGAGATTATGCAGAAGGAAAAGTGGCTGTTCCCAAAACACGTCATTCCCTGGGTTATGATGGACTCCACAGAGCCAAGTAGAGCTCCCGCAGCCACAAAATATATGGATATGATCCCTAAACTAGAAAGAAGGGAAAGGGGTTTTTTTACAACAAAAGGTGGGGAAACACTGAACCAGGTTTCCCAGAGAAGCTGTGGATGCTCCATCCCTGGAAATATTCCAGGCCAGGTTGAACAGGGCTTGGAGCAACCTGGGCTGGCAGAAAGTGTCCCTGTCTGTGGATTGGATGGGCTTTAAGATCCCTTCCAACCAAATCCATTCCATGACTCAATTTTAAGTCTCTGGGTGTGTTTCCACTCGGCTGTGCCTGATATAATCCGGTTTTTAGATGCAACACTGGCAGGTCCAGTGGGATATCCGCAGGTCCAGGGATGGGGCATCCACAGTTTCTCTGGAGAGGGAGTTTGTCAGGTCTCACTGACATCCCTTGGCTTTGCCATTTCCTGGCTTTGCCAGCCAATCCTGAAGGAGAACACGTTGTTCCTCCAGGCCATCCGGAGCAGAATCCCACTGGTCCATCACTAAAATAAGTGGGAAAACTGGGAATTCAAGGGTGACCAAGGGTGATTCAAGGGAGTCCACCTGACTCAAACAGCAGAACCAGCACATCCCAAATCCTGTTCCCTCATCCTCCATTTTTCCTGTCCCCTGAGTCTCCCTGCCTTTCCCCAAGAGCCGTGTTTGAAGAAACCACCCCCTCCCCGTCCCCAGGAGTCCTCCTACCTCTCCAAAAGCTTGATTAGCTGGACTTGCACTTCCAAGGGTTTTGTTGGACTCCTCCAGCTCAGGAGGGAGCCCAGACCACTCCACAGCCTCAAACAACTTCTTGATGTTCAATTCCCCAATTTCCCAGGGCTGAATCCACCTTGAAATTGGTGTCTAAAACCTCTCTTTGCAAGCAGCCAGGAAGGGGCTTAGGAGGAGGAGGAGGGGAGGTGGAAGGGAAAAGAAATTAGATCCATTTTCCACAAGGAGAAGAATTAAAAGGAAAATTTCAGCCTCAGGAGCAGAATAATGGAGCTGTGGCTGGCAAATACTCTGTTGTGAAGGAGCAGGGAGGAGAGGTAAAACAGGGAGCAGGGATGTGAGATATGCTGGGATTAGGGAAAGGACTCCAGCAGAAAATTTGGCATCTTCCCAGAGCAGCCCTCGGTGAGGTCAAAATCCAGGGGAGAGGCTCTGGTGAGGTTTCCTGGCAGGGAGTGCAGAAATACGGGAGAATTTTAACCACAGCCACAAGAAATATTAAAAAGCCATTTTTTTCCCATGTTTTCCCACTATGCGGGCATCTGGGGATGGGGTCTTCCCATGGAGAGGGTCATAACCTCTCCTGGGATGAGGGATACTCCTGCTTCAAGCTCAAGGGATGAGGTTTCCATGAAAGGGTGGGGGGAAGAAACAGGGTTTTATCCAAAGTGATCGCTCTCCTCAAGGAAAACTCTGTCTGTCACCAAAGGAGACAATTTTAGCTCTGTCCAGAGATAAACAAGAGCAACTTCCCCTTAAAATCAGAGCTGGATTGACAATGAATCATGGAATGGTTTGGATTGGGAGGGGCCTTAAAGATCATCTAATTCCAAGCCCTCTGCCATGGGCAGGGATAAGAGATCAGGAAGGGAATTCTTTGCTGGTGGGACCCAGGGATATTAATGACACTGCCAAGCCATGGCTTTCCTCAATTCTCCTTGAAAAACCCTGGCAGAAAGGGTGGATTGGCAGCATCTTCAAAGCTGGAATCTTGTCCTTCATCCAACCATGCCGAAGGCAGGGAAAACACCCAATTTCTGCATTCCCAGCAAGGGCAAATTCCAAATCTTTTGGGATTCATGGACTGATTGGAGGTGATAACTGGGAAAGATCTGAGCTGGATACTCAGCACTGCCTGTTTTTCATGGAAATCACCCATTTTGGAGGAAAAGCTGCTTCTCCCTCCTCTTTTCTCCCCCTTCCTCCCCCCCCTCAGCTGCTCCAAGCTTGACAGGGACAGGTCAGTCCGTCCGTCACCGCTAATCCTTGGATACTTTTAGTGTCACTCTAATGACAGCACCTCTGCCAAGCCGAGGGGCCTCGGCAATAAAAGCCTCTTAAGGGCAGCAGCCCCTCTGAGCAAAGTGGTTTGTCCATTCCTGGGGTGTTTTTTTTCCTTCCCCCTAGAAATGGCATCTCTCCGATTAGTCCTGCTGCCCGTGACAAGGATCAGATGGGAAACCTTCCACTCTCCTGATGCATTAAAGCCCTTCCCGGGAAGCACAGAGCTCACCCCCATCATCCTCCTTCCTTCCCTCCCTCCCACCCCTCCCTGCTCCTGCCTTTCCTCTCCACTCCATTTGGGAAACGCTCTCCGGAGCATCCAGGGGTGCTCGGTTCATCCCCCACATATTTTTTGCTTTGGGATGTGTTTCCTCCCCGTTAGGATGTCGGGGATCTGTGGTGCTTCGGGGTGGTTTTGCCCTGGAAATCCATAAAAGAGACTCTGTGGGAGTCCAGGGCATTCTTTTGGATACCCTGGATAGACAGGAACCTGCAAAGTTTGAGACCTGTACAGGGGGGTTTAAAACCTGTACAGGGGGGTCCAGGATCTGTACAGGGAGGTCTGGGGTCTGTACAGGGGGGTTGGAGACCCTGGCACAGGGCCCAGAAAGGCAAGGGCTTTGACTTTAGTCCATGGGAAAGACTTCCAACACTGAGAGAGGAATTGCCACAAAGTGTAATAAAGAGTAGTACAGTTTGTCACATTTGGGTTTCTAGAATAGGGGGGAATGGGGGTGAGATGGAGGATTCTGGGCAGTGCCCTGGGGTCTTCTTCTTCTTCTTCTTCTTCATCTCCATCTTCTGCTGTGATGGTGGCACAAAGTAGTTCAAGGTGATTGGGTTAGTGTGGAAATGACCTGTTTAGTATAGAATGTAGATATTGGTTTGTATTTGTAAATAATCAGCACGTAACAATCTGTATAAGAGATGACGAGCCCTCGTCAGAGGCAGGAGTCGTCGCCTGATGCCCCTTCTGTGAAGACCTTGGTCGGGCACAGGGAAAAAGGGAAAAGATAAGATATATTAAACAAGAGAAAAATCTTGGAAAAAAATAACATCTGAAGACTCTGGTTCATTTCTGCATTCGGCTTGGGGCTTTCAAAGGGCACAGGACACTTCACCACCCTAATCTCGGGTGACCAACACAAACCTGAGAAGACTCCAGCTCCATCCAAGTTGGGAAGTTCCAGGTTGTCCCTGTTTAATGGGGTAAAGGGATTAGACAGTGCAAATATCCATTCCTTGCCCATTGGCATTGGGAGAAGGAACTGGGAATGTTTAATGGAGAAATGCGTGTTAGTCCCCAATCCAATCTTCTTGCCACCCATATTCCTAAGGAAAATGGAGTCAGATGGCAACTGTTTTTCCAAACCTCTGTCTCCACTGGGATTTGGCTGTTTCAGTGCTTGGTTTCCCCCATCAGAACACAAATGTGAGTGTGAGACAGCAGAAAATCATGGAATCGTGGAATGGTTTGTGTTGGAAGAGACCCTAAAGATCACCCCATTCCAACCCCTGCCATGGGCAGGGACATCTTCCCATACCCCAGGTTGCTCCAGACCTTGCCGAGTTTGGCCTTGAACACTTCCAGGCAGGAAGAATCCACAGAGAATCCTCTTGGACTGGATGTGAACCACACAGGACAAAGTTTCTGTGCCTGGGGTGACGATCCAGGGCTTCCAACGAATTGTCCCATCCTAATTCTATGCCAAGCCCTCTGCTCCTTCCTCAAGGGAGCCGGGATGCCATTCACACTCTGAAGCTGCGCCACTGCCCTGGGAACGAGTTGATGAATGAAGTGTGCAATGCAATTAATAATTAATGAGCTCGTCTGTGGGTTTAGAGGATTCTGTTCTGCTGCAGCGCTCATCACGGCATCCGTCGGGACCTGTTGCATCCAAAGGCAGCATCGCATCCCTAAATCATCCCACCGTCTCCACAGCACAGCACAAATCCCAGCTCTCGTCGCCCTGGGATGCAGGGAGGCAGCACAATCTCCGGAATGACTCCGTGGCAGCGCAGCTCTCCCGGCGTTTCCCCTCATTTCCCCTAAATTTGGGGGTGAGGGGAAAAGGTTGAGAGCTCCGCGTGGTTCCGCTCAGCTCAGCAATTCCAAGAAGTGCACCCTGGGGAAGGTGGGATGCGCAATTCCCATGCCCTGGCGCGTGTCCCAGGCACTGGAGGGATGAAGTCAGCGGGGGCAGATGGATGTGCTGAGAGCTGGAGGCAGCCAGAGTGAACTGGAGCGTGGATGAGCCAGAACCAAGAGGCAGGAAGTCCCCAGGAGTCGGGAAGGGCACAGTGGGAAGCTGGGATTGCATAAGGCAGCCCCAGCCGGGCAGGGAATTGCGATGGGATGTGCAGCTCATTCACTTGGCTCCATGCGAAGCTTTGGGAAGGTTTCAGGCTCTCCCACTGGAAAATAATTTCACCAAGCTTCCCAAGGCACCGGGCTGTGTCGGGATTCAGGCAGTGGCAGGGAATGGGTTCAGGATTTGGGATCCAATCGCTGTTCAGTCATCAGCGCAGTCCCTGGGAAGTCATGGAGCAGCCCAACGAGCTGCTTCCCAAATGTTCTTAAGAATAGTTCTGCATAAATCATAGGACAAAAGGCCATTCTCAGTCGTCGTGGAATCATAAAATCATTTCCATTAGAAAAGATCCCAAAGATCCAACTGTTCCCCCAGCACTGCCAAGGCCACCACTAAACCACATCCCCCAAGTGCCACATCAGCACAGGTGTTAAATCCAGCCAGGGATGGGAACTCCACCACTGCCCTGGGAAGGTGTGCCAGGCCTGGACAACCCTTTCCACGAAGAATTTTTTTTCTTTACATCCAAACTAAACTTCCCCTGGCACAACTTGAGGCTGTTCCCTATTCTTCTGTCCCTTGCTCCCTGGGAGCAGAGCTTGACCCCCTACCTGGCTCCACCCTCCTGTCAGAGAAGTTGTGCAGAGCCAGGAGGTGTCCCCCCTCCCCCGAGCCTCCTTTTCTCCAGGCTGAGCTGCCCCAGCTTCCTCAGCCACTCCTGGTTCTGCAGACCCTTCCTCAGCTCTGTTGCATTCCCTGGGCACACTCCAGCTCTTCAATGGCTTCATTGTCCTGAGAAGCCAAAAATTGATCCCAAGATTTGAGGTGTGGCCTCAGCACTGCCAGCACAGGGGGACAATCCCTGCCCTGGTTCTGTCGTCACCCTGTGGCTGAGACAAGCCAGGTGCCACTTGGCCTTCTTGGCCACTACTTTGGGAGGACCCCAATGATCCCAGGAGGGATCTGTCCCAGGAAACCGAGACCAAGCAATCCAGGCTCTGTGGGGTTGAAGGAAAGCTCAGGAGCCAAAGAGGGAATGAAGAATTGGAGGTGATGCCAGATAAGAGGCAGGTCTGGTTTGGGGATCACCACAAGGACCAGGGAGAGGAAAGCACAGAGCTTTTGTTTCAGCAGTGGATGGAAACCCCCAAGTCCCAGAAACCATCCTGGCTTCCCCACACATGAGCAGGAGCATCAGTACATCCAGAAAACCCCCAGATTTCCTTGGATCTTGCTTTTGTTTCCGACTCCTTCTGTGTGGTGTGTCTCCCACACAGTCAATTAGAACCATGGATCAATTAAGCATTAATGGGTAAGAAAGATAAATGGCTCAGATGGGCAATCCCAGGGTTTGGAAGTGAAAATTCCCCCAGTGTTGATTCACATGGATTCTCCTCTTTTTCAAGCCTGATTGGATGCTCCTTCAGCTCCCAGCCTCGCCAGGTCCAAGGTGCCATGGAGTTTGCAGCAGGGCTGATTTTCCCTAATTTCTCTCATTTTCATTCAGATTCCATGAGGAGATAACATTTGCTTCCTTCTCTCCTCTCCCACATCCTCCCTAACTCATTCCCAGCTTTTTTTTTTTTTTTTTTCTTTTTTTTTTTTTTTTTTTTTTTTTTCTTTGGTAAAATTTTCANATTTCCATGAGGTGCCCTGGTCAGGGGCCTTTTTGGGTGTCTGGTGTCACCCACTCCTGAGTTTTAGCAGTTTCTGACCATCTTTTTCTATGAAAGGTCCTAATTTTGTCCCTAAATTTATTCCCAGGATAAGGGGATTTAAAATATCTACGATTTTTAATAATTTGGTGTTTATTTATCCACGTCTCCCTTGTTTGGGGAACCTGGACACTGAATTTGCAGCCGGGGCAGGCAAGACAAGACAGTGAAAGGAAAATCCTGTCCTGCTTCATCCCCATTTTTCCATTCCCTGAAACCCTTGTGCAGAAACTCTTCCTTCCCCTCCACCTTCCTCCTCCTCCTCTCTCTCCCCCTCCAGCTGCTCGAGAAATTCAAACCTTCTTCCTATTAGGAAGAAAAAAGGGTTCGCTCTCAGGTTGAAAGGAAAAGCAAAGGAACGGGTTAAAGGGGTTTAAATTGGAGTTTTATGGATATTTCTCCCTCTCCCTCCTTTGTGAGAGCATTAAACTTTTCTTTCGTTAAAAACCAAGAGGATGGGAAGGGGAAAGGAGAAGGGGAGAAGGGAAAGAGAAGGTGGAGGGGGGAAAAAAAAGAAAGCCCTCAGATATTCATGTGTGACACAGCTCAGGGCGGCGAGACGTGCGGCTGATTTGCTTAATGCTGACAGGTCTTTCTTCTTCTTGGAAAGAAAACACAGCGGGGATCCTAAAATGTGCCGTGTAAAGGTCCATGGCAGGAGCATTTCCAGCATTTCCAGCATTTCTAATCTTCCGCGGTGACGCTGCGGGCCAGGTAATTCACACAGGGAAAATAACACAAAAAAAGTTCTTCGCTAAGCACCCATTAAGCCGCTGCCTATGGAAATGTGGAGGCCCGAGCTGGTACAAAGCGCCGGGAATGTGTGAGCCGGGTGTGATCCGTGTGGATTCCAAGCCTGCCCCCGAGCGGGGCAGGAAAATGGGGGGAAAGAGGGAGAAATAGGAGTGGCAAAGCGAGGAGGGGGTGGAGAGAAAGGAAAGACAAAGAGAGAGGGAGGGAGGGAGGCTGAAGAGCCTAGGGTTGGGATGAGGGATGATTCCCCTAGTTCTGGGCACGGAGAATTGGGAGAATTTGGGAGGTGGGATTCTTTGTGACCCCCTCCCCCTCCCACCCTCCAGCCAGCCTGATTGTGCTCCCTGTCTGGAATGGTTATCCCAAGGGATTGCACATCCTCCTTTCCTGCTCAGTGGATGGTGGGATGTGTCCCAACGACATCAACACACAAAATGACGCAGCTGATGGTCCCTGGGGCTGGGATGGCTGAGATGTTGTCCAGAGAGAGACCACAGGGCACCCTCCCAGCTGCAGGTGGGGAGGTGGGGATGGCTGGAATGTCACCTGTCCTAGGGGAATATCCTTCCCTCCGTTCCCCTCTCCGTTTCTGTTGGCAGAGCCTGGCAGCTCCCACTTGGTCAGCATCTGCATCAGGTTCCAGGTGTTCCATCTCTGCTCTGAGAGATAAAAAAGGAGTCAAAAAATAGGTCAGATTGTGCTCCCTGTCTGGAACGGTTATCCCAAGGGATTGCACATCCTCCTTTCCCACTCAGTGGACGGTGGGATGTGTCCCAATGACATCAACACACAAAATGACCCAGCTGATGGTCCCTGAGGCTGGGATGGCTGAGATGTTGTCCAGAGAGAGACCACAGGGTACCCTCCCAGCTGCAGGTGGGGAGGTGGGGATGGCTGGAATGTCACCTGTCCTAGGGGAATATCCTTCCCTCTGTTCCCCTCTCCGTACCTGTTGGCAGAGCCTGGCAGCTCCCACTTGGTCAGCATCTGCATCAGGTTCCAGGTGTTCCATCTCTGCTCTGAGAGATAAAAAAGGAGTCAGAAACAGGTCAGATCTCAGGGTGACACAAAAGCAGCACTTGGGGACACTTCAGGGCAGGGGACCTGTCCTTCCCAGAGCCACCAAAGAAACAGAAGCACTAAAAATCCCATTTTTCATGGAATTCGTCTCACACCCACCATGTGAACATTGCTTCTGAAGCATCTTCACCTGAGACAGGCACCCTTGAGTCCCCTTTTGCTTCCTAACAAGCCCAGAAAAGGAAATTTTGGGATCTTAAAGGGAACCTTGTTCAGACAAATCTTCCCTGCCTGCCATCAACTGTCCCACCCCTTGTACTGTTCCCAATGGAAAAATGAAGGAGCTTTTCCAGTCCCAACTCCAGCAGCTCCTGCACATGGGATCCAGGGCTCTCCAGCCTTGGGCCAAGTGACATTCAGATGCCACCAGCAAAGGATCCATGAAGGACCCATCATGAAGGAAGGGAGCAGGTCCTGGAATTAGCAACTGGGCCTCTCTTTTGGGAGGGTCTGGGCAGACCAGGACAAGCAAGAAGTTCTGGAGGATGTCCCACCATGGGAATGTTGTGGATTTGACCCCACGTTCTCTCATTGCTCAAAGAGACATGAAGCAGAAAATTCCAGAGATCACCTTGGCCATTTCCTTCCTGGATGCCACTCTTCATCAGCAGTGCCTGATGAAGCCGCTGGTTTTCCAAACACTTTTCACACCCCAAGGGAAGGGACATGGATTTCAGTCCAGGATTAAAAGACCTCTGCCCCACTCAGGTGAGACCCCACCTGGAATGCTGCCTCCAGCTCTGGGTTCCCCAGCAAAGGAAGGACATGGAGCTGTTGGAGTGAGTCCAGAGGAGGCACCAAGGTGACCAGAGGGATGGAGCAGCTCTGCTGTGGGGGAATGCTGGGACAATTGGGATTGCTCATCCTGAAGAAGGCTTGGAGTGATGCAAGTGTGGCTTTCCAGTACCTGAAGAAGCCAAGAAAGATGGGAAGAGATAATTTTCAGGAGCCTGGATTGACAGGACAGGGGGGCGATAGCTTCAGTCTGAAAGAGGAGAAATTTAGGTTGGATTTACCAAAGCAATTCTTCCCTGTGAGAGTGGGGAGCCCCTGGCACAGGGTGCCCAGAGAAGCTGTGGCTGCCCCGTCCCTGGAAGTGTCTGAGGCCAGGTTGGATGGGGCTTGGAGCAACCTGGGATAGTGGAAGGTGTCTCTGCCCATGTCAGGGGAGTTTGAACTGGAAGATCCTTAAGATCTCTTTCAAACCCAAACCATTCCACGATAAACCCCAGTTACCACAAAGGGGTGGTGGGGACAGAGCTCACCACCAGGTCCCTGAAGGTCAGTGAGGAAGTCCCACCCTGGTTCCTCCTCTTCCAGTGACTCATTTTTTCCACATCTTCATGCCCAGTCCCTTTAAAATGGGTGTTATGGTGTTGATCTCCTTCATCCAGTGCTTGGAAATGATGGGAAGGTTGATGGTGGTTCCATGCTCCTGCAGAGGGATAAATGGTGAGACCTCAGGATTCAGGAGTGTGGGTGGCCACGTAGCCATTCCCAATTGTTTGGTTAATGCTTCCGAAATTTTTTGTGCCTCTCATTTAATCCTTGGAAGGAGAGAGTAGGGGAGAGAAAGGCAGATTCGTCTTGAGGTGTCACAGCGGGAGGACAGCAGGGAGAATCTGGAATACGGGAAGTCACGGCTGCTAAGAGGAATTTTTTTCCCCATGAGCAGCATCCCAGAGAGGCTGAGAGGTCTTTTCTCCTTGGAGACAACCTGATCACAGCAAGACAGGGCTGGAATTAACCGCTTAGAAAACAGCTCCTTGTCCTTCACAGGATCTTTTGCCACACCCTGGGTCCCTCCTGTTTCCTTTCTGGGAAAGCCAAATTTTTGTTACATATGGGACAACAAAGAGCTTCCAGATTATTTTTTTTCCCCCTGAAATTATCCAAGGCTGCAGCATTCTGATCCTATTTTGGCCTGGGTCTGTCGCATCCTTCCCTCCCACCATCTCTGACAGACAGGGATGAGGTTAAGGCAGAAACATTCAGGAAAAAACCTCTCCTCCCAAGTTATTTTCTTTATTAGGTCCACTTAAAGCTCTTCCTGTGGGGAATCTCACCTGGAAAATTTAAAAGCAAGATGAAGGGGGGGGACAGGGGATTTCTCCAGAGTGTAATTAAATCCTGGAGTAGCCTTGGAGCTGGGGTTCACCCTGGGCTGGCCACACTTCATCTCTGCAGGGTTTGGACAGAGGGGATGCAGCCTGACAGTTCTTAATGGCATTTTCCCAGTCTTCCCAGTTTCATGGCATGAAGACTGGGAGCAAGAAGGTGGCTTTGCCAAGTGCCCTGATCTCCCATTCCCCTGGGAATTGTGTCAAGCATGGAAGTGCAGCCTCCCTTCCCTGGTACCAAGGGGCACAGAGGCAGCTTAGAGAAGGACTCTGTCCCTCTCCTCGGCTCCCTTTCCTCCACCTGCCACCTTCCCTGCTCCCAGCTCAGGGAAACTTCCCATCACAAGAGAATCAGGTCTCTGGCTGCATCCTACCTCGGTGTCCCCCTCCCCAGTCTCTGATCCCCTCTTTTGAGTGGGAATCCTGGGAGTCCGAGGGGAGGGAAATGTCCGTCTTGGCTCAACCCTTCCTCCTCCTCCCGGCTAAAGCAGAGTCCCACGTGGAAAGGAGCTCTGCTGCTCCCTCCTTTCTTCCCCTTTTCCCTCCTCATCACTCCAGTTGTTTCATCCTTTGAGAACTCTCTGCTTCTCCCTATGGGACCCACTTTAAAAAACAAGGAAGGGGGGAGCCGGCGGGGGAGACAGAAAGAAAACTCCATTGTCTTGTCAAAGGGAATAAGTGAAAAGTTGCAAGTGTCTCTCCGCAGGTTTTGGCTCCTGTGTGTTCTCCTTTCAAACCCTGCCAGCCTCAGGGGCTGTCATTCCTCCTTCATCTCCTTACGGATCGCCCCGTGGATTCCCACCGCTTCCCCTCCCCATCCTCACGGAGCGGGAGCTGCCAGGCTTTTCACGGCCACTGCCGGCTTGATCCCATTGACAGGTCCCTTCTCACTGCCTCCCTTTCAAAGCGGGGCTCGGGGTCCCATCCATCCACCCTTCCCTTTCCCCTCTTCCCCTCCTTTCCTTTGCTTTTCCCAGTTTTTCCTTTTTTTTTTTTCTGAGGAGTGCCGCCGAAGTGCTTGACAAGGCCACACGCGGCGGAGTCGGGGCCCAATTAAATAAAAAAAAACAACAACCCTCTTTAAGAGCAGCCTTAATTCAGAGAGTGACATCGGAGCTGTCGGAATATTAATGAGCTCTTGCTGCTGGAATCCGGCAGCGGTATCGGGAAGCTCCCCATGGTGGAGGGGTGCAGGTTTCCACACTGGGGTGATGCCTTGGGCAAGACCTTCCACGGGTTGGTGTGAAACTCATGTGCCAAGCATGGAATGGGTTAAACCAGTTTGTTCTGATCAGGATGGATGGATTTATGTGGGAATGCCAAGGATGTGTCATCCCCCCCCCATC
>VWYO01003694.1:51843-76134 GCA_013400275.1 Rhadina sibilatrix
GTTTTATGGTCAGAGCAGGAAAGGGCAGCTCTGACACCAACTCTGAGGGTGAGGTTTGTCCCCTGGGTGCTCCAGGGTGCCCCAGGGTGCTGGAGAGTCACAATCCCACCACCATTCCTCATCCCTGCTGCCAGGAGGGGGTTTTTTGGGATGGCCAACAGCAAAGTTGTTTCCCGTGGCTGATGTTCACCGAGCGTTATTGTGGGTGATTCCAAGGATTGGCTTCAAAGCCACTTGAGGGTTCAGAGGGGAATAAGACAAGATTTGGGGCTGGAAAGATCCTGGAATCCCAGAACGGTCTGGGGTGGAAAGGACTTTAAAGCTCATCTCATCCCAAACCCACTTCCATGGGCAGGGGCACCTTCCCACTATCCCAGGTGGCCCCAAGCCCCATCCAGCCTGGCCTTGGACACTTCCAGGGATGGGGCAACCACAACTTCCCTGAGCAACTTCTGTCACCCCCTCGCCACCTCCAAGGTCTCTTTTGTCCTTCCTGTGTCACCCATGGGGTGCAGGGACTGGGGGGGGATGGAGGGACCCCCCCAAGTTACCCTACATGGGGGAAGGGAAGGGAAGGGAAGGGAAGGGAAGTCTCCCTCCCGAAGTTATTTCTTCTACTCCAGGATTTTGTCATTGTTGAACTCAGCCAGGCTCTTCCACACACACATCTCAGCTCTCCACTGGGAGCACTCACATTCCCTGCCTGACTCGAACGATCCACTTCACTTTATCCCATGGATTTCAAGAGGAAAAAACCTNGTCTCCCTCCCGAAGTTATTTCTCCTACTCCAGGATTTTGTCATTGTTGAACTCAGCCAGGCTCTTCCACACACACATCTCAGCTCTCCACTGGGAGCACTCACATTCCCTGCCTGACTCGAACGATCCACTTCACTTTATCCCATGGATTTCAAGAGGAAAAAACCTGGGATGAATGTCTACCTCACAGCCATGTTTCCCACCCTGGGCCGCTCAGGAGCCTGGAGCACATTCCAGGATTGCAGTGACCTGGGGTGAGGCTCCAGGTCAGGAACCCTGAGGATGTGGTGGGCACAGGCACCAAGCAAGCCCCAAAATCCGTGGAAAATCCCCTTCCCTGTGCTTCCAGCAAATTCTGAGCTCTGAGCAGAAGCCGAAATCCGGTCTCCAGCTGGGCTAATGACATCCAGCAGTTGCCTCCCAACAGGAAAGACTGCAAGGAAGCAGGAAAACGCACTTATCCATGTGTTGGAGATGGATTTACCCCACCAGTTCCTGCAGGGATTCCAGCCCTCTCTATTCATACTGGGAAACAGGTTTTCTCCCTAAAGAAATACAAATTCCTTGGTGCATTCAGGCATTCCATGAGTTAATTTTGGAGAAAACAGAGCAGGGGTGTGTCTGCTTCCAAAGGCTGGGGTCAGGACAGGGGAGGAAGAGTAAACTAAGGAATGAATAGAGGTTTTGGGATGAGTTGCTTGTGCAAAATCCTCCATCCAGGAACCCTGGGAAGGTGCTCCACTGAATATCTGGGCCTGAACTACACAGCAACAACATCCCCAAGGATTCATCCCTTGCAGTAGAAATTCAGGAAAGACTGAAGAAGAAAGGTGTGGTCAGGCCCGTGGAAAAGAAATCACAACATCCATAGGGATCATCGGATGATGCTGGAAGAAGGAGCAGCTTCCAAAATCCCACATATTGGTTGTGCAAGGCTCTAAGAGCCAGATAGTCCTTTGGAAGCTTTTTATCCATCTGGATAGTGGTGTGGCTGTTGTCATTTCCCAGCTTCCAAAAGGTCCAGGAACTCCGGGTCAGTAAAATTCCCTCTTGGAAAAGCACTGAGTTAGGAGATCAGTGGAAGTCCAGCCCTTCTCTTCCCTTCTTTTTCTGGAGGTAAGTCACCAGGACTATGAAATCCAAGTGCTCCAGCACCTCGGCTTTCCAGCCACAGTGAAATTTACAACGAGCCATAGGTTCTCTTGGAGTTATTTTGGGAGATGGGATGACCCAGGATGGGGCAGGCAGGGTGAGGGAATACACAGACAAAGCTTCCAGGCTGCATCCTTCCCCTTCCCATCCACACATTCCAGAGAAACAGGGAGGAGGAAAGCGACCTGCAGCCCCAGCCCCGCCCGCTTTTGTGCTTTTCTGTCAGGGGAAAATAAAAGAAAAAAAAGAACTATAAAGCCCCTTTTTGTTTTGTTCCTCTTTTTTTTTTTTGTTTGCTAATTTATTGTTTTGTCCTGAGCACGAGCTCCTGAAATCCCTTGTTCTTGGCACTCATTAAAATATTTGGGACTCGCTCCGGTGCTGCCGTGCTCTTTTGGTGTTTATTTTTCCCTCCTCCCCGGACCCCCCCTCTCCACAACCCCGCGGTCAAAACGTCCCTGTGTTTTCCATGTGCTGATTATCCCGAGAATCAAGGCTCCTGAGCAATTTGCGAGTCACTCCAAAGCAATCAATTATGCATCAAATGACTTTTTGATTCTTTACCTTGTGAGCAGAGAGCTGGAAGAAGAGGCTGCTTTTTTATTCTCTTCCCCTCCTCTACATTATTATTATTTTTATTATTATTCCCCACTCTCTCTCCTTTTTTTTTTTTTTTTTCCCCCCCTCCCTTTCCGTGCTCCAACGGCTCTGCCTGCTGGCGTTGGGATTATGGCATCATGATCAAATGGTTTGCTCTTAATTGGCAACAGCTCCAAGATGGGAAGAAGGCAGGAAGATTAAAAGGAAAAGGCCACGGGAGCTGGAGCAGCTTCTTGGGGGTGAGATGGGAGAACAGGGCCAAGCTAAGGAGACTTTGGTGTAAAAGTGATTCCCTGTCTGCACCAGCAGGGATGACCAAGGAAATTTGCGGGCAGGAGATGGGCTGGAAGGTGCAGAGGTCAAAACCAATGGGATTTTCCTGGGGAAAAGCTCTTGTCCCCCTCCCTCGGTTTAAAAGCTCAGTGACAAGGACATCCAAGGCCTCACCTTCAGGCAGGGCTGCAGTGCAGGGATTCCAGCAGGGAAGAGACACAAATGGGATCTGAGGAGCTCCTCCAGCATGGTGCAGTGCTGGACTGTCCCCTGGATTTATCCATGTCCTGCTCTAAAGGAGGGAAAGGTGTCCACATCCAGCCACCAGCCACCAGCAGGTGACAGTTTTTTACCTGCAAACCCAGAGGTCCTTCAGCAGGAGCCACATCCTTGACTCCTTTTCCATTTCAGTATCCCTGGATATGTTTGTCACAATGAGTGACGCTGGCCCAGGCAGTGGGGGAGGCAGGAAGAGATTCCCACAACTGGATTAAAATAGATCCACATGAAAACAAACAGTTCAGGGCGTCTAAATGCTCCTCTTTTCTCCATCCTTGCAGCTCCAGCTTGACACCTTCTGGATCCAGTTCTTATGATAGAGGTGATTATCCTGGGATTTTCCCAGAATGTTTCCCAGCACACAGGAGATGTTCATACTCTCAATCAAAAACAAAACAAAACAAAAACAAAAACAAACCCCACAAAACAAAACAAAACCCAACACCACACAAAACAAAAAAATGAACAAAATTAACAAAATGAACAAAATCCCCAAAACAACCAAAACAAAAATGCCAAAACACAAACAGAAAACCCGGGTTTGTTAACTTGTGTTTTACCTTTGGATTTTTCCATGATATCCCAAAAGGGATTTTCCTCAAGTTAGGAAATGTGATCTCTGATATTCCCTCCTCCTCCTCTGGTCTTGAAGATGAAGCTGACAGAGCATCAACCAGTAACTGCTTCACAAGCACCAGCTGAACAAGATTTGGGAATGCAGCTCCTTTCCAATCCCCAAATAACATGATGGATATGAAAACCACCTTCTCCATGATCCCAAAAATCCCTGAGGGCATTCCCCACAATAAAATCCCCCATTCCCTACCCACTTCTGTGGCTCCTCATTCCAGATGTTAACAAGGTGATGCCTCAGGCTGTGCATGTCCTTTGGAGCACACAATAAGGATCCAGCCTGGATCAATTGCCTCCATCAGCTCCATCACTCTCAGCAATTGCATCCCAGGTTTTATTTGCAAGGGAAGGGGAGGGATTTGTCCCCTGGATGTGGCACTTGGGAGGAGAAATCTGGAGTAATGAGTTCAGTTTCAGGGCCCCAGTGACAAAAGAGAGCAAATCTGGTAGGGGACAGATGGGTTTTGGGAGGAGACCAAGATGGGTTTTGGGAGAACACCAAGATGGGTTTTAGGAGAACACCAAGATGGGTTTTGGGAGGACACCAAGATGGGTTTTGGGAGAACACCAAGATGGGTTGGGGAATAAAGTCCACCTTTTTTTTTTCATGGAGGGACATAAAGGAACACCTTTTTTCCACCTTTTTTCCACCTTTTTTTTTTCATGGGAGATGTTTTAGTGTATGATGAAGTCAGGTACTTCTCCGAGTACCACAGCAAAAGAAAAAGTGGGGACAATCACAGGGGGCACGTGAGGGTGGGCAGACCCTGGGAGAGGCTGTGGAATCTCCATCCTCAGCTCAACAAGTTCCCAGGGAGCTGAGCCTGGTCTAACTCTGAGGCTGGCCATGCAGGAGGTTGAAATGGAAATACCAGCACTCTTTTCTGTCCTAGATGATTCCGTGATATGGATCAACCCCCAACTGCACAGATCCCACCCAGGCTACGATCAAGATTTATCCTGATGTCCCAAAACCAGTCACTCACTGCTGGGATGCTGGAAACTTAGAATTTGGGGTTTTAGTGTATAGTAATACATGTGAGTCATGATGGAGGGCTTTGGGCACTGTCTGAATCCTTCTTCTTCACCTTCTTCCTTCTTCTTTATGGATTTAGGTAGTTCTCTGTAACTGGGTGAAAAATGTCCACATTGCAGGCCTTAGGTGATCAAAAATATAAATAATACATAATAATTTTTGCCTTATTGGGTCAAAAATATAAATAATATCCGTGTTGCTTCGTTATTGGGTAATTATCACTTAAATAAGCTTGGAAAGAGTCAGAGGTACTCCATTTTACCTCATTTCTCTGGCTTGCTAGTTAGAGCTCACGGCTCGTGAGTCTGTAAATAGATAAGAGATAAATAACAATCAAGTCCAAACACAAATCTATGCTCCCCATGTGTCTCTATCCTGACCTTGGCAGAGAGGAAAGGAAGCCAAAACTATCACAACCCACGGTATTCCTCCCACCCCTCCCACTTTGTTTGGAGAAGAGAAGATTGTACATCTTGGGATGTGAGTTGGGAAAAAGCCCCCTTAGGAAATCAGTGGGACAACTGAGAAGATCCAGATGTATGGAAGCCTTTCTCAGCTTACAGCAACAGGGATTTATTTTTTTTTGGGAAGAGCAAGAGGAGAGAAACTCGCCCTGAGGTAGTTCTTGCTGCTCAAAGACTGGTGGCACCATCCAGCTGGATCGTCCCTAATCTTCAACCATTTTGGCAAAGCCTCCAAGCTGCGCTCCCTGCACCACATGAAGAACTCCAGGATGATGCAGGACTCAGGGCAGAGCCAGAGGAGCATCCCTGGGCAGCCTGGAATAGGAAGGAAGCAGCAGGATGAAGGGATCATAAACTGCAGCCGCTGCCAGTGACGTCTGCAACATCCCAATGGTCTCACTCAGGACCCGGAGAGGCAGAAAAAAGGAACAAGGTCACTCATCTCACCTCAAGGAATGAGGTGAAAATTGTGGATGGGAGAATAGGAAAGGTGATGAAGAGGTGAGCTGAAGTGAGCAGAAGCAAAATCCAGCAGGAAAGCCAAGGTTCTTTCCAAGGAAGGACATTGTCCAGTCCAGCCGCTGAGGACACACTAAGGAGAGCATGTCCATGGCTTTTTGGCAGCATCACAGGAGCATTTCCATATCCCAGGAATAGTCTTTGGCTGGGAATGATGTAACAACACACGTGGCCCTTACTTCCAAGGTGAAGGAATCAGGTGTTGGCTGGAACCAGGCAGCGTGGAAAAGATCCGGGTGCGGATTTCTTGGCTGAGTGGATGAATCCAGCTGAATCCCACTCCATACATTCTCCACAGAGTCAGGGCAGTGGTAGAAGCAGTTTTAGGGAATGATTCATCCCAGTCGAAGGATACATCTTAAACTTCCTGCAGGAATCTCTTTATCTCCAGTGACTGTCAAGTATCAGAGAGTCATGGAATGGTTTGGGCTGGAAGAGGCCATAAAGATGACCTTTTCCACCCCCTGCCATGGGCAGGGACATCTTCTATTATCCCAGGTTGCTCCAAGCCCCATCCAACTTGGCCTTGAACACTTCCAGGGGGGCATCCATGATTTCTCTAGGAAACCTTCTCCAGAGCCTCACCACCTCTGAGGAACATTTACCTTGAAGGGACAGGAATTTCACTCGCTGTCAGAGAATGAAGATCCCTTGACTGCAGACCATGGAGAAATATTCCCTGGGAATATCACATCGGAAGCAAAAGTTACTTGAAACTGGTATTAAAAAAAAATTAATAAGGAATTCCTGATTCCTGCAATTTCCCAGGAATTCCTTGGCCTGCTGGGGTGAAGGGCTGAGCCGTGCAGGGAGCAGCTGTCCAAACTCACATGGTGGGAGGCTCTAACTAAGCATGACCAAGGAATAAGGATTGTGGGAAGAGGTACATGGATAGCACATCCTGCTGCCATCCATATCCCTACCTGGATATCCAGCCATCATCAACAGCTGGTGCACAGGGAAAAGGATCCTGTAGGTTGGAGAATCAAGATATAACACGGGAGAATCAAGCTCCTGCTCCGTAGAGTCCAGGGAAGGAGCGCAGAGGAAATTGATTGTTTAGTGAACTGCAAAATTTACTGGGAAAAGCTCTCCTGGGACTCATACTCCTTTTAATCCAACAAATGTACTTGGAGTTTCCCATTGCTGCCTGAACAAGTGTTTGACAAGTCCCAGGTAGATCCTATCTCAACTTTATAGCTCTGCTTCTGACTATGGTGAGGAAAGGAAAAGAGAAGTTCAAATAAATTGCCAGGCTGGGGGATAAATTAAAACCATTTAAATGAAACAGGGCTGGAGCCAGGCTGGGAGAGCTGGTAGTGTCCAGCCTGGAGAAGGGAAGGCTCCAGGGAGAAATAAGAGCCCCTTCTAAAACCTGAGGGGGCTCCAGGAGAGCTGGAGAGGGCCTTGGGGCAAGGGATGGAGGGACAGAACAACAGGGAATGGCTTTCAACTGACAGAGGGGAGATTTAGATTGGATATTGGGAAGAAATTCTTCCTTGTGAGAGTGGTGAGGCCCTGGCACGGGTTTCCCAGAGAAGCTGTGGCTGCCTCATCCCTGGAAGTGTCCAAGGCCAGGCTGGACAGGGCTCTGAACAGCCTGGGATAGTGGATGAATCCCAGCTTATGGCAAGGGGTTGGAACAAGGCGGTCCTGAAGACCCCTCCCAACCCAAACCTTCCTAGGATTCTATTAAACCTCTGGAAAATGAAGATAAAAACAGAATAAAGTGATGGATCCTCCGAATATTGGTGGAGAAGAGAAGGAACAGATGAATGGACTCTCAAGTCTCTGACAGTCCTCCATTCCACAAAAAAAACAAAAAAACAAACAAACAAAAAAACCCACAAAAACAAAAACACAACACAAAAAATAACCCAAAAACAAACAAACAAACAAACAAAAATGTGTGAAAGCCACCAGAATATTTGGGAACTTCGCTGCTTGCTGATCCACGCTCCATCTTCTAAGTGACCCAATTCAAACAGTGACATCAACCCACAGATTCTCCATCTTGAGAGTAAGAAAAATCGTACGGATTTCAGGGGATCCTGGAATTGTTATCTAGGCATGAGACATGAGTACTACACAGGGATTTTAGGGGTGCCCATTTTCCATGGAATCTTGGGAGGCATTTGGGAAAACAGGGCTCATCCCGTGCCACTGGCACTTGGAACAAACCTTGTGTGTGAAGGCTCCAGTAAAACTGACCCACACGGAGTATTGGGATGGATGATTTCAAAGCTCTGCCATGGGATTATCTGTTATCCATGACCCTGGCATGGTCTGGATTCTGGAGAGCTCCAGAGGTACATAATTCACAACGATTCACACAACAAAGATGTATTTTTTACATAGAATCGGGGAATAGTTTGGGTCAGAAGGGACCTTAAAGATCATCTCGTTCCAATCCCTGCCATGGACAAGGACACCTTCCACTAGACCAGGTTTCTCCAAGCCCCAGCCAACCCCATTAGATCATGGACTGGAGATGGCCACATCCTGTTCTGCCAGCTCTGCCCAATCCCAATCCATCCCAGAAAAAGCCTATGGAATAAACAGTCCAAAAGGAAATCTAGGGCCAGTGCACAGAGCCTGCATCATCCTGCATCTCCTCCAAACTTCTGGAGACCACATCTAGGACCATCCTTCCTCTCCCACACAGCAAAGCACTTGGAAATGACATTCCAGCCCTTCCCAGACTTGTGCCAGTGGGAGAGACAAGCTGTCACCCAGCCTCATCATCCTGATGGACAGCAGCTTATATCCCACACCAGCCCCAGGAACCACCACTTCCAGCAGCTAATTCCAAAACAAAGCCTGCATTGAGGGGTTAGGTTTCAGTTTTTCCGGCTGGGAGAGGAAGAGGCTGCCAAACCAAATAACACCGACAGCTGCTCCAGAAGTCGAGCACGGCTCGGTGACCTCAGCTCCTTCTCACGGTGACCTCCCAGCAGATCCTGGCCAGCAGTGCCACCGAGCACCAGGACAACCAGTGGAGGCAGCCAGAGCCACAGTTGCAGAGGCAGAACGTGCAGGCCACCAGCTGTGAAACACATTCCCTCTTTCAACGCAATCCATATCCCTCTGCCCTCCCCAGGATGTTCTCCCAGGAAGCAGCACTTCAGGATTGCTTCGGGAAGCCTCACCACCAGAATGTCCAGCAGGAGGCTTTGCCCACAGAATCCCAGCCCTGAGGAAGGGCAGGACACAATCCCAGAGGGGTCACCTGGAATGTCAACTCTCGCACATCCCATCGCAACACTTGAGTGCCCAAACTGCCTGAGCAAAGAAGTCCTTGGGTCATTCCTTGTTCCAGGTGTTCAGAGGACACGGAGAGGTCACTTTAGGCTTGGGTGAACCTTAACCTTTGGAAACTCGGATAGGGGAAACTTCCCTGGTTTGCTGGGCAGAAAAGCTCCCGCCTCCCGCTGTCTCCTCCCTGTTCATCTTCCCGTTCTTTGCAAAGTGGAGACAGGGAACAGATGTCGCTTTGTTTTCCCACCCACCTCCCCCAGTCCCCCCTTGCCGAAGCGGGAAAGCCCCGGAGCACCTCCTTGGCACCTCCGCAACTCCGCGTTTCCTCACCTGTCACACGAGCTGGTGACAAAGACGAGCAACACCCTCCAACCCGCCAGCCAGCACCGCCAGCCACCAGGGGAGAGAGAAAGGGGGTGGTGGGGACAAACAGATGCGCCACGAGTTGCTTCCCGAAAACGTGTTTGTGCACGGGGAGGTGTGAAAGGAATCCGCGCCTCCCTCTCCCGGCGCAGGTACCGGAGCAGCTGCCGACGGCTCCGGATCCACCACCTCGTCCTCACTGTTTCTGTGGGATGCCAAACATGCAGTGCTAAGCAATGATCTCCTGCCATCTGCCAAGGTGAGCATGGGCCGGGGGCGTCACATGCACCAACTTGACAGGCTCTCATCCCCCTCCCTTTTTTTTTTTTTTTTTCCCCTTTTCTGTTTTTTTTTTCCCTCTTTTGAAAGGAGGCTCAGGGGGGGAAGGGAGGGAGGAAATGATTCTGCATCAGTTCAGAGACTTCATCCCTCACTGCTGCTCTTTATCTGGAGGAAAGGAGGCTCAGGGGGGATCTTATTGCTCTCCACAACTCCCTGACAGGAGGGTAGAGCCAGGTGGGGGCCAACCAGCAACAGGACAAGAGGACATGGCCTCAAGCTGTGCCAGGAGAGGTTTAGGTTGGACACAAGGAAGGATTTTTTCATGGGAAAGGCGGTCAGGTGTTGGAAGAGGCTGCCCAGGGGTGTGGTGGAGTCTCCATCCACGGAGGTATCCAAGAAAAGATTGGACATGGCACTCAGTGCTCTGGGCTGGGTGATGAGTCAAAGGCTGGACTCGATAACCATGGACATCCTTTCTAACCATAATGATTTGGGGATTCCTTGGATATCAGAGCAGGAAGTTCATTTAAAACTGGATTCTCTTCCATTCCCAACCACGGTGGAAATAAGACAGGGTAGCGACTTCTACCCTGACAATGCCACCAAATTTCTTAGGGATTAAAATGACCCTGTCAGCCTGGGAAACGCCATCAGCCCCAGAGGCCATTTCCTCTTGGAAAGAGATGTCCACTCTTGCCTGTCAAGAGGACTTCCAAAACCATGGACAATGAGAAGAGATTTAGGCCTGAGAGCTCCTTATCCAGCAAGATTTGAACCAGTTTTTACGGACCTGGCCTTTTGGGGGAATGCTGGCAGGGACTGGGCAGTTTGCCATGCTAGATTTAAGGACATAGGACCAGTTCTTGTGTGGATCCTCCTGCAGGGATACAACCCTTAAATCCCAGCTTTTGAGGCCTGTCCTTCCCATCTGTCTGGAGGGGACTGGGAGATCTGGAGCTTCTGGATTCCTCACTGGCTTTGGGAAAGGATGTGTGGAGCTTGTGTGGACTCTTCTCCTTGTCTTTATGTCACAAGTACAAACTGTTACACCCTTGTCTCCTCTCCTCCCCTTCCACCATCATTCCTCTTCGGTAACATTCCGTAGATCCCTTCCAGGCGCTTGATCTTCTCCCCATTGTACCTCTTTTTCCAGCCTCTCTTCCCAAATTTCCTCTCAGTCTGCTGAGAGCTTCCACAGCCGACATTTCCATGGGGATGTGGGCTCCCTCCTGAGGGCAGGATTATCACCCTGGGAACATGATCCTGGTCAATAACTATTGACTGATAAACCAACAATACATTCCAGTGCCAGCCTGTCGATTCCTGGGATTGATTTATCCGCCCCTCTTCCCTGATTTACGGGCAGGGATGGGAGGCTCAGGACAGTCAGGCTGCTGCTCTCCCATCACTCATGGATTCAGCTGCCGAGGATCTTTGATTCCAGAGGGGGACAGCAAAGGTGTTTGTGGTTGGATTGAATCCAGGGGAAAGGGCAGACTCAGAGGTGCAGATCTTACACTGAGGCCTTCAGCTGGGTCTTTGATAGTCCAAGGGTGGTTTTCTTCTCCTTCTGGCTTGTGGTGAGGCCTGGAATTTCCAAAAAAAGTTGCATTTCCAGACAGCTACTCACCCATCTCAATGGAGGCCCCAGGTTTCCATCACTTACTGGACATGGAATCCCTGGAGGATAAGGAATGGTTGCTATTCCTGGTGCTGGGAAATGCTTCCCTTCCAGTGATGATGGTGAGGAATGAAATCTCAGCCCTCAGGGTCTGACAGAGTGGGAAACCCCAGATCCCTCCCCAAGCCAGGATGGGGCAATTCACCACCAGAACATCAGGACTATGTGGATAAACTCTCTGCCCCTTGGCATCCTTTGGGAAAACTTCCATGGTCCCCAATTCTGTCCCTGAAGATGCTTCACATTCCTCTCCCACAGGGTCACAAACGCTGGGAACTTTGGTTGTAAATTTTGGTTGTAAATTCCTTTTACAAGAGCCTGTAAAACGAGGGGTCGGAGGATGGATGAAGCCTCGTCCTCGGAGACATTCAAGGTCAGGAGCTCAGCCAGGAGAGGAATTCCTGAGTTTTGGGACAGAAATATCCATTCACACAGCAGCTGGACCAGTCAGGCTACCTGGCAAGGGAATGCAATCCCATCTTAGGAACTGCTTCAGGATTTTCCGTGAGGAGGTGATGCCGCGATGTCAAATACCCTCAGTGCTGGGTAAGTGAATCACCGGCCTTTCGAAGTTGCATGGGATTAACTTTGAACTAAATCCCTGGAAAACCACGTGGCTGCTGACATCTCAGTCGATCCCTGTTTTCCAGGCAGGTTTCTGCTCTGAAATTCTGGGCTCAGATGGTCGTGGTTGTGGCTGAAGAGCTGGAGAGATTTCCATTGATCAACATTTTTATCAAGAATTATTTGTCTTTCGAGCCTTTCCCACTTTTCTTCCCTCCCTTAGAAACTTCACTTTAAATTTTACGTCCTGGAAATATCCATCCTCTCCAAGCAGGTATTGTCTGGACTTTTCCTTTGCTTCTGGCCTCATGGAACGGCAGAAGGAACCTGAGGCAGGTACAGATGTTCCTGTGGGAGCAGTTCCAGAGGAAGCCACTAATTTGATCCCAGGGCTGGAGCATCTCTCCTATGGAGACTGGGCTGGGAGAGCTGGGAATCTCCAGCCTGGAGAAGAGGAGACTCCAGGGAGACCTTGGAGCCCTTCCAGTGCTTAAAGTGGCTCCAGGAGACTAGAAGAGGGACTTTGGAAAGGGGATGGAAGGACAGGACAAGGGAGAATGCCTTCCCACTCCAGAGGGCAGGGTTAGATGGGATATTGGGAAGGAATTCTTCCCTGGGAGCACGGTAAGGCCCTGGCACAGGTTTCCCAGAGAAGCTGTGGCTGCCCCTGGATCCCTGGCAGTGTCCAAGGCCAGGTTGGATGGGGCTTGGAGCAGCCTGGGATGGTGGAAGATGTCCCTGCCCAAGGCAGGGGGTGGAACGAGATGATCCTTAAGGCCCTTTCCCACCTAAATCATTCCAGGATTCCATATGGAGTAACAAGAACATCAGGGGAGATTGCAAAAGTTTGGGTGAACATCAGGGAACCGTTTTCCACACTCCAACAGCACAGGCACATGAGATGCAAGGTTCCCAGGTTTCCTGGACAGCTTCAATCCCTGTCTTTGCCTGCTTCCAGAACAGACCTGCTCTTTCCCAGACAGCAGAGCCTGGATTGCAACCAATGGAGAAGGAAATATTCCTGTGTCTGGTTTCTCCCATCCATTACTTCCCCTGTGTCTGAAAACAAAATTATTCATTTCTCCTGGAGCTTTCCAGTGCTGCTCTTCATTCCAACATCTCTACAAACTGAGTTTCCTCTTCCCAACTTCCCATTAGATAAATTGGGTTTTTCCAGGCAAATCTCAGTCAGGAGTTCCTCTCTCACTGTTTTACCCTTAGAAAAAAGCAGTTCAAGCCTTTCTATCAATGCAGGGCATTGCATTTTCATGCCTGGCAGTGCACAGGACCAGTTTGGGAAGAAAGGGATAGGGAAGGAGAAAGGCATTGGAGGCAAAGGCAAAACTGATGCTGATGTCGGGGGAAGGAGAAAAGCAGATTTTCAAGAAAGAGGTGAGCTCCTGGAATTGCAGCTGATGCCAAAACACAGCTTATCCCTTCCACAGGGATCTGATGTCACCAGAGCAAACACTTGGCAGGATTTTTTCCCCCCTCCCATTTGTCCACTTCGAAAATCCTTCACCAAACAGGGGCAGACACACAGCACCACCCCACCACTAATTATAGGATTCCCTCCCTCCCTCAGTTCCCATCTTGCTCCCACCCCATTCCTGCTTCAGTCATTCCCTAAATCAGCTCTTTAGGAACCCCGGCTGATCACGGTTGGCCACTGCCCTGTCTCCTTTTAATTGGAGCCTTAATCTCCCCGTGGTTGTGATGATGGGATGGGTTTCTCCAGGCGCTCTGGGAATGTTTAACTGCCCGTGCCCTCCACAGCTCATTAGACACAAAATCTGCCGACTGCTCAAATTACTTGGGGAAAAGTTTATCACAAGGAATTGCTGCAGATATGGGAACACGGGGACAACATTCCTGGGTTTTTTTCCCTACCGTGGTGGTCCCAGATGGAAGAAAAATCTGGAGGTTGCCTTTGCAGATCCCAGGGAAAGGAGCAAGTAAAGAAAGTGGGCATTGGAAGGAGGGTTGAGTGGTTTGGGATTCCTGGGACCTACTCTCTGTTCTTAGGGGATTTGGGATTTAGGAATTATCTCTGGGAGTAAATGTCCCGGCAACTGTCAGGTGTGAGGAGTAGGGATGAGAGGGTGGGATGTGGGGGCAGCATCCCAGGTTTCCACCATAAATCCATCAGTGAAGCTCTTTCTCCACATAACCTCTCAAGGGCTCTTATCCTCACCTTTTCACTGGTGGTCCCAAAAAAAGAATTATGGAATCATTTAGGTTGGGAAAGACATTTAAGATCATTGGGTCCAACCATTAACCCAGAACTGCCAAGGCCACCACTAAACCAGGTGCCCAAGTGTCACATCCAAAGGCTTTTAAATCCCTTCAGGGATGGTGACTCCACCACTGCCCTGGGCAGCCCTTACCAGGGCTGGCTACCATTCCATGAAGAATTTTTCTCCCAATACCCAACCTAAATCTCCCCTGGCACAGCTTGAGGCCATTTCCTCTCATCCTGTCCCACATTCCCTGGGAGCAGAGCCTGATTCCCACCTGGTTTCACCCTCCTGTCAGGGAGAGGTGGAAAGCCAGAAGGTCCCCCCTGAGCCTCTTTTCCTCCAGCTCCAGTTCCTTCAGCCACTCCTGGTTCTCCAGACCCTTCCCAGCTCCTTTCTCTGGACATGCTCCAGCCCCTCAATGTCTTTGTGGTCGTGAAGGAGCCAAAAGTGACCCCAGGACTGGAGGTGCCCCAGCAGTGCCAGCACAGCAGGGCAATCATTGCCCTGGTCCTGTGACCACAACACAGCTGGGACAAGCAGGTGCCCTCGGCCTCCTTGGCCACCTGGACACACCAGGGCTCATGTCCAGCTGCTGTCAACCAGCATTCCCAATTTTCCAATGGGAAACTCTTCAGCTAACCATTCCCCAAGTCCAAAGCATTCCATAAGATTGTTGTGCATGACCCATCACTTGACCTCAGCCCATGGATCCAGCCTGTCCTGATCCCTCTGCAGATCAGTGCCCTCCAGCAGATCAATGACCCAACTCTGGTGTCGTCTCCAACCTTGAGGGTTCTCTCAACCCCCTTAGCCAGACCATTAATAAAGATTTTAAACACGATTGTTCCCAGTACTGAACCCTCTGGAACACCACACTGGTCCCAAATGGATTTAACTCCATTCCCTGCCATTCTTTGCGCACGGCCAGTTTTTTTCCAGGAAACAGTACATCCATCCAAGCCATGAAACAGCCAGTTTTTCCAGGAGTATGACATGGGAAGCAGCATCAAAGACTTTATTAAAGTCTAGGCAGACACGTCCACGGTCTTTTCCTCATCCACTAAAAAGTTTGGGAAATGATGAGGTTCAGGCAGCGGAAGAATTTCCAGGTGCGTTCATGGGAATGACCCTTTGAGCAGCAACATCTCCGGGGTGGTGTTGCTGCTCTTAAATCCAGGAGTGGAGATGAAGTTGGGTTTTCTTCTGCTTTTCCAGCATGAAGCTATGAGGGTGCTCCAAGAATCCTGGAATCATTTAGGTTGGAAAACACCTCCAAGATCGTCGAGTCCACCTTTTGCCATCACCAACCAGAGGGTTTAACGCCATGTCCGGGCTTTCCTTGAACACTTCCGGGGATGGAGGCTCTGGTTCAATTTATCTTGGGCAGATTGGGGGATATAACATCCTAAAAAACCTTCAAATCCACTTTAAAAATGGGGATTGTCCCCCTAATGTCGGGGATCTCAGCGCAGCCCTACTTAAAACACTCACAAAGGAACAGCTTCCCATGGGAGCATTTTAGGAAGCTGAGCCCTGATCCTGGCAGCAAATCTGACAGCCCTTGGTTTTAATGAGGGAATAATCCAGATGAAAGGATCCCTCCTCACACGCAAAACATTGGAAAAGGGAGGAAAAAAAAAAAAACAACCAAAAAACCAAACCTGTGCTGGCTGTAAATGTCTCCAATAAATGTCCTATTTTCCCAGGCTCAAAGCTTATTGATTTAAGTCTTCCCCTGGAAGGCTCATCCCATGCCATGTTTTGATGTCCTGGAACAACAGCTTCCATTATCCAGTATTACTCTGCAGCTTCTCGGAGGAAAAGAATCCCATTTTTCGTGTGAATTTCAGAAACTGAAAAAAAAAAAAAAATAGAATTTTGATACTGTATTGAAAATATCTTTATTTTTTAAGGGGTTCTGGACTATTTTATGTTGCGATAAGAGCAGAGTCAGAAATTTCAGCTTAAAAGGTGAAAAATACTCGGGAATTACAAGCAGGGCTGGTCAAGAATAGTTTTTAGGTTTTCTTTGGTTTGCTTTGGCTTTTTGTAGTGGGGTTTTGTTGGTTTGCTTTTAAATGAAATAATTTTTTTGCCAGAAAATTTCTGTTATTGAAGGCAAACCTCACACTTGATCTCCCACTGTGTAGAACATTCCCTCCTGTTCCCACAAATCCTTGATCAGATCAAGGTTAGCAATGCCTGTAGGGTCAGCATCCAGAGTAAATTCCCATTGGAGAATTACAGGGAACAAGCAAACTCGTGCAATATTTGGCAAATATCCTTTATTCACTTCCAAAGAAATGCATCCAGGGCCATGAGCTGTTCAGCCCATGGATTTATCCTGCTTCTTCTCCCTTTCCCTCCTACCTGGGATGTGTCTGAGCTCGAGTTTTACACTTGTTCCAGGTGATTTATATTCCTACTGCAGAGCATGGGAATGACAAGGCAGGAAAATGCCACAACAGCCTCTTAAACAACTCAATAGAGGGGCCAACATTTTTGGTTTATTGTTGTCCATAAAATTTTATGGATTGGAACTCTCTGGGTTTATTCCATGGAATTAAAGGAAGTGGTTTCTTTATTTTCCTGTTATTTTTCAAATCTGCACTAACAGAAAAGCTCCTAAAGGCATGAACCTGATTCCCCTCCCCTGCAGGGAGCTGGGCACCGGGGCAGGAAAAGCTGGAAGGGAAAAGAATGAAAGAATCCTCTTCCCCTGGAATTCTGCAAGTGAGCTACAGCAAAGTCCCAAAGATGTGGGACCAAATTTAATTTTGTGGCTCAGGAAGAGGCCACAACTTCTGGAGTTATCCAGGGAAAGATAACCAGAGCTGGGGTTGATATCCATGACCAGCTGTCCCCACAGCAGAAACTGGGATGAGTTCTGGCCCCACTGGCTCTTCCCAAGGCTGAGTTCCACTGTCACCAACCTCAAGAGAGAAAATCCAAGTTGAAATGGAAGAGGATCCCGCTTGACACAAGGAAAAGTGATGGGATGAGGAAGGTGGTCACGAGTTGAAACAGGTTGCCCAGAGGTCTTGCTGTTTTCCAACCTCACTTATCCCAGGATTTTGTAGAAGAAAGCTGGGCCGAGCTCAAGGATTGGATCCAGAGATGCTCTCCCTGGATTACAGTGGCTGCCTGTCCCCAGCACACGCCACTCTTGGAACTGGGAGGATCAGTAGAAACACACTTGGGTGGTGCATAATCCCCAGGCAGGGATCAGAATTCCCATCAGAATTCCCACTGGGTTCATATCCATGGTGTTCACCTCCATTCCTTCTCCATTCCTCTTCTCCAGAGGGGCTGAACAGGGGGAATAAAACCTTCAACTGTGGGCTCTGCTAGGCCACACTTTGATCTTAAATCACCTAAAGGAGCAATTCCCTGGTCCCAGGAAATTCTCCCGGAGCCAGGGAAGGCGTCCACCTCTGGGGCCATGGAAGGTCACCCCAAAGGCAGCAGAAAAAGGACTAAAATCCTGAATATCCCAGGCAAAAACAACCTCCAGCTTCTAAATTCCAAAATACAGGCATTTCCCATCACCCACCTTCCATCAGAAAGAGCTGCCAGAAAACAGAGCTGGAGCAAAGCAGAGAAATTAAACCCAAATTGACTTTGTGGCAACACAAGCCGTAAATTGTGGTTATTGTGGCCAGGGCTTGGCATTATCCCACTGCCAATCCATCTTTTCCTTTGATTAAACATCCCGCACTAATTCCATTTCCAAAGACTGAGTTTATTTCCACAGAATCAAATCCCCTCCCTCGCTAATCCATTCCCATCTTCTGGCTGAAAAATGCAGCCCCAAGATCTGACACCAAGATGTTCCTGGCAGGAACGTGGCATCACAGGGAAAATCCTGTGGACTGAGGAGAATGGAATAAATGCCATCATTCCCTACATCCTGACCCACTCAGGGATGGGGTTTTCCCTGATGGATTAGCTGGGTGTTGCTCCCCTCACATTCCCACCACCTCCACGGAGCTTCTTTCCCAGATTCAAGGACATCCATACAGATTGGAATATCATCCCAGATTTGTACACCTGTCCATCCTCACAGGTTTTCCCATGATCTCAGAATTCCTGGCATCTCTTGGCCAGCCTGGCCCACCAGCAAAAGATCCTTCTCCAAGCTTGTTCTCCAGGGAACACAGATCCCCATGGCGTTCCTAAACCACTGCTGGTGGTTGTTCCTTTTTTATATCCCAGTTTTAACCTGTGCCCCTCCTTCTGAGTATTTTTTGGGAATCTGAAAGCAATGAACACAAAGCCAGTCTCAAGGCTGGTTGTGGACACAGGGATATTTCTTTTCTCTTGGAAAATTAGATAATGGAGGAGGTGTGGCGCCACCAGAGCTCAAAACTTTCCTTGTCCTCCCTCCATCCCTTTCTCCTCTCTTTTGAGTGGCCAGAAGGAAATGAATTTTTCCTGGGAAGGGGTGAACACAGCTGCCATGTTCACCCTCAAGGTCCCACCATGCCACCACCTCCACCTTGGAGCAGGAGCTCTCCCATTCCTGCCTCAAAATCACCCTTCCCAAACCGCAGGGCGGCAAATTCTCCCGCTGCAATCCACGCCCGGCTCCTCCATTAATCCTCCCACTCTCCTCGATACCTGGGCTCGTCCGGGTGGCTGAGAGGATTTGGAAAAGGCAGGGGAAATATAATTAGAGGAGATGTTGCCCTCGGAGTCAGAGCCGGGGCCGGCTCATTGAAGGGCAGCGGTCAGCAGAAGGAGCGGAGAAGAGTCAATTTCGCACGGATAACGGAGCCGTTCCGGCTGATTAGGGATTTGATGAGGGAAGGGGTTTGATTTTGGTGGAGTGACAGAAGCCTTACGGTCAGTTGAGATCTTGTTTAAGGAGGGCAAGCGGATCTGGACTGGGGATGACAGATAGGGAGACAGGGATGAGCGGGACAAATTGGCCTGGTTTCCTCCTGTTTTCCTTCTTGTAGTGCCTGACCTCATCCAGCCAGGGCTGGGCACCAGCAGGGAAAGGCAGCCAGGAATGCTGCCAGGAGCTCAAGGAAAGCAGGGAGGGGAAACAGCGGTGATAAAGAGCTGGAGGAGGCAGGAAAGACAGGCAGAGTTTGTGGGATCTTCCCCGGGATCGTGTCTCAGCCTCAGTCGTTCCCGTGTTCTGGTCCCATCACCTCCAACTTCATCCCAAAACCCTCTGTGCACCAAGGAGGAGAGCAGAAGTGGAAAAAGAGATGCAGCCTCACAGGAGGCTTGTATAACATTCCCCTTCCTGGTTATTGCTCTGGTAATTGCCTTCTGGGAATGGGAATGGGAGGGCTGTTCCTTGTACATCCTGCTCCCGTCTCCTCCTGGCCAAAACACAACAGGACCAAAAAATCCTGGAATGGTTCAGGTTGGAACAGATCTCAAAGAGCATCCAGTTCCAACATCCTGCCATGGGCAGGGACACCTTCCACTATCCCAGGTTGGTCCAAGCCCCACCCAATCTGGCCTGGAACACTTCCAGGGATCCAGGAGCTACCACAGCTCCTCTGGGAATCCATTCCAGTGCCTCATCACCCTCACAGCCAAGAATTACTTCCTAGTATCCCATCTATCCCTGCCCTCTGGAAGTTTAATGCCATTCCCCCTTGTCCTGTCCCTCCATCCCTTGTCCAAAGCCCCTCTCCAGCTCTCCTGGAGCCCTTTTAGGCACTGGATGGGGCTCTGAGGTCTCCCTGGATCCCTTCCCTTCTCCAGGCTGGACATTCCCAGCTGTCCCAGAGTGTATCCAGCCAAATTTTCACCTGAGAGTGTCAAACCTCCCCATTAGTTGTGGTTCCACCCTCAAACATCCCACCCTCATTTCCCTCTGGAGGCTGACATGGAATGAGGGAGAGGAGACTTAATGGGACACCAGGTCTTCATTCTGATGGAGAAATTTAGACACCACCTGGAATTTTATGTGAGCCTTGAGATCATGAGCAAGGTCACACCCTTGGTGCAGGTAATTAATCCAAAGAGTTAATTGCTATTGTTGTAAGGAGAGAAGGATTCTTGCCCTCACTTGGTTGCACAGGTAAGAGACAAATTCAGGCACCCGGGAAACTCCAAACAGGCAGAGCTGCTGGAAATCCAGCCCCAAGTCATTTTTCCATTGTCTCAGGGGGATTAGGTGACTTTTCTGGGTGCTCCAGGTGTTACATCCGATCTCCTAAGCCCTCATTGATTCCATAATCACGGGACAAGCTCTCCTCCTTTAGCCAGAAACCCAGCAGCACCTGGGAAGTGAAATTAAAATATGAAAAACCAGGAAATGGGGTTGACTTTGCCTTGCCAGGAAGGGAATCCTGTCCTGGATGTAATTTCCATTTTTACCAAGTGGTTAAGAATTTTGCCTGGGAAGAGGGTGTGGACCTGTAACATCCCATAAATCACTGCTATGAGGATGAGGATGCTCAGGGATGGAGGCCACACCAGCAGCAGGAAAAGCAGAGCCTCCAACGACCCAAAAAAAAGCAAAATCCTCACAGTTCTGGTGCTCTAATCCTCACTCTCCTGCATCCAGCGGTGCTGAAATGAGGCTGGAAAAGAGCTTCAGCCTGGAAGTCAGCAGGAGTTCAGCACTCAGAAAGAAAGGAATTGCAATCTCCAGCCAGAATCCAAAGGAGGGAAACGTTCCACGTTAATAAACAAAATAAAAGGGGAAGTTAAACTCATCCTTCTCCCTCTTGTCCTGGTGATGGGTTTGGCTTTCAGTTCTCCTTGACAATCCCTAAAAATTAACCCTGGGAGTTGTACAACTGCCAGATGTGAGTGGGGCAATCAAAGCCTTTCAAACCCATGTTTTGTCAACAAAAATACAGGAAGGTATTTCCATGAAAATTCCCCCAAAATATTTGCCCTTTTTCCCCTGCAAAGCTCTGAATCTCATTTTTATATCAGCTCTGAAGTTCTTTTTTATCTGTCATCATATCTTAAAATGATAAGAATTAATCTCAGTAGGGAGTTATTTCTTCGCTTCTCTTGCAGCTCAAAATAGAAAACACTTTTTTCTTTTCCCCCCCCACCCTTAATCTGAAATAAGTTTAATTTCATCAGGGAAAATTCATCACTGGAACAGAGAGATCAAATCTTGCCTCAGAATAAAGCAGGGAGCTTTCACCTGGTACCTGCTGCCCACCAGCTTCCAAAGGCAGCTCCAATATAATTAAATATTGGATATTTATAATATCCAATAAATATAATAATAATTATATTTAATATAATTAAATAACAATAATCCCCAAGATACAAAGCCTGGAATTCTGCCTAAAGCTCTGCCACCTCCACTCCAGACGCCTGACTGTGACTGCAGGTGATTTATTTATTATATATTTGATTAATTAGCTCAGGAAGGATTCTAGCAACCTTTCCCTGCTTTTTTCCAGGGGCTCCATCCAAAGCCCACTTAAGCCAGTGTAATAAAATCCTTTGCCTTCAGATAAATCCATGGGCACGTGCCAAAGGGTTAATTCCTGTTTCACTTCCTGCTGGGTTTGCTCCTCTGCCATCCCCTGGTGACTTCCCTGGAGTTATTCCAAATTACCCAAAGTGAGTCGGCCCCAGGAACACTCACCTGGATGAGGAGGAGGGAGTCATCAGTCACCTTCCCTCAGACACAACCTCTTTCCCAGAGCAACCTTCCCCTGCTTCCCACTCTTCCCAGAGTGTGAAAACTCTGGAAATTAATTCTGGGGGTGGGGGGAAAAAATGAGGAAGGAACAGAATTCCCCCAAAAGTTCCACACTGGAGCAGAATGGTTTGGCTGGCACAAAATGCCATATTCCCAATCCCGAGGGGGCTGGCATCCCTCCAGAGCCATGATTCCCACCACCTTCCCACAACTACCCTGCCTGATTCCAAAATCTGCCTCCCATGCAGGCATCTCCCTCTTCCCTGACATTAAGGGTTTCGGGACGGCTGCACTCAGACGTCCCAGGCTGGCACATGTGGCTCATCCATCCCCTTGTCCTCATGCCACCACCTTTCCCCTTTTCCTGCAGCTGGAAAAGGAGGATAACAAACATTGATCCCTCTTGGGTGGTGATTTGGGGATGGAGGAGAGGGATTTTATTTAATTTTTACTGGCAGAAGAGGAAAGAGGAAACCCCCCTCATCCTTCCCATGCTCTGGAACAGGGATGGGAGCTGTGCTCCAAGCCCAGTGAGGAAATTGCCTCTCCTTCTTCGACCCCTGGGAAACCTTTAATAAACATCTCCACCAACTTTGAGGCCTTCCAGTCTTGACAAATTGGAGTGGAACAAATCCTGTTTGCTCGTAACGCGGCGATTCCAGGGAAGATGGATCCTAGGGAAGATGGATCGAGGGAGGTGGGAGGTCCTGAGGAGCCGCTTAACATCTCCAGGCTGGGAGTGACAGCAGTGGGGAAGCACCACTGGAAAAATGTCCCCCTCCCTGGGGAGGGACAGGATGGGACCCCACTGGGATGCTGGAGGGGGCTTAGGGACATTCCTCCCTGGAATACCGACTATACTCCCAAAATGATGCCCCCCATGAGGGCAGCTCTCACCTCACCAGGGAAGTGTGAGGTGGTGAAAATTCCCTCCTCTCCTGAAGACTTAATCTCACCCTCTCTCCATCCTGGGATCCCCCGGCCACCCTGGGATTTATTTTTGAACCCAGTCGCCCCAAGGAGATTCCTGGAGTGGGGAGAGGTGTTGCCTTCAGCCATTTTTTCCATGAAAAAAAAGTATCCATCAGGTGGGAGAGTTATCCCTCAAAATAGATCAGGGATTTGGTACCAGGATCTCGTCCCACCAGCTGAGAACTGAGAGATATCAGGAATCCACAGCTGGATCCAGTTTTATTTCTTTATATCCCAAAAATCATGGATTTGGGAAGAGGGGGAAGAAGTTTTTCATTCCCGGATGCACAATAATACTCCAATAAAACTGGGATTTTATTCTGGGCAATTAAAACTAAGTAAAGGATTTCAGGAATGGGATAATTCCATTTTAAAACTCTCCCAGAATTCACTTCCAACAGCCTCCCTCATCCAGGTATAACCTATTTGTCAGGAGCTGAATTGCAGAGCGAAGAAAAGAAAATCCCAAAATGTACCACCTCAGGAATTTGACCAGGAATAAGCTGGTTTACTAAATCTAGGACTGAAAATACATCAAGAAAGGGATACTTTGGAATTAGGCTAGGTCACACTTTCAAATTCCCTCTCCTGCTTCATCCCAAGTCGAGATATTTATATTTATTTTTATAAAAAAGACATGGAGAAATATAAATGCGTTTGTAATTATATTTTTAGGGGTGTGTGTATATATAGAAATACACGGAATTTTTGTGGAAGGCAAATTCCTAAAAATATCCCTCAGGCCATCCCTGCTTTGAAGTTTTTATCCATTGAAACATCCTGGAAATCATAAAATCAAAAGGAACTTTCCTGACTCACAAAAAGCCTTAAAATACAGGGATATGTCCTGGCAAAAGCTGCATTTTCCCTAATTTCTATCAAGCTGCCCTAACTCAATGGAAATCTCCCACTGGAATATGCTCTGCAGGCTCTGTTCAATTAATGTAAATTGTATTTAATTTTTGTTACTTACTTAATGTCATTTTGTTCTCTGTTTGAGATTGGTTTTCCACAAAGAAAAAGTGGAACAGGACACATCCAGGTGGATTTTAAGGCAAATTCTTAAATCAGGGACATCTGGCCAAATTTTGGCATTATTAGACCCAAAGAGATATTAAAAAAACTGTAAATATTTATAAATAAATATAAATATTAATATGTCTAAGACCAGGATTTACATCCTCATTTTGCCTATCCTATTAGGAAGAAGGAAAATTATCAGGAAAACCTCTTAACTCCTAATTTACACAATTAATTTTTTCCCTAAATTTTAGGACACGGAGAATACACAAACCTTACGTCTCATCCCCAGGAGTTTTGGGTTTGGATATTTTGGGAGAGAATATATGGAACAGGGGAGGTGCAGAGCAGTCCTTGTCTGGACAGATCATTCCAACTCCATTCAGCGAGTGGATTATGGATCATGGGATCACTTTGATCCCTTCAGTTGTCACAGACATGGGGCCATATTCCAGCAGTTTTACTAAAAAAGTGAGGATTTTTACTATGAGGAATTGGATAATTCATTTTCTCAAGGAATATTCAGTGAGCCAGGGATAATCATGGAATCATGG
>VWYO01003695.1:0-18585 GCA_013400275.1 Rhadina sibilatrix
CTTACACACGTCCAACATGGCAGGTTCCTTCCTCTCTTTCTCTCTTCAACACAAAATGCTTCACAATATTTAGAGTACTTCTCTGTGCGGTGTCTCAAAATATTCGTGTGCTTGTGTGATTGAGAGAGGAAGAATATTGTGATTGGCTTTTTTATGCTCTGCCCGTGTTGGGTGCCAAAAGGAAAAGCAGAAACTTAAGTTTCCTTTGTATATAGACATTGAAAGAACTAGGGATAGTCAGGTATTTGCATGGTAGCTAGGCAGTGATTTAGCACTATGAAACAAGGAATTATGATCCAGATCCATACTGGTGCTAATAATATATATTAGTATAATCTTTACTTCCTTTCCTGTGAGACTCCAATTTACAGCAGTATTTAAATATGGGTGGGACAGGCCTTCAAAAGGGTTTGAGTTCTACGTATACTTAAACTGTAATTTTAAATTTTTTTATGAAAGACATGCTTCCCTATTGTTTTTCAATGAACTCTTTTTTTTTTTTTCTTTCACTGGGAAATTTAGTTGCAATAAATACAACACTTGTTTTCTCATTTGTCAGAAAATCACTGTTCTCTTATCTTCCTCTTAGTTTTATTATGCTGGTGCTTACTTCAGTACACCAATAATTAAAGCTTTAATTTTATGGTTCAGAGCCTGCTGTTTCCTCTAGTCCTTAGTTTATCTTTAATAGTACGGCCATACAGTAGCTGAATGGCTGACGTAAGATGTGTGATGGCCTTTGCATTTTTGTGGCAAGTGGAGGGAAGGAGTGGCTTTGGTAGCCTGGACCAGAGGTAATACTTGGGCTCGTGCTGATACATGTCCTTGAGCAGCACAGTTTCCTCAGCCCTCATGCTGCCATTTCCACTTGCATACCCAGAGTTATGGAGCAAACTCTGCAGGAGTTTGCAGTGCTTGAGGCATCCACAGCATCTGGAAAGTAGCAAGAGCTCGGCTAAAGATGTGTGTTGTCCTTGGAGATCCATTGGCAATGTTTTAACCTCATGGCAAACATTTTATTTTCATTTAGTGCTGGTGGGTTTGTTTTTTTTTTTTTTTAATCTTACACCGTTCTTCTAACTCTTTTTCTTTTTCTTCTTTTGACAATATCACATTTTATTTAGGTTGAATAATAATTCTATAATAATCCAATGTTTTCTTCTATAGGTTACCTATAACACTTGACAGATAGATTTGACTGATGGTGTTTGAAATTAACTTTGTTGGATACATTTTCCTGTTGCAATCACATATATGTGAGGCTTATTTTTTTTTTCCGTAACCCAACCTTTTTGTCATTCAGGGTAGTCACCAGAGTATGCTTACAGACACCAACTCAAGCCTTCGTAATGGCTTTTGAAAGCTTATTGTGATCAGTGAAGTAAATAAGGCAGTGAGTCATAACTAAATGGGATTCAGCTGTAGAGCAACAGAGGTTTGTAGGGCAGCAATATGTATGAAGGTCACATGCAGGATTTTATTCAAGCAAAGTTTTATGGTCAGAAATTACAACCTAGTGGATACATCTGCTTTGGCCTTTGGGACTAGATGAGTGTAATATGATTGTCCTTTCCCATTTCTCTGATCTTTGTAGGAATCTGTTTAAATCCACAGTTTCCATGGACTGCTAAACTTTCGTTCACTTTGTGTCACTTACTTCTTGATACTTCTCAGCCCTCGTTGTGCTATTTATTAACCAGTATGTGTTTGGTTTGAAATTAAACCTTTACAGGGTTGAACTTCTTCTCTGCTCCTCCATTTCATTTCTGATTTGCTTTTTTATTTCCTGATAAAATGGATTTTGATGCAGAAAGATATACTGAGGAGGAAAAAAAATTAAGTAATATCTGAACTATAAAATGTCAAGGAAGAGGAGGAGGAGAAGCATTTCAATAATGATATAAAGTTCTTTGTAAAATCAGAAACTGTTGGAAATGTTTGCAATTGCAAATTGGTTCTATCATGAGCACTTCAGATAATATGACAGGAGATTTTTTGAATTACTTGTCCTCTGTGCTTTCTTATAATGTGCTAGCAGTTGCAGCACTTTCCTCTGTTCTCAAGGTGCTGGGTGAGAAGCCTGCTCCCTTACACAGGCTTTGTTCTCATTTAAGTCTTGCTAACACCTCAAAATCAATCAGATCTCCAATCTGCATAAATGCACCATGGGAGTCCAAGTGTTGACAGCTTAAGAAAAAAGATCTTGCTACACTGGTGGTGACATCCTGACAGTTGGGAAGGCAGTGGTTGCATGGGAGAAGAACAGGGAAGAGTGAGCACTGATGGAAGTAGAAAGGGGACATGTAATAGGAGTCTTAGTTTAGGATGAGCAGGATGCACATTTAACACATTTTCAGCAAAAATTTCAAAGCTCTTGTGACCTTTCTTTGCCCGGAAGTAATGTACTCAGAACATACTGGAGGCTGTGAAAGGAGGTCAGATTTAGTCTCAAAAAGGCTTCAGAGTGGTACAGCTGATACAGTAATTGCAAGACTTCCATCACTCTCCAGCCTTTGGATTTTGAGCCCCAATGTTTTCTAGTTCCTAATTCTTTCTGTAGTAATGTTTTCTTCAGTTGTAAGACGGCTTCAATTATCTTTGTTTCCAGTTTGAAAGCAAACTCTCACAGCCGTAAACTGGACTAGACTTTCAGATACTTGAAGATTAAAATAGTTTATGTTCAGCTCCAAAAAAATTCCCAAATCCACAAAAAATAACAAAACAAGAAATTTAGAAAAATCAGCCTAGTAAGAATGGCTTTTTTCAGGATAACTTAAACGATGTGAGAAATTAGGCTACAGGTATTATGGTGGTTGAAGAGCCTTCTCTGCAGTAGGCTTTACAAATTGCTCAGCCCAAGAGGGGAGCCAAGAGCCTTACTCCACCAGTGCAGGCTACGGCAAGATCTTGGCATCCTTTAGGTGGTGTTATCCACTTTGATTCCCAGAGCACCTAAACCCCACTGAGTGTACACTTTATGAATGCTGCATGTGTTTGTTGTGATTTAAGGAAAGAATACTAGTGTTTCTATGGAAACCACTTTTCTTCAGGTGGCCAGGAGACCTGGTAACATCCCCTGCTACACTTGGCTGCATTGCAGCATTCAAATGTGACGCTGTGACTGGAGGTGTTTGCGCTGGCCGCACATCAAACCAGGACTTCAGTGCTTCAGAGTTTGCATTACCTACCACGCCACACCTCTGGGGTCTTCTTCCCCCCACTCTGCTTCCTCATGACTTGAGGACAGCAGGAATGATTTTCCTCACTCTAATGCCATTTGCCATTTTTGGTTACCAAAAGTTTTGCTCAACTTAATTGTTCTGGCAGATTTTGACTTTTTTTTTTTTAGAGCTTCCGTGTCCAAGTGACAGGCAGGAATTTTAATAGGCTTGAAAGAGTTTGTTTCCCAGACTGCTGCTTGAAAAGCATGTGACTGTGAGACTATTAACCTCTAACCCGTTTTAAAAAGGTGGATCAAATAAATGAATAAATACACACTGGACAGGTGTGATGCCTTTTGATGGTGAGGTGCAGAGTGAATTTTATCACATTACTTTAGGAGAAGCTGGCCAGGCTGCTATTCTGCAGTACTTACACTTTAAATCTAGATTGGATCATTTCTGCTTTTGCAGTAGACACGTTTCTACTTGCAGTTCACAAGTGCCCAATATGTGTTTTCATACATTAAGCACAGAGCTTCAGTCTGCTGTGTTAATGTACTCTGACACACTGCTAGGGGTTTACTTTTAAGAGAGCTATGCAGATTGTGATGTGATTAAATAATATCAGTAGTATGTTTAAACGTTTAAAGCCACTGTGCCTGGGGGTTTTGGGGGTGTTTTAACAAACAGAAGCATAGAGACAAAGTAAATGAGAGATGGTTCATCTTCCTAGATGCTAATTATTAACTAGCACCCTGAGCTATCAGTCCCCTAAAGTAATCTCCTTAAATAAGTAATGGACACCCTATCTGGATTTCCTTCTCATCTTTTTGTGAAGCAGTGTCCACTAAAATCACTAGAACAGTCAATCATCACTGTCCAACCAGACATGTGTATTCCCAGACAGGCCTCACAGCCTGCAAGTTTGCAGACAGGTTGTGGCTACTACCAAGCAATGAACTGCTGCATTCAGCTGTTTTCTGCTGTGGAGAGTCCTCCTGAGTCCTCTCATAATGTTAATTGGAGATTTTGCTTTTGTTTCTCCTGGCTAAATTCTATGAATTCACCAGGTCCTTGTTTCACCATACAGTTTAGGTACAAACATGGATCCAACTCTGTACAGATCCATATTTGCTACCTCTGTCTATGTCAGTGCTTGTCTAAAAGCCAATAGAATTAATTAATTTTAATTAAGTAATTTCTTAATTTAATTTTCCTCTTTGAGCCTTTCTTGCACTTCTTCATTCTCTTCTCAAAAATACTTTGTTTCATTTGCAGACTTGTTTTGTTAAAACCTGTCAGCTCCTTGGTCACTGTATTCTTACCAAGTAGACCAGTCTGTATTTGATGCAATTTGGTATTTGTGTGCTTCAAATAATTTTAGGCGTACTCCTCTCTCTCTCTCTCTCTCTCTCTGTATAACCAGAGACAAAATGTACTTCATGGAGGACAATAGTGTTTTAAAATCTAATTTTGGTAATGAGGAAATGAGCCATGACAACTCTGGAGGTGAAGCCTGAAGTGAATTATGAAGGTCATTGTCTTAGATGGGGAAATTAATTATATTTTAGCTTGGTTCCCTGTTACTTAGACCCTTTGTATTGTACACTACCAAGTAATTTTGACTAAATATCAATTTATGAAAAATTATCTGGGCAAAAGAGTGCAGTTAAAAGGACAGATTTTGAAACTAGAAGAGTTTTATTAAAACACTAATCATATTGGAAAAACCATAACCTTTCGTGTTATCTTTTTGAAAGGATGCCTGCTGTGGGATTTTAATGCTCATTCATTTTGGGTATTGGTGGGCTTTTAGCTCCTGTGATTACAGGCTCTTCTGAAACTGATTTTTCTCCTTAAAATCCAATCTTTTGAAATTCTTCATTATGTAGTCTGAAAGAATATTGAAGTGAGCCAAGCCACTCTGAAGGATGCAGCCACTAAGTGGCTGCACTTGCAGAGGGCAGATGAAACAGGTAGTCTTGATAGTAGTTAAAAAAAACATTTACTCTGAGCCTGGAATGGACACAGGAGTCTTGCAGAGCCTTTCATGTTCTGTTGACATACAAGTGGGAGTTTGGGCTTGGGATCTTTATGTAAGGGTATAAAGAATTAACACACGAGGCTTAACTTAATGTGGAAATTAAGCACCTGCTTAAAGGCTTTCCTGAGCAGGGATATAATTAGGCAATCCCAAATCAGTGACTTAATTTTCTTTGGTTGCTGGTATTCATTATTTTGTTTACTTTAAGGGCTTATTTTCTCCAGAAACTTGTAGATCTTTGCAGCATTTTCACATCCTGTACTTCTGCTTACCCAAATGTGCCGGGTGGCTGTAGCTCCTCTGGTATTGCTGAAAGCAGAAAATATGGCTTCAGGTCATGGCTGTGCCTTGTGACATCTGGAAAAAAGTTGGGAATGACAATGAATCTTCTAGAGTGCCAGGCTACAAAACACAGCTAAATGAGTAAAAGCCTACAGAGGTTTGTCTTCTGACACTACGCTTCACAGCAAGAGGGTTATGATGTACAAGGCTTGGTCATCAGAGTACCAGAGAGCTGTACCCAGAAATTGCAGTTTCATGTTACAGGTAAACAATTTATGTTCCTCCCATCCCATCATGACCTGGTGCAGGAAGGGAAGTGAGCAAGAAGCTACTTTGTTTTTCAGAAATATTATGTGTCTTTAGTAGCAAGCTGTGGCTCAGCAGCAAGCCCTGTGATAGCCAGCCCTTGCTAAGGGCACGGGAAGGGAGCGTGAACTCCCTGTTCCAGGTGCAGCCAGATGTTGGAGCAGCTTGCTCTAATGTTGGGTGCCAGGAGCTGAAAGTAAATGATCATTAGTTGTCAAATACAGAAAAAACCAGCTGCCCTAAGAGGAGAGACTTTTGCCCTTCTGAAATGCCGTTTCAGTGACAAAGGACATGAAAACTTCGTTTCCTGAACGGAGAAGATGAATGCTTTGAGAAAATTATATTAATTCGGACTTACCATGAGTTAAAAAAAAACCCACCAAAAAAACCAACCAACCAAAAAAAAAAAAACAAAACAAAAAAAACAAAAACCCAAAACAAACAAACAAACAAAAAAAAAACAAACCAAAAACCCACAAAAAACAAAACAAACAAACAACAAAAAACCTGGCCTATGTTTTAACAGTTAACATTCTCTCTAATGGCACCATCTGAAGAGTGAGGTGATGTAAAAATAGGGACTTGTCAAGACCTTTGTAAAAAGACTCATTAGTTTTACTTAAAACATGAAATTTCCTGGCGTCTTAGATAATCCTATTTCTCTGATTGAAAGGAAAAGGGGGTAAATTGATAAAGAGGAAGTGTCTTGGGTTGTGGAACCAAATATGTGTATTCTATTTATATTTGTTAAAAGCAGTTGAGGAGAAGTTTTTCTTTATCTCTTGNCTAAGGGAAACCCCAGCTTTCCCTGGCAGATACCTGTCTTTCCAAACCAAGACAGGAAGGAATAATCCAACTTTCATTTGGCTAGCTTGTCTTTAAATGTATTTTTCACTCTTAATTTGGCCCTGGTGGATCGAATGCTGAGCAAAAATATTCTAATTTTTAACATATTCTTCTAGGTGCTTAACTGGTTGCCTTGCACGCATCATGGGGTAGGAACATTACTGTGGTGAGAACAGGAGGGAGTCTAGAGATATCTATACAACAAGGATAGGAGCAAGCAGCACCTAGCTTGTTTGGGTTAGCAAAACATTGTGACATTAATTTAGAATAGAAGTAACTGAGTGTAAAAAAAGCTTCTGAAAACACTAACATAAGAAAATGTTTTTTTTTAAGTAATGTTCTTTGCTGTCTTAGCTTACATGGCATTTAAAGATGTATTGTTCCACCTTATCTTTATGTTAAAAAACCCCAAACAAACTACCACAAGTCAAGGAAAAAACTACAGAAAAAAATATTTTCCTGTATTTGAGGAAGCAACACTTTTCTTTGTACTCTTCGTTAGTTATAAGTATTTCTTCCTTAATTAAAAAAAAAAAAAAGTATCTTTCAATAGCAGATAACAACATTATATTGAGAGTCACTAGGAATTCTACAGTTGGGATTTTTTTTCATTGAATTTCATTATTTGGAGGATTAACATTTGGAAAGGTCAGCATCCAGGGAAGGTCCAGGCAGTTATTGAGTGTCTCTGTGAGTCTCACTCAAGTAACAGTTTTTTAAGCCTAAAACATCCATATTTTTCAATATTTTCAATATTACCATGGGAATTTCTCTAACATTGTTTTGTTTCTTTTTATCTGAGTAGTACTCATGCCTGAAATGGTTACTAAAATTTATTATGAAGGTTTGTTATTTTTTTTTTTGTCAGAAGGAAGAATAAATGGTCACAATTCATGCAAAGAACTATTTAAGCCTTCTGTCAGCTGAGCCTTCAGTATGACTTGTTTGAATTTGGCTCTACATCTTCACAGAAAAAGTTCCATAAAAACCAATTTGACAGATTATGATGTATTCCATAACATCGAAATTCTCAAGAATTGGTTTCTGCATATGAAGAACAGTAGTGAATGTAACAGATTGGGCTTGCTATGGCTTGTCTCAGTTACTCCTTCCTTCAATAAACACAGCAAAGAAAGGCAGTGTGTTTTAACATACTTGGTTTTAGCAAATTCTGTAATCCTAAGATTCTGTGGAATTTGAGCACAACTAGTTTCAAAACTCCAAAACATACTTAATAAATATATTTGGTCATGCCAAGATCACATCTCAAGATATTCTAAGTTCAGCTTTTGTTGAACATAGGTTGATGTGTGTAACATATTTGCCAGTTCACATATATTTCTCCTTCCTGCTTTTTTTTTCTTTTTTTTTTTTTTTCTTCTCTGTTGAGACATTAATTTCATATGCAGTCTAACCTGACAAGAAGGTTAGAAGTGCCTGTGTATCAGCAGATGTTCCTTGAGGAAGCTCCAGGGGGTACAGGTAGTAAATATACTGGATCACCTTCTATTTCTAGCTAGAACAGACTCTGGCGAAGCGCAGATGGTATCCGGAGCCTCCTTTGGCAACTCCTGATACTCAGGCTCTGACATGAGCTATGCCTCAAAGAAAAGTTTTGGACTTTCCTCTTTATGTAATACACTGTCAGGTGCTGCTACAATTGGGATGACTTTGAAAGATATTACTACATGGTCAAACTTGTCAACAAATTCATCTTCTGTGATGTTTGTGAGGAGCATGCCTTGAAAAGCTTTCCAAGTGGAAATGGGCAACTGAAATCAGCAGCTACCAAAAGCATGAGAAAAGTACAGTACTTTCTGCACTCTTAATATTAAGCACGTTCTTAAAACTAGTTACACATCAGTGTATTAGTTTTTAAGCTTCAAATTATTTAATGGAGCTTCTACTAAATAATAAGAATAAAGATTTGAGTTTTTACAATATTTGTTTATTACTTTAAAAATTGGTGGAGTTTTAAATTACTTTATAAACTTGTAAGAGTATCTTCTGTTAGGGACTTTTAAATTCCAGATTTTTGTCTTCTACTTGTTTTTTCATTATTTGGCATTTTGAAATCTGTTGTCCTGTGTGTTTGGGCTCTGTGCCTTCAGCTTGTGCACTTGGTGCCTTTGTAGACTCTATTTTGGTACTGCAAAAGGTGTTCTTGAGGAGAAACTTGTTGAGAACAAACTTGGCACAAAGTGGCACTCTCACATTAATGGGAAGGAAATTTCAGGAGAAAGGCTTACCTTTTCTTATAACCAGGAGTAATAGTGACTTGCAAGTTTGTCCCCTTTTATTTTTTCATATCTATTAATATTTAATACAAGGACCAACTCATGTAGAACCCTCCTCATTGTCTATTCATTGGCTTCAGGAGTTGGATGTGATAATCCTTGTGGATCCCTTCCCACTTGGAATATTCTGTGATTCTTTATCTGAACTGGAGAAGTAATTTATTTTGCAACATGAAAAAAAAAAAGTTATTTCAAAAGTATCTGTGGGTGAGTTCTTCCTTTGATAATGAAAAGCAGAATTTTGAGTTTTTCTTCATGGGAATTCTTGTACTGCTGAACTGTAGTGTGTTGCTTCACAACAACTTCTAGAGAACTGCTTGTGCTTTTCTTGAAGATATGACCTCTTCCATTCTTCTCCTCTTGCTTGGTTTATTCTTATTGGTTATTTCTGGATGGCCATTGCTTATATCTGGGAGTACTTGTTGTATCTGGCCATTTTTGATGACATGATTATATAAGAACTGAGAACAAAAGTACTTGTCTTTATCCAGCTTTATGAATATGAAAAATTCTTCACTAAATTACTTCTGAAAATCAGTATGTTTACTAATGCTTGAAAGGATCAGGTTCAGCAAATCTTTCTGGTAACGTGAATGTTATCAGTCATGAACAATAGCAAGCTGGAAAATATTACATGGGCTCAAAAGTGTGTCTGTTGCCGTGATTTTATTCAAAGTCAAGGCTTTGAAGATGGAAACAAAATAGCATTAATAACACTAGGTTGCCGTAATGTTTTCTGTGTTGCAAAATTTACTTATTGCTGAGATCTTCATGGGTGTCACTTTTCAGCAGAGTTAATTTCAAACTTAAACTCAGATTCTTCAGGATGCAAAGTGTGTGCAATGTTAGTAAAGGAGCTGAAATATGCAAAAAGTAAGAAAGGTCTGTCAAAAACCAGCAAAAACCAAGTAGGAAATGAGACAAATTGTTATTGTATGTTTTCAGATAAGATTTCTTACTCACAAATTGATAAGCTGAAATATGCCACTGATGTGTAGGAAAATACTGAGGGATGATAAAAAAGTGATGATTATGGAAGCAACATTTAAAGATTTGTTCATGCCTTTGCAAACATGATTGATAATGTGGGTTAGAATGCAGTTGGTGTTAAGACTAGAGATTTTGATAAACTGTCTAAAGGACAAGTGCAAAAAGTTCATGATGACTCTTTTAATTCTTTTTCTGGAAGATACAGAAGCCAAGTAAACAAAAATGTAGGTATTTATTGTCTGTATCACAGTAAAAATGGCTTGAAGACCACCTTGTTTGCACCTTCCTCAGGTTTTGAATGGTACTGGTGATATGGAGCCACTTGGGAAGCAGTACAGGTTTCATTGCAAGACTCACACTGTACAGAGGACTTAAAAATTTTTGAGGAACAAACATCCCAGCTGGAAGCAAATGATCTTTTAATGCAATTTTTGGTGAGATGTCTGCATCTCAGGAGATCTCTACCTTTTGCTCAGCTGCAGGATTAGAGTAAATGCAAGTTCTCTTATCTAGGAAATTATTACTTTCTTCAGCTTTTTAAATGGCTCTGTCTCTTGAGGTGAATTAGGATGGCTATTGTGGTTTCAAAAGATAAGTTTAAGTCTTTACAATCATACTCAGACTTCATAGACTTGGAGAACTTTAGAAGTTTTTAACTGTGTGTGGTTACTAGGGGGGCTACCAGACTTTTTGATTAAGTAAAAAGAATTTAGTTTTAAATAGTTATCTCCTGGAAAGAGCTATGTTCTACAAAGGATACAGAAAAGCTGGAGAAACAAACAACACAGATTATTTTATTTTTTTAATATGCAAGAATCTTTCTTTTTGGAGTCTGGAAAAGAAAGGTTTGCAGCCTCTGAGGGCCTCACTTGTGACGCACAGAAGAACTTATGCAAAATTAACTACACTGTTTTAACTGTAAATATTTATCAAGCAAGAGTAAATTATTTCATCCCAAGGTCTAAAAATGTATTTGTTTATCTGGCTCTTTTGTAAAAGGAAATGAAAAAAAAAAAACAACCAACCTTTAGAGAAACGCACCTACTTGTCATGAATTGAAATATTTTTTGTCTAATGTGCCTGACTCATTCAGGATCTCTTCCCCCCGCCCTCCTTCTTTTTTAGTTTCTACTTAGGACTCTCAAATTCTGTTAAAAGAGTTGAAAAGCTAACTCCCATGGGATTGGGTTATACTCCTTTAATTGCTATGTGGATCACAGAAAGAGATATTAAGGGTTTAGGCTTAATTCTCTGGGTCCCACTTTTGAAATAGAAATTGAGTAGAAAGCCGTGCCTGTAACCTCTGTTGGACTTTGCAGAAAGTCTGAACAATGATACTGCAAGAAAGGCATAGGTTTGAGTTTTTCAGCTAATACAAGTATCTGAAGATACGTCTTCAAATCAGCCATGTCTATAAATTCTTGATTATTTATAACCAGCAGCACATTAATGAGAAGAAACATACCATAGTTAGAAAAAAATAGTTTTAGGTAGAGATGTGTGTGGATACATATGGAATATTAACTAGTGATAAAATCATTATTGTTACCAAGGCTACAAGAGTATACATGATGTCTTCAATGCATTAGTAATTTTTTTTTCTGTTAAAGCTATCGTAGCAGCAACTTGAGTATTTGAAATAGACATTTCCCAAAGCTTTACTTGGCATAAGAATCACTTGGCAGGTGTATCTGCCATGCAGAGTCATTACATCTGGCAGCTGGAAAATATATCTGGATAGAATAGATTGCAGTTCTGGAAATATCAAACTTTGGAAAAGTAAAATATGGTTCTCTGGTTTTATGTTATACTTGGATGACAATGAACTTTGAAATGTTTACCTGTTTCTGGTAGCTTGTCTGTGAACTCTTTTAGAGTTTACAACCTGCAGTCTGATTATTTCAGAAATTGTTTCTTTTTCTACTGATTCATGTAATTTAATTTTAATAATATAATTTCATATTTCAACTCTTACTAGAAAGTATGTGGAGCACACATATTTAAATGGCCTGATTTCTGAGGTTTGCCTTTACTGTTTCTAGGCTGCCTCTTGAAATAGTTGAATCAGTTTTTGTCTTTCTGATGACTGTGTTCTGGACATCACTAAATTTGGAAGGAGCACATGATCCTTGGCTGGGTTCCCTATGGCAGATCTCCTCATTACAGATCTGCAGGGCTGTGGTCGTATGGACTAGCTTTGAGATATTTACAATGGGCCAAAGGGGGTTGAAGGTTACGTTGTACCCAGAGAAATTCATTTGTGTTAAGCTAGGATATGAGTCAAAAGAGAAATAACTGTGTCTGATCTAATCTTAAGAATTGCTATTTTGGAACAAATTTCTAAGCAGGTAGAGCCTAGGCTGTTCAAATTTCAGGCTACCTGAGATGAAGTTTCACCATAATGTCAGGAGAATGTAGAAAAGAATCCTTTAATGTTTAGGACATGATGCTTTCATTTTCTTGTTGCTTAATATTTTCATGTGTGTAAATTCATGTAGTTTGGAGAAGATGGGAGAAGAGGGTCAGGAGAGAACAGAAGAAAATTTCACAGTGCTGACATGGAATTTTCCTTTCTTTTGGTTTAGTGTTTTACTTGATTCTCTACCTGTACAACATGAGATTTTGATCAGCATTTAGTTTTCTGCAGAATAAGTAACTTAGATTTCATTCCAGACAAGCTGTCTTGTGAGCTTACCTGGCAGCTGCTTTATGCATGGCTGTCATTTCATGCAGTCTTGCCTCTCCAGCTTAATAGCAGTTCCTAAGAAGACTTATGTTGGAATTCTCCAAAATATATCATAAAATATGTCTTTCCCCATAAGTGTACCTGCACTTGAACTCAGCCTTTTACAGTTTCCAGAATCATTGGTACCAATTATAACCTGTTCTCTGAGTCTCTTTGTGTGGTTGAAACTGCTGTGAGAGTCCTGCAGTTATCAAGTCACCCTCCTTCAGTATTGCGGGAGTAACACTGTCAGTGGCGCAGAAAAATCTCCACTCTTTCAGTCTTTATTAAAAAAATTAGTACCAGCATATTAGCAATTATTTCCTTGGCTAGCTTTTAGGATTTGTGAATTATGGACACTTAGTTTTACTGATTGGGAAGCATTTGTCCTTGGGGAATGAGATTGTTTCCAGAAAATGATAGAAACGTCTTCTGAAGATACATCCTTTTAGGATTGGTACTGCTCTTTTTCCCCCCACTGTCTCTCTTCGTGTCAGCCAGAGCTCAGCTGCCTTCTCTGACTTACAGCATCAGTGGTGGGGCTGTTCTGAATGGCTGTCCCCATGGTGTGATGAGAATCCCTCTGAAAAAGCAAGGCTGTGATAACAAAATGCCCATGTCCAAGTAGAAGAGAGAGATTTTCCCCAGACTGAGTAAAAAACCACTTGCTGTTGGCAGGTTTTGGAAGCTCCTGTGAGTGCCATTTAGATTAATGCGTGTTTTTGAAGGATTGGAGAATCCAGGGCTAGAGTAGAGTGGAGATTTCAGAGGATAATTGCTGTCAGTAGAAGGGGATTGTACCTAAGCAGCAAGAATTAAACATCCCTGAGCATCATGGATCTGTTTCATTGCATTCACCCACTTCCTCTGGCATCATGTTCTGGTTGTTTTCAATAGCTGTGTAAACAAATTAGATCTGTTTATTCCAACTAAAACTCTGAATACAGGGTAGCCAAGCCCAAGTTTATTGCCTGATTCACCTTTTGCTCCTTGCTCTGCATTATTGTAAGAGGGCAAGAGAGCTTCATGTTTTATTCAGTTAATACAATGTATATTTAATTTGCATTTTTAGTGTTTTCAAAGGTGAAAGATAACAACTTCAGCAGTGCTGAAGGTGGTAATTTAATTGGCTGTAGGGTAATAATAGGATTCTTGGAAATGGCTTCATCGGGACATCTTGCAAGGCCTTAAACAAGTGCAGCAGTCAGAAGCTCACCTGTGCTGAACTGCCACACACCCACTAAGTAGCAGGGAGTTACAGCTGTGTTGCCTCTTCATTTAATTTCAAAGGTTTGCAGCAGGAGAAGCAAAAACCTAAAGGGATGAATAGAGGCTTCCAAGGCATACTAAACACTGCGGAATGCTTTCCTTTAATTGCTCTGAAACTGGGAATGGTTGAGGTTGTCATTTTCCTTGTGTACCTTAAAAATGTAGGAACAGAAAATGGCCTTATTAAAAGGCAGTGTATAAAGTTTGTGACAGTGAAATTTATCTGTCCTAGTTCAATGTCTGCCTGCAGGATCTCGGCTTCTAAGACAGCAGTTTTTACATGTGTGGGTTGTGTGATGTGGAAGATACCACAGAAAATGAGACAGGAGTACTTGAGGATTTTTGATGGCTAGTGTATGCCTTTTGCAGCATCATTCCCAACTTAGGGGACAGTTCTATCAAGCAAATGGACCTGCATCCTCCAAATTAGATGCTGAGGTGATAGTATTTTCAACCAGCTAATAAAGATGCAAGATTTTCTGTCTGAGTGCAAACTCAGAAAGAAACATCTCTTTATTCAAATTAAAGTTGGTCCAGAGTGGATATTTATCTGTAGTGTGTAATTGTACCATTCACATTTTATTGAGCTATTATTGCCAAAATAGAATTCACTTAAAAAAAACCCATGGTAGATACTGTTTTTACAGTGTTTCTTCAATCTGTCTGACTGTTGGGTTTTTTATACTACTTTAAAGGAAGACTCTTGTTTTCTTAAAAAGCTGTGTGTCAGCAAAGTGTCCTAGTAATGGACTGCACACACACAGAGAACATGTATATTCTTTCCTTTTCCAAGCCTGTTTCTGCATCTTCATTCCAATTTGTAGTTTGACTAGCACCTAATATATATCTTTCATTGTTTTCTACTTAACCTCTGGAGCTTCTTTTTTTAAATTCTGTTGAAGTGTTCCTGAGGTGTAGGATTTTCTTGGTGTGAAGTTGCAACATGGATAATGAGAATATCCAAAGTTTCTAAACGTTGATTTTTGACCTGAAGTGTATTCAATCTCCTAAAATTCCTCTCCTGCCTGTTTTTACAGTGATACATGTTCTGTATCACCAAATTATTTTTGTCCTTCTGTGTACTTTTTTACCTTTTGAAAACCGGAATTGTGACTATACTCATTATTATCTGGAGTTTATGAAGATGTATAATGTGCAGGAGCTTGGCATTTTGTCATTAACCTCCTTTTTAGGCAGATTTTAGTGTCCTTAACTCTGTAATTTTCTTGACACAAGAATCACACACACGAAAAAGGTGGTTTTGTTTTGACTCACCAGATCAAATATCCTTGCACCTCCTACCTCCTTCTTGTAAGCCAAAATACACACATGGAATTTGCCAGGGAATGACTTCATTGAAAACCCCAATTTAAAACCACATCATAATGGTTTCAGCAGCATCAAGCTATAGTGTTTGTGACCAGTTTAATCCTATATGAATTATTATTTAGATAAAGGTCATTAATTACTAGCTGCTGTTCAGTTAATGGCAACATGCCAAGAAAGCACTCAGAGGCCTCCCTGTTCACCTGTCTGTTGTTGGGAGTTGACTATTTGGCTTTAGAGCAGAAAACTTCCAAGAATTTTTTCCACTAGACTTTTAAGTTTTTTCAGTTATTCTTTCTATTAATAAAATTCAAATTTTCAGCATAATTTTGAAATTATGCTACCAGATTAAGGTAGCATAATTCACTACCAGATTAAGGTAGAGGGAGAGGACATAAAATTGATTGGGACTTCTATTGGAGCTGGTGTGTCATCCCACTTCCAAGCAATCATAAACATTCTTACTGTAGGTCCATCAGTAATAAACCCCAGTAAAAGCTGTCTCTAGCTGTGGCTGTTTTCCTGAGTCACCGGTCTCTTTTGAAAGTTACTAAATATTTTATTGCCTGTTCAGTTATAATTTCTGCCCATCATCTTTCTTCCTTCTTTCAACAATATTTGTCTTTGCAAGGTGTTACCACGCAGTGAAATATATTTTTTTCTACTAACAAGTTACCAAGGCCTGCTGCAAATTGTGTTATTACAGCCTATGCAGTGCAATTACCTCTTTGAAAATAGGAGAAGAAAAATCAAGGGAGAGCAAATTTATTTTCATTACTGTTATGTGATTTGACACTTTTAATTTTTTATGTGATGAACTAGTGCTTTCAGATGAAGAGCAGTCAGAGTTTAATTCTTTTGTGCAAATTGCAATGCGGGATTGTGAAGGAATAGCAGGATGCTTCACCAGGTAGCTTCAAAACACAAGTGATAACGTCCTCCAGCAACTCCTGTATAGCAATGGGAGCCCTGAGAAGAGCATCCGTGGACTAAATCAGCAAAAGAAGCAGTTCTGATAATTTAACTCTAGCGTTGAAAGGCACAGTGCTGCTTTAAATGTGCTGTTCTTTTATTTTTAATTTTACTGTACAAGAGGCCTGAAGGATACCATGCAGATCTAGTTAAACCCTTGAGCAAAAGGGGTTTGTCTTTTTAATTAAAGAATAACTCCATGTCTGAAGCTTTGGTTTATCAAATGGCATTAGTGGATGTCACAATCATGTTTGAAGTAAGCAGCAGAATCCTACATGGGGTTTTTGTGGTAAAGGCAGCCACTGTTAGGCTCTTTCCTTAGTGGTATGGGTTTTTTTCTTGTGGGATTACACTGCTCAGTTATAACCAGAGCTCTATGATAAGTTGTATAGGTAAAAATATGGCTTTACAGGAGATTTTATCATTTGGAAACATTTTTATAAGTAAATGCTGTAAAGTCTCAAGCACGAGCCCTTAAAATAAAAAGCTTTATTGAAAAAAGCTATAATGTCTAAGGAGACCCTATCTTTGAAGCCATCCAGATAATCTTGGCACAGAATAATTTCTTGTCTTTTGGTTGCATATTTTATTTATGGGTTTTTGTTCAAGATATGAGCATGTGTTTACACTCCATGATGCTTATAAATAAAATGTGAGATAACAGCCAACAGGAGGGTTAGCAAACGCTTTACAATGTTGGATATGTTTATAAGGACATTATATTGTACATGAGTAGTGCTTTAAGCTTTGCCTATGTTAATAGGCAAAATTGGAAAATGAGAATGTTGGGGTGGAGAGGAGAGGAACTGGCATTCAGCTTGTTGGCTTTGATGTACAGCCAGCAACAACAGGTTGGCTTCAAGAGGAGGGAGTTCATGGTTTCTTCCTGTGGTAGTAGGTTTTGCCCCATTGTTGCTTGCAGTTCATGACAGTGTGATTTGTATCTGGAAAGTTACAGAAATGTCCAAAACCTAGGTACATTCAAAACAATTTTGGAGTAGTTCAACAAGAGTAGGAGGAATTTGTTTATTTCCATAAGAAATTGTAGGGGATGAGATGAGATCTTCAAGTCTGAGGAGTAGTTGTGCTGTGCTTTAGCTGTAGATCCATGTAACAGGTAAGCCCCCACAGCCCTGAGAAAGAACTGAACCCAGAGCTTGAGATGTATAACAACTTTCTGTGAGTGACTGACATTCAGGATATCATTAAATGTAACTGCAGGCAAATTTGTGTTACCTCACTCTCCCAATCCAACAGTTTTAGACTGGAGGGACATATTTGATGACACCTTTTCACCTCATGCTACTCCTACATGGAAGGAGCTGCTGTTTTCTTTCATCTCATCACTTCATTCATTGCCCTGTCTGGTTGTAGGAAGACTTTACATTCAGCTTGGTACACACATACCTGGTAGCACAGGGAAGCCATCTCAAGGTACAAAGAATTGCTGGAAACGGAAAAGATCCCTAATATTCTCTCTCCCTATGGGGAGAGAGAAGAGGAGGAAAGAGCTATGATGTACGTATTTTTGTGGACAAATGAAAGGAACAGAGGAAGACATAATGGCATCCAAATGAGCTAATTCCAGCAATGGAAGTAAAAGGAGATATAAAATTGTGACCCATAAGAAATTCTTAAGAATACTTGTTGTATTTCCACTTTCAAAATCTACAAGTAGTGTTTTTCGTTCCCCCACTAAGGTATGAACATCCCATGTCCTGACATTGGTTCACATCATGCTGCTGCAATTGGCATTATGGGGAAGGACCTAAACTTTTTACACTGTCAAACCAATGTTTTGCTAACTCGGTAACTCCTTCCAAAGTATTGTAGAGATAGATTTCTGAGCTCTATAGACATTCAGGAGCAGATGTGCACACAGAAGAATTGCCAGGAAACACCTGGATTTGCTGCACATGGCTTCCTGTACTTCCTGCACTTGCTTCCCGAGCTTCTCTTCGGGGCTGTTGAGTAGAAGATTCACTGCCAAGCCCTTCGAGCTGCAGTATGGCTCCATGTTTTTTTCCTCCAAACTCTGGTTTTTATTGCCTGCTCTGGGCTGTTCTTAGTTTGTGACTTAGTGAATTCTATTTGATGACACACTGCATTCTCCACTTCTCCCTTTCTATCTCTCACTCTGGAATTAAAGAGCAAAAGCCAATTTACTTGAAGGGATAACCTGAGATCACTTTGTCCAACATCATATGTGATTAGACAGAGTAAGAATTGTCTCTCCTGAAGTTTCTAAAGAATTACTGTATATTATCAAAGAGTACCTTTGATTTCATCTACAGGTGGATGGATATAGACTTAAAAAACCTGATCCCAGAGCAGTTTAGAAGGGTGAGTGTGTTGGTTGAGGTTTTT
>VWYO01003695.1:18601-41470 GCA_013400275.1 Rhadina sibilatrix
TTTTTTTTTTTTTTTGTTTGTTTGTTTGTTTTTTTTTGTTTGGTTTGTTTTTTTATGATATGAGGTTTAGGTTGCGTTTGAGCTCCTGTTTAATGAGAGAAGCTATTCAGAGAGAAGTAGATCATATGCGCTTTATAGACAAATAAAAACTGTGTTCTTCCTCTTCTGCTTGCAGTAGAATAATCTGAGGGGAACTTATTGAATAGTTCCAGGAGAATGATACTTCTGGGTTAGTAACAGGTATGTGAAATATTTGCCTGACTTATGATCAGTTCTTATGTTTTGTCCGCTAATATCCTGCTCCACTAATACCTGTTGGGAAATGCCACAAATATTTTATTAGAAGGATCATACAATTCTGCTCATCCTACCTTGACTTGTCAACGTTGATGTGCATGTGCTTTTTATCTGGTTTTTTGTTATGACAATCATCCTTTTCTCTTTATAAATGGAAACAATGAGTCTTTGTGTCTGCACTGATAAGTTTTTGTGGCGATTTTATAAGTCTGCAGCCATGCATTTTGGGCTGCAGGGATTTCTTAATTAAACACAAGCTTAGGCCTGTGTTTTATATTTCTTGTCAGACATAGCATCAAGCACTGTTACAGGCATGTAGAACAATTGAGGCTTAATTGTGGAATGAGATAAACATGTATAGAATCTGATTTCTATTGTTATTTTTCTTCTGTATATTCTAGTGAGATAATTTAAGTTTGCATACAGATAAGTAGGTCAATTGGAGAGCAATTTAAACCTTCTGAGGCATCAGATCTTGCTGGAGGAGCTAACAGACTACAGACACAAACCTTTCCACAATTTAAGATGGTAATAAGAAAACCTTTGTTAATGGACCTACTGGATTTCTCCTTTATTGGCTGTTGTCATCAATCTGGAAGCATGAATACAGATAATGCACGATGCCAGACTTCATTTAACCAAGTTTATAGCAGCACTTAAAATAGAGTGGGAAGACTCACTCACTCCCACTTTGATGTGTGACTTAAAATCCTTTTGTAAAAACTCTATTTTTTTTTTTTCCTGTTAGTTTGTCTATTGAAAAGTGCCTGTGTTTCTAAAATAAAATGTAATGTGCACTCAGTGCTGCTTAAATACTATTCTAGCAGTGTTATATTTGGAGTGAAATAACGTAGGGCACAGTGCTCTGATGGATATGGATTTCACAATTACAGGGATTCTGAAGGCAAAAGCTTTTATTTTTATTCTGCTCTTATACTTGGCAGCTTTTAGTGTTATGCCTATTAACTTTTATAGATGTCATACATTTTTATGTTAATGATGCAGCTTTGAATATAGCGAGAGGCTCAACTTCTGCTCATCAAACTAGTGTACAAGCAAAATTATGACACTTCAAAATGGTTAAAAAGCTGCTTTTATTGTTTGATGTCAATTTATTGCTTGCATGTTTTTATGGTAAAAAGAAATTTTTCTCTGTGCATCAGTTCTCGCAGAACTTCACACCTGTTTAGTACAAGGATTTAGACTTAATTTCTTTTTTGTATATGTTGGCACTGGCAATTTCAATATTGTTGAGGCTTGTGCCAGATTCAACAGTGAGGTAGCAGAAAAGCACCTGTGTTTCTATGGAGCTTCTTTTCATCACTGGGTAATGGGTACTTGGGCAGTTGAGTGCCTTTGCAAAGTCGCACACCCAAGGGGTATAAAGCCTGGCTTTCTGTCACTCTCTACCGCTAGAGGCAAGTTTCTGATTTCATACAAAATCTTTTGTGATTCTTGCTAGGGAAACATCATTTGTGATATAGAGTGATGCATCACAGAAATAATTGAGAGGCAAATCTGTATTAGGCATCTTCCAACACCGTGGAGCAGCCAGTGAAGCATGCAGAGAAAGAACTGCGGTTGTATTGTTCTTCCGATATGAGAGGCTGGGCACTGTGCTTTGGTTTGGGCAAATACAGGGAATTTTGGATTTTACTGGATTTGTTTTCCCCCAGAGCAATAGATGATACACAGAAATTTTGTTTGTGATTTCTTGACCTATGTGAAAAGATGTTACCAGTGTTTGTTTGTTTCCTTTTCTTCTTTCATTTGATAAGTTCTATATCCAGCTTCATCGCTATGAAGACATATTTTCCTCAGATTCAGAAAGCTACAGTGGCATACAGTGCATTGAAAAATTTGGCTGTAAAATTATTGTAGTATTTTCTTTCAGTTTAATGGTTTGTCAGTACAAAATTACACACTCAGGGAGCCAGTGTTTGTTGGGACTATTTCCTGTTTTACTTAGCTCATTTAACTTCTGATGAGCAAAACAGGGAGGAAGTAGTCCACCTCTCTTCCTTGTGTGACCTGGGCCCAGTCACTAAACTGTAATTTCCTTGAGATGGAGAATGTAAAATAGTGTCAGCAGAAATAGTTTCTTAGGTTTTACAAACTGTTTGTAGTTGCTGAATATGGTGAGGTTGATACTCAGAAGCTTATTTTCCTCTTGAATTATATAGTGAACTAATTTGTCAATAGACTGTAGACAAATTACCATTTTACTTAGCATGTGTATTTGAATCTGGACTAACTACAAGTTGAACTGATGAGAAAATTTACTATTATTTTAAATGTTGGCTTCTCATTTGATCACATAGTGTTCCTTTCTTGGAAGAATGGTAAAGGTTTGCTTTGTTGGGATTTATGAAGTGTTTTCTTTCCACAGACCAGTGAAACAGCTGCTGTTGCTCCATGGTCCTTTTCATCAGTTTATCAAAATATTTCTGGATTTAAAAATAATAATTTACCATCATTTCATATGAACCTTTCATACTATTGTGGGAATATTTCACTTTAGGAATTCTAACAAAGTGTACAATCAATAGCAGCATTGTCTGCATCCCAGCTAGAGATGGCCCTATTCCAAGATAAGAGATCGCGCTCCTTTGAGCAGTATGCAAGTTGGGAAATTCAGATTTGTATGGCTCTGCTGTATAACTCAAATTCCAACCAGAAATCTTTTAGATGCCATATGTATGTCTGTGATTATGTGCTGACCTGCATTACCTCCATGTATCTCCTCATGATAAAACAAGGGAACATTAGAATCATTTATATGAGATTGCTGGGGCAGGACAGATTAAAAAGAAATCAATGACTCTCTGAAACCTGTCAAAGTTCAATTATTTGCAAAAGCAAATCCTAGATTTATGTTTTGTTATCCAGTTGGCACAATTTGTGAAGGACTGTACACAGGTGATAATTGGGAGAAAATCGTCCTCTGTTCAGCCAAGGTGGAAATATCAAAGATGAGAAGCACATGCAGTGAAAAATATATGCTGAGTAGGATTTAATTTTTATCTGAGGTCATTTCTGTCTGTGACTTCCAAAAGGAAAAGAGTGATATTGTTATGAACATTGATGGGACATGAGGGATAGGATGAGCACTCTGAGCCCAAAGGCTAAGTTAAAATAATTCAGTAAATTCAGTTTACCTTTGGTAATATATTCAGTAAAATTTTTGAGTGCAGTTAGGCAAAAGCAAAATAGAATTGATACATAAAAATGACAATAGGAATGAACACTCTTTGGCAGAGATAGACATAACCCTGTACCATAGGCATGAGAGATAAAATAAAAAGTCTCCCTTTTCAGAGTATATCTGCATGGGGTATATTACTCAGTGACTTTCTCTTAGTTTTGAACCAAGGCAATGTAATTTATTTCTGGAATCACTGCGGTAATACCAATCTCAATTAAAACTAATCTCTCCCCTTTGGGATGTAAGGCAACAAGTGGTATTTTCAAGAAGGTGCTTTAGAATGTTAAGGATTTTTTATTATCTTTGCTTGTCATTATTATTTGTTTCTTGCTTATTTTCTTTAAGAAATAACAATGGTAAAGAAAAAATATTATTTCAAATAGGAAAATCCTTAACAATTTACAGCCATACTAACAAAAGTAAAGCCTGCATCATGATTCAGTTAGCTGTGTTGTAACGTAGATGTATCTGTTGTACTATAACAAATAGAAATTTCCTGAACTTAATGATAGTCTCAATCTAGTAAGTCATTTAGGTTCCTAACTTCTATTAATATTCTATGAGCATATTGGAATGAGAGTTAGGCCTTTGAAAATCAATGGCGTAGGTTCTTATGAGATAGGTTTGCATAAATTATACATACTCTGTATTGAAAAGAACATTTTTAATGTGATGTACTGATAGATCAAGAAGGTATAGTTTATGTACCACATAAAAGAGTGGAGAATTTCAGTTTCTTTTTTTTTTTTTTCTGTAGTGTTCATATCCTCTTTGTTATAATGTCTATTAACTGTGTTGTTTAGGCTGGAAGAATAAGAAAGGTATGGTATTAAAAAAATTATTTAAGACAGCACAAATACTGTGTAGACTGTCAGATGTATTGCTAACTAAGTTTTCCCAATGAAGGAATTTACTCAATGGGAAAAGCAAAGGGCTCATTAAATACAGTTAAATAGTAATTTTGCTTCCTTCTTTCTCACTCAAAAATATCACAGTTTCTTTAAAAGGAAAAAAAAAACAACAAAAACAACCCACAAACAATTTGATGTGAAAGCCAGCAAGGTAAAAGCACTGTCTTTGTCTGCTCTGTTTCTTGTAGATTCTCATTACCTGTCCTGTTTGCCAGTCTGTACATAGACTTTAGATTAGTTTGCTCTGCAACCAGCAAAGCAACAAAGACCTTTTGCTATCCAATAAATTAGTAAAGTGACTGATTTATCTATCCCATGTAGTGGAATATTATTTGAATATTTTTGCCACTAAAAAGATGTAAGAAGCAATTAGGGACTGCTGTAATAGCTGTGAGATGGTGACCAAAGAGACAGAGGCAAGGTCTAAGGCTTCCTATCTGTGGTCTACCCTGTATACCCTCTGTATTATCTTTGCATTTGGAGATCTGCACAGCTGATGACAAGAAAAGGTAAGTTGGCTGAAGGATGAGGTCCTTTGGAGATAGGATAATCTTGCTTTGGCTTTGATGGAACAGCACAGACCAGAACAAAGTCATATGACTGGACTTTGAAGGCAACTGTGGCCAGAAAAGGAACTTCCTGTCTGCTTCAGTGTCATTTATATTAAAGTACACCCTGTATGTGCTAATAAGCTTAATGAAGTACGTGGTCCCACATATGACTGCATTACTTACCTCTCTGCTTTGATCTCACTATATGTTACATAGGAAGAGAAGGATAAAATTGAGTGTTGTATAGAAGAAGGGTAGAAAATTTGTCTCCTTAGGAGGAAGACCCAAAAGACCTCAGAGACTGTCAACAGGCTACTCCTCCTCCTCCCAAACAGGGATGCCTTCTTTGTATGCTTTTTCATAGATTACTATTATTACCTGGATTAACACAGTATTATTGTTATTGTTAGAGCTCTATCACAGCTGGTGCATTTTTATCAGTGGCAGTTCCAAAACTATTTTTCTGTTGCTTCAAGAAATTGCACTGAGTCAATCTGTGATCTCCAGGTTCTTACTAAACATGGCTGGACCTATAAGGCTGGATTGGTTAATCTCACTGTTTGTGGATCTATAATCACAGAAGTTCTTATTGAATGTGACCAGATCTATAGTGTTGAAATGAAAATCTGCCCTATTTATGAATCTGTGCCCATGGAAGCTCCTATTGAACATGACCAGACTTAGAGAGCTGAAAAGCCCTCTGAACTCTGGGGACCATTTGAAATGCAAGGGGTTTATTTTCTGTGAAATTTCACATAACAGATATCTATCCTGTACGTATATATTTGAACAAAACACATTTATATCCCTGTCAAGCATACAATGAAAATCTTAGCTTCAGGTTTTCAGATCAAAAGACAATGGGTACTGACTATTTATTTTTCTTTTTTTAATTGCCATCTCCTGCAGCTCTGTGTAAAACTAATCTCTTACTAAAGGGTAAATTGCCAGCTGCCTTTCCCTCCCAGCACTATGCAACAAAATACCTTTGTTTATAATGGATATGTTCTTTGTATAATGACCATTCTGGTTCAGACATGCAGGATACTCTGCACATGCATGTAGTTGTAAAGAATGAAAGGTAGAGAGGAACTAAGACATTTTCAATTTGGCTGCTGACAGAAATGATCAGTGTTAGTTCTGGGTTCTTTAGACGTTCTCATGCTGAACACTTTAAGATCCTACAGGACTTCAATTTTCCTGCAAAAGCAAACTTGGCAGTCACAATCATCTGTGTGGAAAGCACTTCAAGCCTTCTTTTCCAGTTGGTGAGATTGGTAGTGGGGTAGGTGGTTGTATTTTTTTGTTTTGTTTCCTTTCTAAAATTAATTCTGGATTCCACTGATTGAAAACACTTTCTGAATCACTGGAAATGTTTGTGTTTTAATGTAGTGTTTAATGCTGTTTATCTCCACATACACAGACTAGAAAGAAATCTTCTTTAACACTGCACAGCCCAAGTGTTCCTTAAAGCACGAGTCAATGTCTTATTAGGTCTAGCACAAAAGCCTGTATGTTTGGAGGTACAAGCTGGTATTTTTGCATTTGTAGGTATTGAGAAGTTTACCTAGGTTTTTGGACAGAAGTTGATGAGCTCTGGTCCCACTCAGGGTTTCTCGTAGTGCTTTGCCCAGGTTGCATTTTTGTACACTTGCACAGGCCCTTCCCAGAGTGCAGTTTTCTCCTGCTGCCTTGGCACCACAATATGCTTTATTGTCCTGTCCCTCTGTGTCTTGCATTCTTCAGGTCATAGGAGCTGTTGCATTTGTTTCATCCCCTTCTTTCCACCAAGTGGAAGTCTGTTACTCGCTATACAAAGAGCATACTGAGACTGAAAATTTTGAGGATGAAGATCAATGAAACTTCTGAGAACTGCTTGCTGCTGGGTAATATTGCTCACTGAATCCTGCCCCCCCCATCCCAGTTTTTTGAATTTGTTATGTCAAAGCTTCCATTGTAGGCAGATCTCAGAGGTTCAGCTTCCTAGTTGCTACATGCCAGCATTAAAGACCTTTGACCAACATCTGATTAACGAGACTTAAAATAGCTTCCTTGATCAGATGCATTCAGAATGAAGGGAGAAAAACGTAACCTTTGGAAAAACCTACTGACCTGTGCTTCAAGCAGAGGATACTGCTAGGATACTTGCAGATAAGCTCTGCAATTATGGTTCAAGATATGGTTCTAAGTAAATTACACAAGCTACAAGGAGGAAGAAAAGTACTCCCAGATGCCTTTCTGTAAGTTCTGCTAACATGAAGGACATGTCAGTCACTAGATTTAGAAATTGACAAGAATATCCTATCTGATTAAGCAGGATATTTCAGAAATCATTTTCTAATGGATCATCTTTCCCCTTCTCTGTTGCCATTTGTACAGTTAGCCAGCTCTGTATCAGGGAAGTAAACTGAGGTAGGAGTAGTATTTCTACAAAAGAAAGTGGATTATGTCCCCACTCTTTCAGTTTTGCACAACTTGTGTGCGGACTGTGGTGTCCATGGTGCTGAAAAATGATCTGCTCTTTGGGCAAATGCTGATTGCATCTGTCAGCAATGTGGAAGTGGTGACATAAGGAGAAATTATTCAAAGTTCTTGTCCAGATGCCCATGCCGGCATCCAGGCAAGTGGCTGTAAAGGGTCTCTTGGCATACTTTTGTGTGTCAGGCTAGCTTTTGCTCCTAGATAAATTAACCTCTTTCACTGTTTTTGCATTTTTTTCCACATTTGCATTATTAACAGGTTGCTTAGGAAAGTGTTTTATCACATATGAGACCCATGTTGGTTGAGAACAAGAACCATGCACAAAGCTGGTAGGCCCATGTTTATAAAATAATTTGACTACATCTGGGTTGCTACTGTGTTATCACTGGCAGGGATAGGCTGTTGTTCATCCAATTTTAAAGCAGCAATGAACAGCTAATGCTGGATAATAAATCTGAGTGTCCTTTGATGTTCCATCTCCCGTAACTATGCCATTCCTGGGACTGTGGTCCCAACACAGCCAGTAATATTAATTTGCAGGTGTGGGGAATCAAAATTGTCTTTCATTTTAGAAAAGAAGTTATATTTTTATTCACCTTTTAGATTGCCTCATGGAGAGCTCTTAGTCTAGTAGGTGAAATGGGGACATATAATACTAATATGTTGCCATGAATTGTGAGTAATTCTCCACAGAAGTGGCTCTGTGGTGACAGAATTCTGTCAGGAAGACAGGCAAGCCATTTTTTGGAATATAGTCGGGAAATTATAAAAAAATTCAGAGCAGTTGTATTCTAGATGTGATGTGCCTGAAAATGAGGATGGACTGTCTTTAGGAAAGCTTGAAGCAAGCATTTCCTTTTTATTGCAGAGTCTTTTGGTTTTTTTCTATGGCCAACTTGTGGCCAATAGCTAGCAGTCTGAAAACAGGACTGTTATCTTAGAAACCTTTTTTTTTTTTTTACTATTCTTTGTAGTTCATGGCTTATTTCTGTGAACCACAATTCTTGAAACGTTTTGGGTAACAGAATCTACAGGAGCATTTCATTTCAGTATCAATAATTATCTCTGGTGACAGATTTGAAGTGGTCCAAAAGAGGATGGGAGTAGGAATTGAGCTTACAGTGAAATAGGGGAGTAAATCTGTGCTCTGTCCCCTTCCCAGATCAAGGCTAGTCGATTAACACAGCAGTGCTGAAACCTTTCTGGACAAATGTCAGCAAATCAGGCTACAGGGCTTGTTCTGCCTGTAGTCTAAATGGGTAATAACTCCCAAGTGCCTTGAAGCCAGACAGCTTTTCAATCCCCAATCTGAATTACTGCTGCAGTTTTAACCTGGTTACGTGAATAAATCATTCTAAAAAAATACAAGTAAGAGGATATTGAACAGCCTAAGTATTTATGGCCCGTGGTTACACTGGTCCCGGACACAGGGCAAGAAAACCAATTTCCAGGGGTGGCCTACTTCATACATCACTAGTCAAGTATGCTAAAGTGCTGATGGCTAGGAGCACCTAACTATGCATGATTAGACTGAGGTGGCAGGACACATTATTTCCTTTTATGTTCCTTGGCTCAAAATTTAGAGGACATATCACTCTTCAGCTTAAAGGATCAGAGGTCAGGAAGTTTCAATCTCATCCTTCTCACATCACATCCTTAATTTCATTTTTCTGCCCCAAATGCTATTTAGATCTATGATTAGATGCCATGGTGAGAGGCACTGAAATGTCTGTCTCTTTGGCTTGTCATCTGTCTGTCTCAACAAACTAAATTGAAACTATGAACTAAAAGTGAGAAATTACTAAGTAAGGCCCAGGCATTGCACATATGTTCTCTTTTTCTCTGATGGATATCAACCAGGCCAGATTCACAAGACTATCCATGTGTGTGCATTATCTTGCAGAGGTGTGATGGTAGCACAGACCAGGAAGTCTTTAAAACGTGAAAAATGTTAAAAAGTTGCAAATATAATATTAAAACCCTTCACCTTAGGCCAACAGCAGTGAAATTGAGTCTGTCGTGCAATTTGATGCTCTAATGGCATCTTCACAGGCTTGGTGTTGATGGAAGTTACATCATTGACCTTAAGCAGATGAGGAAACTCCTCACAGAAGAAACTTCACCAAGACTCACCATGGCTTCTTTAATCACGGTGATTGGTTATTGACTGGTAGGTAAGAATTTTAAACTGTTTTGAGCTGAGCATGATGCTTATATACCTTGTTGCATTTTTTTCTCCTCTTGCAGTATCTAAGAAGGAATAAATGATAGCTTGATTGTTAGCAAAGTCACTTAGCTCAGAATTTGAGTTCCCCATTTCTAGTATTCAAGCTTTGCAGCTTTGTTATAAAATCTATCGGTTGATTTGTTAAAAAGTTTTATTTAATATTCTCTTCCAGAAAGGACCAGAGTGCAGTGTGTTACATGCTTGTGCAGTCATTAAAATTGTGAAGAAGGGATGTAAAATACCCTTAAATTTGGTGGCAGCCACTTTATGCAAGTCTAGATAAATGCATAAACTGCCAGGTAAACAAGTAAGTCTTGCAGTCATCATTCCTCAGGTGTATTTGAGGAGGTGGCTATTAACTGAGGAAGTGATTTTCAGTTATCTCAGTCAGGTCTGGATGTGCTGGGACTGAAATGATGATGTTTAATGTGCAAGAAAGGTTTCCACTTTGTCCTCCCCTCTGTCCTAACCTGGCCTCCTTTGTCTCCCCATGAATCATCTCCATCCATCACTTACTTGCTTGGCAAGCCAGTTGAGTTCACCAATTTAGGAGAAAACAGACCCAGCCAAAAAGAAACATATCACTTGCTCGGTGGAAACACAAGTGGGACTAGGAGGCCAGGAGACTGGGCTTTGGTAACTCTGTTTTCACAAACAGCAGCTTCTTGTGTCAGCTCTCTTTTGAAAAATTATGCTCAGAGCAGTTTCAGGAGGCACAGCTTCAGCACTCCCTGCTTAGGGTGCTCAGCAGAGGCCTTCCTGCTGACAGGAAAGTCTAAGGTTATAGAAGAGCCATTTTTATTAGCTCTTAGCTTTAAAAAAAAAATAATTTCAGAAAATCTCCATATTGTGCTGAGAGATACTAAGCTCTGTGTGTGACTGCAGTCCTATGAAATATTTCTAATATAGGGAATTGTGCAGTCAGTATTGGTTTCCTGCTTCTTGGGATAGAAAGTTAAGAGGTTTTCCTTGCATGTGCATAGGGAATATCCACAGCACAGATGATTCTTAAAACTGCCTTGGACTTTCAGTCTTCATATTTGAAAAAATTAATAGCCTCAATATGTGTAAAGACTTTTTCTATAACAGTGTGGTGGCTTACTGGATGTGTTACAGAGCTTGTGCTTTATTTGCAATTATCTATTAAAGATTTGGTGAAGACAGAAATTGCCATCATCCATTTGGCAGAATCTTCCCTGTTCTCTTGTGCTTTGCAGTAATGGACATAGGCAAAACAGAACCAGCCTGTAATACAAGGAGTTCTTCTTATATTCAGTAACACTTGCAGTTCCACAAACAAAGGAAAAATAAATAAAACCTATCTTTTAGGGTGCATAATAAAGGCTAGAAGAAAACAGTTCCCCAAAACAACTGGGGAGATGCTCCCTAAAGCCTCAGTCGCTCTCTTACTGGTTTGAGCCATTAGCCTTGTCCAGTCTGGAAAATGACTCTTGTTTAAGACTTAAAAAATGTGGTTTCTGTATGATTTGTAAGACTCACTTAAGGAAAACCTAATTTGAATGCATTTTCGAGTAATTATTAATTAGTCATTTTAGCAAATTTGTAATCTTCTTTTCTCTGCATGACAGTCACCTTTCTTTTGCCTTTTTGCACACAGCTGAATTCTCCTTTTCTTTTCCCTCATCTCTCTTGAGTTATTACTGAAAGTGTAGGAGGCATAATAGTGCTTTGCTACTGCCCTCTGAGACCTAGACCTGTATAATGGAAAACAAGGTCATGCCACAAATGTATGAATTCCATTTCAATTTGTTAATATATGTACAAATAATAGGAATTATTTGAAATTAGATCAAGTTCTGTGAAAGAAGGGTAGGGCACAATTTTTCCCAAGTAGATGATGAATCTAAATCCTAAAGTTATTTTTGCTCTTTATTCAGTAATCTCAGACTAAATAGTGGAGAAATACTGAGAGGTGGCCACTAGTACAACTGGATAAACATTTTTGTTTTCAATGTTCCCACATATGAAGCTAAGCAAACAACTCAAATAGTTGTGGGCATAAATGAACTTTGCTGAACTTCTTCAGACAAACTCTGTATCCTCTTTTCCTTGTTCACCAATTCTGGCTAGCATATTAGTAGGTTTCTAATGACAGTAATGGCGTGTGAAGAGTGCAACTTTAAATTGCTCTGCTTAATTATAGCTATTTTTCCCTCTCTGCTCTCCTGCAAAATTATTTTCTTTTTTATTTAATAGCCAGTGATCAAATGATTTAATGAAATGATCTGTGGAGAGTTTCTGCTGAAAGCAGATTTGACACCTCTGATAATTCAAGAGGTTTTGGCTCATTTCTTAGGAGAAATGGCTTTAAATTGTCCCTAGGGCTTTAATATTAACTTCTGCCCATAATTTACCTGTTGGATACTGTTTTTAAGAATGCAGTGTTCTTAAAATTGCATTAGTTGCTATTTAAAGCCTAGTATTTAAATGATCAAATGAAATTACCTCTGAAGGTCTACAGTGGTCTAAAGCAATGTCTCATGATAGACTTGAGCTACCCTTAGATTGAGCTATAAAATGTGACATTAGTTACGAGGCTTCAGGAAATGCTTTCTTCATCCATGAGATCTTATTAAAATCTATGGACCCTTTTAGTGGCTGGATTAGCTGCCACTGCTCTGGGTAAATATATTTGAAAAAAAAAAAGAGGGAAATGTCTGTTCTCTAAATACCTCTTGACTGTCTTCTCAGTAAACTGGAAATAGAAATTTAGGTAGAAATGTGTTTTTTCTTCTGCAAACGAATATTCCATTTGCCTGAAGAGTACTACATGAAGGCTACTGTCTCCTGCTCTGGGAATGTGTTGCATGATGACAATAGAAGGGGGAGTATATTTGTATTCTTTTAAATTCTGTCTTCATAGTATTGTAAAATATTGAATGCAGACAAGAGTGGGAAGAGATTTGGTTTGGGAAGGAGAGGAACATAGGGTAGCAGGGGAATAGGAATTGCCTTGTGTGGGTTAGAATAGAGCAGCTGAAAGGCAAGAAGAAAAGATGATCTGCTGGTTTGTTCATCCTGTTGCCACATTGTGATGGAAATAAGTTATGCAGAAGATAGAAGTTTATGCAGAAGTTATTGTAGCAGGCAACAGCATCTTTCTAGTGCCCACATGAACTTGTGAACTAGCAGAACCTCTCTTAGGGCAGACATACTGGCAAGAGATGTGTAAGATGCTCTCTTTATCCTTTCCACTCCATTAGTACAACAATGTAATGAAGTTTAAGTGAGGTAGTTTGTTATGATGGAAGCTCAGCCCCGCTGCTAACCCATAGCACAGAGGAGGTCGTGCTCTGCAGTGTCAAAAGAAATCAGTGCTAATGGAATAACTTAATTAAAATTAATTGGGTATGGTTCTGTCTCTTAAATGTAAGATTGATGTAGGTTATTTTCAGCTGCTTCTTTGCTTAAGGTTAAACTTAGTTTACTTAGGATACCCCATGTTGTTTTCTTCTCTTATTCACATAAAAGTTGGAGTACAGCGAAATGGTTCAAAAATTTGGGGAACTCAGAGTTGGGCAAGACATAGTAGACCATCCTAGTCTGTTCTGCTAGACCTTGTTAGACTCTATAAATTCCCTCCTTCCTCAGCATCTATGTTAATTGATGTCAGAATAAGAATTGTGTCTATGAGAGCAAGAAAGAATTGCATGTGACAGGACATGCTGCGTGTTGCATATCATCTGAACAGAAAATCTGGCCTTTTCTCATTCAGTGACATTTTCAGCACTGCCTCAGCTTTGATGTGGTAGCTACAGACCATGCTATAGTTTCTGTCTCGTTCCATGCAACTGGCAGATATATGTCCATGGAAGATAAAAACAGGTATCCTTGTCATGTCTCTTGTACATCAGTAATTTAGGTGCTTGCCTATGTTTTGTACTGCACTTGGTTAAAGCCTACAGAATGTTCATTTTCTTGTCTGATACACTATTGACTATTTTTGCATGTACCAAAAGGTAACATTAAAAAGTGTAAGTATTTGTGAATGGACAAAGAAACAGGAAAGGTAACAAATACAGTTTTCTATATTCTTCTTGTTGAAAATGGAACATAATGTTGATTCATGTTACTGTCCCATTTTTGCTGTAATGCCTTTCAGGGAAGATCAAATTACCTTTATTCATGTCACTTCCACCACTGCTCTGGAGCAGTACCTGTACATACTACAGGTGTACTACCTACCTATACTTACTACAGGCTGTATGATCAGCCACAAAATAGCTAGTTTTATTGCATAGCTGACACTTTCTGAAGCAGAAAAATAAAAAAACAATGGCATTCTGCAGGGCATCTCTTGCCTATTCTTGTGCAAAGAACTTGTGCCTTGAAGGAGTATAAGTTAGATGGATTGTGTGGGTTGCAACTCAGGTTAAATGTCTCCAACTATTAAAAGCATGCCACTGCAATCAAATGTGCATTGCCTCAGAAAAAGAGAATTTAATATCTCCCCCCCATATGCAAAACATATGCTCAGTGTTTCTTCCCTCCACTATTTCACTAGACACTGGGAAACTGAACTTCTGTTATAAACTGAATATCTGTTTTCCTAGCCTTTTCGTGCTTTCTGCTGATTTCTGGTATGATTATGGTTTTTGTGAGATTACTGGGGGTATTGAACGAGCTCTTAATTTTTGAGTGAGGTCCATGAGCAGGTATTTACCTGCTCTTCTTTCTGCATGTGGCCACTCTGATAGGTGCTATAAACATGCTTATTTTTCAGTATAGTATTTCCCTCTGTAAGATAGAACACTTTTTTGCAAGCATTTTGCAGAAGGAATAGGAACTAATAAATTTTTTCTTAGACAATTCCTGTAAGCTGCTAGAGATATCCCTTAGATTTCTGCTGAAAGACCAATGAATCATTAGCACCACAGGAGAGAATTGTAATGAGTTCTGATTAATCTGTAATACACTACCACTCCAACATCCTTTGTTAATGGAATTTTTGATTAGATTAATATTTGAATTATCAGAGGTTTCATCAGTTCCTTCTGTAAAAGCTGGGCATGCAAGTGACATTACCCTTTGGGGAGGATTTAGTTGGCAGAAACTGTAGGAGAGCAGTCCAATCTCAGCATCTCAGTCCAAAGCCTTCCAGAATCCGTCCCTTCTTGTTATGGTTTTCCTCAGATTTTCTTACAAATATATAAATACAGTGACCAGTCACTCCTACAGAGATGTCTTCCCTACTTATTCTTTTCACAGACTGGTGCTTGCATTTTTTTTTTCCTTTTCCAGGAGGTGTTTTCAACTGCTTACTAGGTTTGACTGAAAGGGAATTAGATGGGCAGTGGGTATCTGGACTGGGAGCTCTGCAGCATTATTTCAATTTCCCTTCTGGAAGGCAGGCAGAGGTAAAAGGCCAAAGATTTCTTCAAAAACTGCCATGGATCTGACTGGAAAATGGATGATGGGTGGATGTGGCCAGCATCTAAATGATGCACTAATTAATCTTTCAGAGAAATTATAAAATAGATCATGTCTAAAGTAGTTCTGCATTTGTTTATAAATATCCTCTCCTTTTATTGAAAAAACCCTTCTATTATTTGGTAGAGAAAAATAAACTGAACTTATCAAAGAACTATTTGATATATTTTGTGTGCTGGTATATTTACCAAATAGTGAAGAATATTTACCAAATATTTCAGAGCAAATTTCTTGAGGCACAAATGAAGTGCTAAATGACACCTCTCTATAAACACAAACTTCATCCAAGTGCTTGATAAACTAGAACTGTTTCTTAATTATGCAAAATAAGCTGCCACTATGGTTGAAATTACGGGAGAGATCAAGCACTGCCTGCAGGAAAGACCCAGGTAGTTCTACATAATAACAATAAGTAATCAGGGAGACTAAAACTGAGCAGAATAGTGGAAGTGTCCCCTACACAAACCTCTTTTTAAAGACCTAGCTCTCCAGTGAGCACACATAATAAATTTTACAAACATGCCTGCAGTTTCTACATGCAAGAGTTGTGACCTTAGGAGCCTTCCTGGCAGAGTTGTGGTATCCATGAAAGATAGGGTCCAAGCAGCAGTGCAAGTTTTTGTGTGGGTAATAAACCTTCTCAGATCTTCAGATGAGAGCTCATGGGTTCATATTTTGTGATAGAAAAGTCCTGCAAATACTTGCTCTTTTGTAGGTGACACTGAGTCACCTCTGTCTTCTAGGTGGATTTGCCTAAACTCTCCTCTGTAACACATGCTCCCAAAAGATGAAAATAGCTTTAAATCCAAAAACCAGACTCATCTTGAGTATAAATTATAGCAGTTAATATTTTGAAGCAGAAAAAATTCTCACAATAGGGTTCATGTAAACAGAAACTGATCATAAGTTTGCAAATTTTACTCTGCCTGACTTCTCATCATTTGCAGTCTTTCCATTCCTTCTCTGGTACAACCACAGCCTTTCCTTCAGGCCTAGTTTTCTCCCCAGTGATTGTGTGGCTAGAGAACAATGCTTGTGTCCCCCTCCAGAGAAAGGTTTTAGTCTGTCACCTCTAGTGCCCGACTGCCTCTCACTTCTCTCAGCCATTTCTGCTGTCCCGATGTGCGTCCTTTCTGTAAGCTTTCCTTCCCAGTCCTCCTCCTTCCTTCCCCTCTCTTCACTCCTCTTGCATCTCAGCCTCAAGGAAATCCTTGCTATCCCCAGAAGCCTCACCGTGACCCAATGTGCAGAAGCAGGGTGAAGCAGTAACAAATTTCCCCCTAATGTGCTGTATTACAAGGTAACTTAGAGAATACACCACCTGCATTACACAGTGAGAGACAAATTAAAAGGAAAGCAGAGGGTGGTCATTGCAACAAGACATTGCAGGTTTGCTGAAAAGTATAAATACGTTAGGAAATCAGCAGAAATCTAGAAATGTTGGACATGCTATGAAACCTGAATAATTTACAGAGGATAAAAAGGTGCACAGCTTTTACTCACTAACCACTGCTTCGTGATTATATTAAGGTTGATGGCAAAGCTTTCCCTCATTTCATTAGAACTGGACTTGGCCTTAGTTGCTTTTACTTAAAATGCTCCAAGGAATAAAAAGAACAATCAGAGTTGCAGTGGAAAGGATAGCTCACTGGATGCAAAAGAGAAAATATCAATCAAGTGGAAGTGTATTTACCATTATGATATATGGTCTTCTGAATCTCAGGATTTGTACTATGCATGGTTTGGCTGGTTTTATAGCCACTTGTTTGTTATATTAGCAAGTAGAAAAGCAAGAAGATACATTAGCAATGATTGGGTCAATGCCAGTAAGGAAAATACATTTTTTGAAAACAAGTGCAAAAATAAAATTTTAGTTGAGGGATAAATGACTGAGAGATAACTGATTTTTTTCCCCTTTTTTTCCTCTACACATATTATTATATGCTGTAAAGTAATATGAAATATGACTTGTTCTATTCTACTTGCAGGAAAAGTCAGGAATTGTAATTCATGGTCACTGCTGGAGGCAGTAGAGGCTTGAGCCGGGTATACAATGACTTTTCTCTTAGTTCTTGAACTGCAGAACAGTTTGTTGTATAATGCTCAGGTACTCGTTCACATGTGAGTTGCAAAGAATGATTTTTAAGGGAGATCCCTTCCCTCCATTTTCTTGGTGAAAAGTGGAAAGAAAAGTATCCTCACTTTCTTCTGTGTTTTGCTTACCTTCATCTTCATATCAGAGTTATTGTTTTGCATGACTCTAGTTTTTCTTGGCAGTTTTATGTGTTACTGTGAGGTTTCAGACATTTGTGGGTTCCTACGTGTTCAAATGTAATTTAGTGATGCTAAGAGAAGCAAAGAAAATTTTGAGAATTTATTAAACACAACAACATGACTGTCCCAGGGGATTATTTGTTGGCAGTTGTAGTAGTGTCAGGTCTTTAGGAAGAGAAAAGGTGAGTTCTTTGGTTTGTCCTCTCACCTTCCTGCTACAACTATTTCCATGTGTTTTGAAGGCCTGAATGGGCTTCCATCTAGTTGACTGATCTGATTTTGATTGTATTTATGCTTGCATATGTAATCTGCAAAAAAAAAAAAAAACAACAACAAAAAAAACAAAACAAACAAACAAACACCCAACATTTTTTTGCATATACCTTACATCTAATATTTTTTGTCATCTCATTTTCTCTCCAAGACAGCAAGGCTCGCTGTTAGGTGGAAGTACAAACAACTGCTCTCTACTAATCATATCTTGTGCAAAGCAACATGTAAATGTACATCATAGTACATAGTACAAAAGGAAGAAGGATCAGAAATTCAGCTGTAAGTTGGCATCAAGTTGAAAACATTAGGGATCCATTTGGAAATCCACCTGGATGTACTTTTGAGTTAAAAGTGAGGTCTTAGGACATGCAGGTGTACTAATTATGGGCTGAGCAGACTGATGTTATTCAAAAGACATGGATATACAAAACAGATTTTTGGTCTTGTATGGACAGCTCTAATTTTTTTCTTATTCTGTCTTGCATGAAACAAAGCTGTGGAAGCGGAATGTTAGTGATACTGTAGATTGCTGTGCTCAGTTAATTAGTGCTATTCTTGTATGGTGCTTGGCTTTAAAAATAGTATAGTTTGTGTAAATAATTTTCTTTCATGTATCATGATATTACTCTTTTATAGGTTTACATGCTTTTAACTTTCAACTTCAGGTTTATTTTGATCTTTTAATCTTCTTCACTAGCATGGGAAGGGCGGTAAATCTTCACATCACTTTATTAAAACAACAGAGTAATGAAGCTCCTTACATGAATAGCATTGGCAATCAGACCCAATAAAGAAAAGCACAGAGAAGAACTAATGGCCGGGCTAGAAATGTAATTGATTCATTCCTCTGGACTTTTAATTAGAAATATATCAATTTTAGATGTTCTGTTTACCTCACAGAAATGAATCATCTCTCTCAGGTTGACTTTCATATGTTTTTTCTCCTCCAATGGATCATAGCTTAGTTATGTTCTGTAATGCAGTCTAGTTTTCCATACATTCTTCTCATACTGTATGCAAGACTGTTGTCCACATTTTATGTGTTTTTGTTTGTTTGTTCCCAAACCTGTATATGGAACTTTTTCAGGTAGAAGTAGACTTCAAGCCTTCGACTGTATGGACATAACTTTCCACTCACTGCAGCAGTGCTGGTTACCACTGTTCCCAAATGCTCAACCAACACGTTTCCTATTTTTTGCCAGTTCAGGAGACTCCTGTTTCCAGGGCTTTGTCTCCTCACCAGTATGCTTAAGAGAGAAATTGCATTTTGCTGTTTATTGTTTGCAATGCAGAGATATGCAACCATTTTACAGAAGCTGAAGACCAAAACTGTTGCGATTATGCAAATAGCTTCTTGATTTTGTCATTTAGCTGAGATGGGACACTTGGTGCTTGTCCAAGTGTCACATCCAAACAATCACAGGCTTATGGCTTTGTCTGACATGCAGAGACTGTGCTTTCTTTGGTGTTTGCCTTTAGGTTGTGTATTAGGTATAAGTGTCTTGGAGGTTTCTTTTGTCTTTTTCTCTCACCATTCTAGTCTAGATTTAATTAGCAATAAATTATAATAATCTTCCCCAAGTCATGCCTTTTCTACCTGTGATGGTAACTGGTGAATCACCTCCTTGTCCATCTCAACTCCCAGACTTTTCCATCACTTTCTCCTCCTGTCCTGTTGAGTAAGGGATGTGAGAGAGTGTCTGGCTGGGCACTGCAATCCAGCCAAATGAAATCCACCACAAGGTTGTGAAGTTAGTTGTTTTTCTAATTGGGAGATTTACTTTGTGAGTGAGAAGTAAAAAGTATGGGGAAAATATGCAATGATCCTGAAGGAATACCTCTTCCCCTCCTGCTGATCTCTTGGAACAGATATCTTGCAGACTTCCTTGACATGTGGGGAATTTGCTGTGTGATACAGTGAACCTTCATTCTCAAATGAAGTAGTATGGAAACTCCAAGTAGTTTCTCTGAATATTAGCTGTGAAAACTGTAATTACAGCCATAAAGTAGCAAAAACTTCAGTGGAAAAGCTCTAGGGTACTATTTTTAATCTGTGGTCTCTTAAGAAGCAGCTGTATTTTGGGGGAGTTTAAGAATATCTGGATACAGATGAATCTGTTTAGTAATATAGGGAATTACTCTATTCATCTGTTCTTTAATTCCTCCAAGACTTTTCTTATGTTCCGAACCAACTGGAACAGGGTAGTGCTCGAGAGAGGTGCTTTGTCAGTCATTCTCCTCTTCTAAAGTAAAGAGGAAAGTAAAGGAGAGAGGAAAACTGGTTCTGTGACAATTATAGAGCTGCAGGTTTGTGCTTATTCTCGTTAGATGTTTTAGCAGTAAACAATTAGTAAATGCAGAAGCTTTGCTGTACAGCACTGCTGATATGTCTGACAGAAAAAAAAAAAAAAGAAAAAAAGTTGGTGAATGCTCCAGGATTCTGATGCAAACATTGTGTCCTAAACACCAAATTTTGTTCTTTTATTTCCTTTCCCTGCTCATTCCAACCCTCAGTTGTAATGGTTTGGGTTAAATATTGTTTTCCAGACTGTGGAAGTACATTTGGAATGTCTGTAGTTCTGTAAGTTAAATGCCTTTGATTTTATTTCTGGATTACTTGACTGCTTGAATGAATTAGAATAATACCCCTCCTTCTTTTTCTATATTGTGTAAATTTCTTCTTTCTTGTAGAAGCAGAGTTGCTCATGAAGGTATGTTTTCCAAATACCTTTCTGCATTTTACTTTCTAATTACATGACAAGAGATGGAGTTATTAATGCTGTAATAAGTTATCTGACTGAGTTTGCTGGAGGGTACTGCATTTTTTTCTTAACTTTCAACATTTATCAAACCCTAAACTGCTAAAAATTAAATTGGGCCCTTAGAGATAACACTTCCTCACCAGTGTTGTGTTGCATCTGACACCAACATCCAAGGGTTGTATTGAGTATTACTTGATTGGCATAAGTAAAAATCAAACTAAAAATTACATCACATTTCCTAAATGTGAGATTTTATCTTTGCTCATAGGCACTGCTTTTGCCTCTCATTACAGATTAAAATTACAGCAAGATGCAGCAGTATGCTGTACAAATGACGCCTAATATTATCAACTGTCAGGTCTAATAGATATTAAAGACAATTCTTGTCCCATGTTGCCTTGACAACATGTGTTGGTTTTGGCCTTCTTTGTCAATTCAAATTTTTGACTTCATAGAATTTAATTAAGCTCCCTTTTTTTTTTTTTTTCTTTTTTCTTTTTTTTTTTTTTTTTCTTAAACCATTCAGAAGATACCACTGAAATTTGAAATACATTCAAATAAAACTATTAGGAAGTGGATGCTATAACATTTTTTTAAAATATTATTTGCTGAAAACTGAATTTATCTTACCTTCTTGTCATCTGTTTTGCTTTGAGGTTTCAGCGTGCAGGACTATAAAGTCAAGACCCATTCACTCTGGTTGTTTCCCCCCTGTAATATTTTGAAACTGTCAAATGATTTCCTCCTTTTCTCCACCAATCATTTCTCTAGATTCAGTCCTGGAGTTTGTAAAAAGTCATTATTTCCATTTAACCAGGGACCTTTCTTCAAGAAGTTATTTCTTAACCAAAGATCTGTTCTTTTTAGAAAGCACCAAGCTTAATGTTTCTAGTGCTGCAGAGCTGATGTCAACCCATGATAAGGTGCTTCAGTGGTTCATTGCCTCCAGTGTTAAAAATAACCTCCTTATTTTCAGACTGTATTAATCTCACTTCAGGTTTTGGCCATTCATTTGCGATTCTTCCATTATCAGATTTTTCTGCTTCATGTATTTCTTAAAGACTGTAATTAAGTCACTCCTTCATGTTGCTTTAGATCAGCAAAACAGATTGATGCTTCTTTTTATGTCATGCTTTCTTGGTTTTGTAGGCTCCCATCTGATGTTGCCTTTTGAATCTTCTTCAGTCTTCCACAGTTTTTGTGAAGTATGAAGAGCCAGGCAGGAGCCACCTGTACAAAGACACTTTGATTCTGTGGGAGATCAAAGACACTTGGACCTTCCTAAGCCTATTGTTTACCTCCTATGTGCTTATCTATGCACATCCAAGTGCTCTTTTTGACCTACACTATTGCAGAGTGTTGGTCAGGTTACTCTAAGTAGGTGCTATGACCTGCAGGTCCTCATCTTCAGACACTGTTCCTTTGGAGAGGTCATCACTCAGTAAATCTCATCTTTACTTCACTCCTAGGAACATGAGTGTCATAGTCTACGTGGAGCTGTAAGAAAAATGGCAAGGGGGGAAAAAGGCAGATGGTTGAGTTCAGAACTGTCATTACAAAATTTAGTTACATCCCAATTTTGCAGTAGACGAGGAGAAGAAAAATCAAACCTTGATGTTTGTTTTGACTCTTATCTATACAGATTGTTTTCCTCTAATTTACTTTAAATTCTGGGTTTACTGTCACTCAAAGTCACTCTTTATTTATTGGTCTGCTGCTCAGTAAAAGGGTAGTGAAAGTGACAAATCATCAATCAAGCTGGAGTATAAGTGATCTTTTAATAGGGTTTTGTTTTCAAAGTAGATAGTTATTGAATGACAAAGCAAATGACTCTTCCATGCAGAACTTTGTTGCTGTTTATTTCTAGCAATTTCCATGCCAGGGGAAATTCAGACTCCCCCCCTCTGATGCAACTCAGCCCACTTGCTACTGTTGTAGTACAGAATTGTATTTGTTGACTGCATTTGTGCCTCTAAATAACTTATTTTGATAAATATCTGATAGACCATGTCCCAGTTTCTGGAGGAACTTTTAATATTTAATTTTGCCATTTTCATGGACATACATGTGAGGTGATGATTTTTATCAAGGAGGCATTTCTTCAGTTCTATTCAAAGAGCAAAGGGGAAATTATCATTGTGGTGGCATATTTAATTATTGTCACTTAGAATGGGAATACATGCTCATTTTTGGCTTCAAGAACCTGATATAAAATAGTGAAAAAATGTTTCGTTGCCTGTGTTCATCTGTGTTTTAAGAAATAAACCAGTTGTGCTATTCACATAACTTAAGCAGGTTGTAGGGTTTCTGTAACCATTTTGATCTGGAAGGAGGAAGGGTTTAGGAGCTTACTTTTTTGTTTGTTAGTTTATTTTGTTTTGGTGTTTTTTTTGCTTGACACTGTTGAGGAGGGGTTTTTTTTTGGTTTTTGGTTGTT
>VWYO01003695.1:46551-67331 GCA_013400275.1 Rhadina sibilatrix
AAAAAAAAAGAAAAAAAAAGAAAAAAAAAAAAATAAAGTCTTCCTGGCATTAATAGGATGTGAATATTCTTCTTCTGTACATAGCCAGGTGTGTTGATGGAGGTTGTGTGGTTTATATGTGAGGGAGGGTGGTCCCATGGCCACATGTAATTGTGAACATTATTGGTCAGCCTGGATAAACAAAGAAATTACATTATTTTTACTATGAAAGATCTTCGTTAACAAGGGACAAATATCTCTTAAGAAATGGAAAGATACATGCATGAAGTGAAAAGGAAGAAATAATAACTGGTAGCAAAATATAAACATGGATGAAATAAAAGTCTAGACTCTCATGTGCTGCTTGTGGTTGAACATAAACCTCTCTCTGTGTAAGGAATATTTGAAATGCAGAGCCTTTCTTCGTATTCATATTCTGATAAAATATTTTATTTAAGTTTTTTTCAGAACCCACTTGTGAAATTCAAATTGTTTCCAAAGAATTGAGCACATTGTCAAAGTCACTGCTTTAGTGACTCTTTTGCTCTCTGTGAAAGTTACCTTTGAAAATGTCTTTCAGTAATGATGAAAAAAGAAGGATCCTTTCTCTTTGTGTGGGAAGGTAACAGAAGTGTTGTAGCAAATGTATGTCTAATTACCTCTGATGGTAAGACAAATGCCTGTATTCAAGTCTTTAAAATACCTTCTTGCACTTAGGTACTGACAGAAACACCTACAAATCTGTTTTCAGGACAACAGTGTGGCTTCTGCTGTAGTTAGCAAAGAACACACTGGTTTAAATATTTCTTCCAGTTTCAAAAATAACATTATTGCACTTTGGCAACACCACTTATTCTGTTGTTCCTAAATTATTTATGAACTTTCCAAAATACCTTTCACTTTGTTTGTGGTGCCACTACAAGCTCCACAAATGGGCTCAGATTTAATTTAATGAGAATTTCCTGTGTGTACAGAACAGCGTGGGTGTGTGTTTAGAGATGCACAAATTTGTGTGGGTTTTAAAGCATGATGATTTGTTCTTTTTGTGTTTGAAAATTAATGCTTCATTCCCCAGCTCCTAACTTTTTCTTTTGCTAGACATTAGGAGCACTTTATATATTGCATGAACATTTGATTTCTTATGGCTTGTGAAAGAATGCTTCTTTTAAACTCATATAAAGGGGAATTAGGCATTATCTGGAGTCAGAACTGTAGATAGATGAGTAGAATGGCACTTGCTCACTTCCCCTTGTGAATGTATTAATCCCACCTGTCGTATCATTTTTCCATCTTATCCCTTCTCCTTTCCAGTCCATTGTTAGATATAATGGTGTAATCTTCACATATTTCCCAAAAGGAGGGTTGGATTAAAAGCTAACCTTCGCTTTACTGAGCCAAAAGGTATTGCAGGAAACCTGTCCTCTTCTCCTTCTCTCTTTTCTCTTTTTTTTTTTTTTCTTTGTTTTGCTTAGTGTTTTGTATAAATGAAGCCCAAAGTGTAAGGAAAACTGTCTGTGGGGATGCCATTTGTTTAATGTATTCAGCTGCTAAAATCTGTTATCTGGCTGCCTCAGGTCTCCTGGAGTTTAGGAGGTATTTATGACTGTTTGCTTGACAAATTGCGTTTATGGTGTTCTCCTCTCAAGTTTGCTTGGATTCACGGAATTAATGCCATCTTTTCCTGAGGATCAGAGTGGGGCAGTGCTTTTGGAGGCAATGATAACAATCCCTGAGAGCAGCTTCATATCACACAGAAGTAGTCAGTGCTCTTGAGTCTCTTATCATGAAACTGTGATAAGGATGCTGTACCCTCTTTTCTTCATCTTGAGAAAGAGCTTGGGGATACTGTGGTGTTTGGAAAACATGAAGGAAGTGTATCTAAGTTAAAGTAGGTGTGGGTAGGAACTGCTTTGCACACCTCTGGTCCCTGTAAAATGGATTGCAAGAGGAAGCTTGCCCTCTTTTGTCAGTAACAGTCCAGCTTGTGGTTGTGGTATCAGTAGGGTCTACAACGGCTTCCTTCTTTCAAAGGTATTTTTGTAAGAAACAATTAACACCTTGATAGCAGTGTTGGTTGTTTCTTCATATCCTTTGTAACAATGGTGTTGTTCTGCAGGAAATGTTTAATTTGCACCTGCCATTGGTTGTCATTTCAAAGGGGTTAAAGCAGAGCTCTTCATCTCCTCTCCATTACTGCCAGGTACAGCATTCCTAGTAGCTGTGGGGAGTATCATCTCTTTACTGTTTTTGGCCTATAACCTTGATCTCGTCTCAGTTTTGATTACCTTTTATATCCCAGCATCTGCTTCCTTCTTACATGATTTTGTTTTTACATGAGAGCTCTAACATGCAGATTTTGTTAGGCATGTGCAAATCTGAAAATCACCACATTTCACATCCCAATATTCTATTTTCTCTTCTTGGCAGATGACATATTTTCTAATCTCCATCTACCCACATCTGCTGCCCAAATATTTTTCGTAACCTGTGGCTTGGAACATTTTGCTTACTCTCAGCTAACCTCCCTTTCTCTGTCACATCGGCATCAAGAGCTCATTTTTTCTGTCAGTAATGCTGGAGGCCTTTGCCAGCCTGTGAGTTGTTCATGTGCTATCATGACGTTGTGTCCTGTTTGAGAGAGGCAGTGACACAAGAATTTTTTCACTCAGGTGTTGGCATGCTGATTTTTGTCTTCTATACTTCCTTGTATTAACTTGGGGAGGACTTGCATTGACACACAAACCCATTCACCACCTTGCTTTTTCTTTGGGTTCTTAATACCTTGTTTCTTTCTCTAGGAGAAGCCTGACAGCAGTCTGGCTGCTGTCATCCTGACTACCTGGCTTCTCGCCACTCCTTGTCTTGTGCCTTGCGTTTGGGCTGAAGGGTCTTTAGGGCAGACACTGTCCTTTCTGTTCTGTGTTTGCTGTCTGATAGGGACTTGGGAAAGGCCCTCAACTGTTAAGGGATTAAAAAAAAAGCTCAAAATGCAGGAATCATGTATATTGGAACTAGCAACTGGTTTACATGTTGCTAGTTATGTAAAGGCTACTTTAATAGAAGAGTTGGTTACTTAGGAGGAAGGGATAATTTCCCTCTGTCTTTTCCCCTTGTCTCACACACCACCACTGCTTTGAAATTTTTTATCTGTATCTACTAAGTTATGTTTTATTTACCTTATCGAAATACACATCTACAGGCTGAACCTTACTGTAGAAAAGGAAAGAAGAAAGGAAAAAAACAACCAACATGTTGTGTACATTTTTATAGTTTGAGGTGAACCCAAGGAAGTGAATTCTGAAAGTGAAGGGAAAAAAGATTGCAGAGCTTAGAAATTGCTATTAAGAAATCTTTACATAATTGTATTGAACTATAAAAATCAGGATCATATTTAGATTCCTATTAAATGTAACTTAAGAAAGCCATGTTTCTGTTGAAAATTTGTTTATACAAAAGAAATATTTTGTGTAAAGGTGACTGTTCAGACTGATTTGATAAAATATTTTATTTGTACTAATATCCACTCAGAACAGAACAAAACAGGCTGTAATTCAGGCAAATTAAATTTGTCTTCCAAATGTAAATATCAACCCAGTGGAGCTTCTACAGCTTTTTACTTTCCAACCTTTCTAAGTGAGACCTCTCCTTGGCAGCGTGCAGTCTCAGGAGCCAAGCAGTGATGACACAATTCTCTACCTTATAGGGCTTCATCTATGAGCTACTTTTTTTGCCTTGCTGAATCTTTCTGGTTTTCAGTGCTAGTTTTTTCTTATCCTTCTAGTTTTTCAAGTTCCAATAATTTGCTGCAGCATTGCTGCTTTCCTCTCTTTTTGGGAAGAGAACTACAGTGATATTTAGAGTCTATGAAATGTCATGTCACTTTCCAGGCCTCTGCACTTGGTTTTGATTCATGTTTTGGAGTTGGTTTTGGTGTCTTTGTTGTGGTTGCTTTGGGGTGGGTTTTTTTTTTCTTGTTTTTGGTTTTGTTTGTGTTTTGGTCATTTAGCATTTGTTGTTTTTAAATGCTGTTTTTGCTCTTCTCCACTAGAGATGTGACTTGCCCTATAAGGTGAAGCAACTGGCCTGTTGTAGATGTGATCCTGCTTGCAACAATGGCTAATACTTGATCTGTCAGAGGTAAATAGGGCAGGAAAACATACAACTTGTCTTGCTGAAGGTCTTAAGCTATTTCTAGAGGAAGAATTCCTTTGTGACCTTTGTGGTGAAATTCTAACACCCCAGAGTGTGACATTGCCTCTTCACTGCAGTTTTCTTGCTTTAAGTGGAAGAAAAAGGTTTTTATTTTTATACGTGTTGCCAGTTGGAAACTGATAATATAAAATTCCCTGCAGAAAACTAACTGAAAGTGAAGTAAACCTTTCCTTGGTTTACTCATAAAACAAATTATAGTATTGTATCTTAGTGATTCATCTTTATATTTCCTATACCAGTGATATAGATATCTTCAATTTTTTAATATGATTGCGCTACTGTGCTTGCAGTATTATTTTTGGTAGTATGAAGTAGTTGCATTTCTATTTCAGGCCTGGTAGCAGCAGTAGATAGTAGGAAAATCTAGCTGTTGTTATCCTTGTAGTAAACAGGTGTGGCTCTGCAATTATACCCTTGTACAGTACTTCAGCTTCTCTTCCACACACACAGAAAAGAGCATTCCAATATATAATATTTCCATTTAAAGTATGGTTGGAGAAACACATGGGAGAACTAGTTATTCCAATGTGTTTCCTAAATTATTACGTATTTTCACCCCCATTCATTCCTGCCTTTACAGAGATAGTGACAGTAGTATAAAACATTAAGTAGGACTTGTTTGTGCTATTTGCTGGTATCTGTTCTTTAAAGCAACCTGTCCATAGCTGTGCTCCAGGTGATGGGTGAGGAGCTGCTGTATATTGAGAGCCAAACTTGGCTCACCCTATGCAATGCAGGGGACCTGCTGTTTTCTGTTTTTCCCTCTCAATGCTGGGGCTGAGCAGCAGAATGTACTTCACTTGAGAGCTATGTTTGTGAGACCTAGTGCTGCCACATCGCCTTTTTGCATCTTCCTTCCATCTTCCTGAAATACTTATGAAGTTCACCTTTTGCTATTGTGGCAGTAAGAGTAAAACTTTAATAGGGAAAAAGATACAGCTTGCTATTTCTGAAATACTCTGATCTCTTTATTACTTAGTGAAGGCTCAAGTGGATGTGCATGAAGCTTACTCATTTATAAATTTTCTGTATGTTACAGTGTTTAGGAGTTAAGTTTGAAGCAGAGACTTTGGTTCAGACTTCTAGAGTCTCTTGGGATGTATTTAATGAATAGGAGACAAGGAAGTAACCAAGTTTTCCAGATGTTTTCAGATTGCAGAAATGAGGATTTGGTCAAAAGCAGTAGTGAGAATCAAAGGCTCTGAACTAGAAGCAAAGATGGACTTGTGTATTTACTGATTTGTTGCATCAGTAAAATTTTAGACCTTTTTGACAGTCAAAATACTATTCCAAGTGTTTCTGGGGAAGTCGATCACTTTGTCCTGGAACCCAAGGAGGACTGGGAGAGACTAGCGCATGTTTCATTTAGGTGAATGATGTTTGATAAGGCTGAGATCAATTTTGCAGGCATCTCTTGACACAAAGTGTCCTTTTAGGGGAAAAAAAAAAAAAAAAAAAAGAAAAGAACCGTGCTGTTGGTCTTTGCAATTGAGTGCTTTAGTCCCAAGCAGCTTCCCCTGTGAGTTGCAATTCTCTAATTCTCAGTTCTGGGGAGGGAGGGTCCTAGAATAATTCACCCTTCCCATTCTCTTTAGTCATTGTTAGTCCAGGACACCACGTGCTGTATTGATAGCACAAAAGCTTTCTTATATGTTTGGCTGGAACAGAATGGAGGATCAAGCATGGGAGGCTGGATTTTCCGAAGTGTAGAAGTAATCTGGAAGCAGGTTCTGGGAAAAATCAATGGGAGTTGCACTCCCAGGTCGTGTGGGTATTTTTTTGTAAATCCCTGTAAACCATTGAAGGCTTTGTAAAAAGTAAACAGTCTTAGAGTCTTAAGGAAAAGTCTTAATGAATCTTAAGGAAGGAGGAAACAGACACTCTCTTGGACTATGCTCTCTGCTTTTTCTTACATGCCAACAGTGTTAGCTTCAATGTGTGAGCCAATTCATCCATTACTGAGCTCATGCACTCTTTATCCTGTATGATGCAGGCTGCAGTAGCTGATTTTATCAGAATAAATGAATGATAAACAAGGGATATTCCGGAGTCCTTAAGAGTAGCTACATGCTTCTGCTATGTTGATAACAATAAAGCAATCTATTTGCTATGAGAATCATTTTACCTTGTTAACTCTAGAAGGATAATTTCAAAAATCTTAATTCTTCCCCACACAGAACTTTCAGGGGATAATATACCTGTAAGGCGACAGAAAAACCTAAACAATCCACTAAACCAGGACAAAAATTTAAAACTTATAGAAAATGATGCTGTTAATGCCTTAATATTAATTTTATTTGCATCTGAACAAAAAGGCTCATTACTTCTGCAGAATAACGTACAGTTTCATAATGCTTTTTCCTTTGCTTTTGGAGAGTTGGCAAGGGATGGAAAAAGCTGAATGATTTTTAAAAATTGCAATGCAATGCAAAGCTTGACCTAAATTTTCCAGACAGTGGAAGGTTTGAGCAAAATCATGTTGAAGGAGAGACAGTGTGGGTTTGAAAGAACAGTATTGATGGAAAGAGCAAACAGTTCTTGTTTTTGGTAGAGAAAAGACTGTGGGCTCCATAGCTTTGAAAGAGAAGCATTACACTGACAACTCCTCAGTTTCCACCACGTCCCCTGCTTTCACTGCTTTCCCTGCTTTCCCTGCTTTCCCTGCTCCATTCTCATCCTCACTCAACCTAAAACTCATTTTGAAAGAGAACCCTAAATAAGTTCTTCTCTGTTTTTTTCCCTTCACCCCACTTCTGTTTGTTTTCTTTTTTTTCCTATTCCATTAGATTAAAAGCCAAACAAACAGAAAAACAAAACAAAGTGGAGAGGGATTAGAGAAATGAGTCATGAAATTGGAAATTTATAAATTAAATGAAGTCCTGGTAATGAATAGTACAAGTGCATTTGTGTAAGAGTAAGGAAAAAAAAATTCCTTTTAAATAACAATCAAATTTCTAAGGGTTTAATTTTACTTCCTGGATTTTCTACTGATTAAGAGTTTCCTTGTAGGATGAGTTCTGCTCCTATTCACCCTAGTTATTCTTCTTTTGAGAGTCTCTTGCCATTAGTATTTGGTGTAGCTAGCTGAAACCAAGATGACGTGGTATGTGTAGCAATCTTGCTGCAGTGCACCAGCATCTAATTTGGAGATTTTCTAAATAATTATTAAAAAAAAATGAATAAGATATACTATGTATACTATATATATGTAGAAACCTTGATGGAGTTATGGGAAACCAAATACCATGGGGTTTACAGGTAGAAGTGGAATTAGATTCCTTATGGAAGGTATTCATTAATTTATTTTCAAGACTAAGCAATGCCAATTTCCTTTTGATTAGAAATAAATGCTTGCAGTTCAAAGATCACCTCTGAGCTGTGGTTGTAATATGTTAATGACATAAAATCATCCAGATCTAAATCATTTTAGCGATTGCATTTTCTGATCTGCGGTACACTCTGCTAGTGTCAAGTAATAAAAACATAAATCAGCTGCAGCTTTTCATCCGGCATGCATTTGTGCACAGCACATCCACTGTTTTGACAGACAGCAGCTAATGCATCAGAGAAGACCTCAGAAGAGTTTTAAATATCAACATAAATCTGATCTGCTTTGCTTTCATGGTTTGCCATTATTTTAAATGAAATAAAATTAGGCTGTGTCATGAACATCATATTCACAGCAAAGATCAATACGTACGCTTGGTTTGTGACATTTTGATTTGGGGAAAAGGTTTTCTTAGCTACTGCATGTCAAATCCTAAGGACACGTACGTGGGTTTGGTGTATCACACCAAGCAGCTGCTTATGCTCTCTAGGAAGGGGTGTAAAAGGGAAGCACTGGAGGATTGTAAAGAGTACCTACTAATGAAATCGTGCTGTGTGAATGTTTTATAGGCTGAAATTTGGATATAGCTGTCAGTTGTGTATTTGGCATCTTTTGCAAACACAAAGTGGGAAAATGTTTATTCTCTTTATCAGGGGTTCTGAGCATAATAGCTGCATCTTCTATTTTTTATGTATCCAGGCTGCTCTTACACGTATCTCACCTTCATCAGTTGCAGCCTGTTCTGAACAACCAGGCCAGACCCAACAGCGTTGGGAACAATGTGATTATTTATTGCTTTTTAAAGTTAGGACCTGAGTGTATTTCAAGGCTGGAGCTGATGGCACACCCCCTGTCTGTGTTCATATAAACAGCAGACATGCTAGGAGGATTATGAGATTAATGTTTCTACCATGTGCTCTCTAATTCTTTAGTATTTATTTAAAACGTGCTAAGCGGTGTTTATTTTATGGTTGAACAGTTGTAGCAGTGCACTGCAAGTTGTGTCTGTTGTTGGCTCTTTAACCCCAGCCGTCACGGGAAGTAGAGAGTGCCATACCTGTCAGAAAAGCACAACAGCAAACGTGGGACTGAGCACCAAACCTTTTTTATTACTGTTGTTATCAGTGAACTCTGCAAAGTCGATGTCAGAGGCCTTGATTAACGCAGGGCAAGAGATAAGCTCTTGTGAACTGATGCTGGGAAATTCAGGATAGTGCCTTCTCTGGCTATTGCTTATTCCACTACAGCACACTGCTTTCTTTGCTTGTTGTGTTTTTACATTACCCATTTTCCACTGATTGATTTTTAAAGTGACAGAACATATTCCTTTTATATCATAAAGAGCTTAAATGTGTGTGCACGTGGATTATGCAGTGAAAAGAAGGTTCTCCTACGAAAAACAGCTGAATGTTGTACATGTGTGGTTTTCCCTTTGATTGGAAATCAGTTCTTGAAGAGCTGCTTTATATGCATTGTACAATTCCAAGACAGATTCTTTCTCTGCACAGGGTTGCTAACATGTATCAGAGAGGAGAAAAAATAGTGTTTTCTAAGATAAGGTGAGCATTTATCAGCAAAAGCGATAGTTGTGAATTCTTTTCCCTCTGAGTTATGGAAAGTCTTTGTGGTATAAATTTTAATGAAGAATGGATTGCAAAATGGGGAGGAAATAAACAAGACTGTACTTACTATGTGGGAATGTGCAATTTCCACGTGATCTATTACAAAATAGTGAAAAAGTATGTCTAAAATCTAAAAAAAAAACCTGCATGTCTCATACCATTGACACAAGAGCCATACCACTGGCCATCTTTTTTCAAAACCTTAAATACAAACAGTGATGTTGTTACCATGTATGTGTTCTTTTGTCTTTTCATTTTATTTTTCATGTTTTTGATACCAGTGAGACCTTGTTGTCAACTGCTGACCAAGCGGCTGCTCCTGCTGGTTAAGAGCATGCCCTCTGCTTGCTTATATACTTCTCAAACCTTTTGCATTTTGCAGGAAGATTGTCTGATTTCTCTGGTCTCCAGGCTAGACCTGCTGTATTGTTTTTGTGATTTGTGCAGTGGGCTAGCTTTTTTGTTCATTTGAGATTAGACATTTGTCCCAGATCAGTTAGTTTTCTGTTTAGGTATTTAAGTGAGTTGATAGTTTGTGTCCATCTGAAATGTGAATCTCCTTTTTGTCAGACAGTCAGCCCAGAAAATTCTTGCAGTTCAAATTCCCAATGGCATTTGAAGTAAGTTAGGAGAAAAGTAAATGTTGCTTTTAAGAACAGGAAGGTTTGCAAAAATAAAGCTCTCTGCACTAATAGTCCTACAAGTTTTTAGTGTTGAGGTTTTGCATCAAAAGTTAAGACCCAAAAGTATGGATACAGAAATCCCAGATGTGTATTTCCACTGTACCTGATTAAAACCCTTATTCCACATATGCCACGTTCCTGATTTGTCGTCTTTGAAATCCTCTCATTTGGAAGTGTGCCACATTGTATTAGTAATTAACTACTCATTAGCTCTGGTGTTTGAGCCTTGCTGTCCTGTGCTGTAGGTGAATGACATTATTTATCATTTCATTATTTTGAATAATGCCAGGCAGAGGGGGAAAATCCATCCCTGCAGCAACACAGCATCTAGGCCACTGTCCTCTGTTGAAGATGTAATTTCAAGTGTAGCCTAAATTGGCTTGGGATTTCCCAGGTGAGCATCTTCATGCATGCAGTTCTCTTTAATGATGTGGCTTCTCTCTTTTCACTTTATTCAAGAAAAAAATCTTCATGCATGCATGGGAACGTCTACAGCTTGTCATGCTGAGCAGTGGAGATTCTCACAAAAAAGGGGTAATGGGACTTGGCTTGTCATTCCAAGCTGTTAGGCCTCGTTCATCAGCAGAGAGGATTTACACTGAAAAATTGCTTGTGTATTCAACTAGACAAATAGTTAATAGTTGCAAAGACCAAGGTTTTCTCATCAAATAATTCTAAGGAACAAAAAGCCTATATGGTATATTTGATGTATAACTTCTTTTATAGATCTATATAACAGAGGTCTAAAGAAACAATTCATAACACCTCTGGAGTGGAATAGGAAAAAACCCCTTTGTAGCTTTCATGAACCTCTCACAGTGCTTAGTAGAAGGGACATAATTTCCTTTCTGACTTGGTTGGAAAATTTAGCTGCATAGCAAAGTGAGGGATTATTTATAAAAATCTTTAATTATGTGAACAGTTCTTTGTAGCTCTCCTTTATCTCTCTAGTTCTATTATTAGTAGAAACTGCAAAATGTATTTTTCTACTTTTAAATGGAATAGTCTTGAAATATTATGTACAATTTCTTGGAAGAAAGCTAGAAGCCCTTCCTTTTGTTGAGATCAAATGTGCTCCAGGATGGGTGCTCCATTTCAGCCCCGATCACATATAGATATACACACTTGTGTGTACATGTCTTGTTATTAATACTATCTAAAATATCCTAGACAACAGCCATCACTTGGATCTAGCTAAATTATTACCAGTAGTTCTGTGAGGACTGCTGGCCATAGACAGAGATCCTGAATGATGCATCACTTTCCTTGAGCCAAACTGCTACTAAAAATAGTACTTAACAGTCATTGAAATAATCTCAGCAATTTTTAAACGTTATTTTTTGTTCTGTAGGCTGGGCTTTCTCCCTCACAGAAGTTGCATAGGAGAACTTGTCACACGTGGAAGTGTCACTGAGGTGCAATGTAAAAAGGCAACTGCTGGTTTATATTCTATGGGAAGTCAGAAAGCTGCCTGTCTCTCATTAAGCAATATTGTAATTCACCTTTGTATATGAAACAAAAGATAAGTTTCTGAAATGAAAAATGTTTTTTCCTTCTTCCATACCTCACTGAACTACAAATATGCAGTCAAAACTGATTAGGGAAACTAAAAAGAATGAAATAAATATGTCTCAGAATACAATTGCAGGGAAAACAAAACAAAGGGGCAAATAGGTAGTGGAAAAAAAGTAGAAGTGAGTCTGAGTTTTTTAATATCATTGGAATATTCATACATGCCAAATTTTCTCCGATATTTCAATTTTCATAATTCACATAGTTATGTCGTGCTTTATTTTATTTTTATGTTTCACGTTAAAAATCTTGAACATTTAGAAAAGGGTTATACTTTCTTCCCATACTGAGAATGGAAATTCTTGAAGTGACCCAATATCAAATGCTCATGCTGCTGTGAAAGCCTGAAATGAAGCATGGTGTGGCTTGGTTTGGTTTTCCCAAGGTCACGCTGGATCAGTGGAATCAAAGGACAAGTTTTTCATATTTCAGTCTTGCAAGAAGTAGTAAATAAGTCACAGCCTGAATCCTCCCATTCATAAAAAAAGCTAATAGGACTCAAGCAAGTTTGAATATCAGTTAATTAAAATATAAAAAGGGAAGGAATTGTGAAATGTAAATAGCCTAGTGAAGTGAAAATTGGAGCATATGTCCTTGGAATTAATAAAACCAAAATTTTGAGAATTAATCTTCATGTACCAAGTTAAGCCTTTAAATCATATGCATTTGAGTTTCTTAACTTTGCTCAAAAATGTACTAGTCCCAGTAAAAAAAAAAATCTTCCTGTCATTATTATATTTTTATACACATCTGCATCATTATAAACCCTTTGCACCCTAGAAGGAAAATAAACAGAAAAACTTTGCTATTTGAATCACCAATTAAATGAAAGAGGATAAGCAGAATTTTTCTGAGCAACTTGGATTGAAAGAATCCTCTACATTTACAGCATACCTTTTAAATTTTCATGGTGGTGGAATTTTTGTACTTAAAGTATTAAGCAACATGTTATATAAATTACAGTAAAGAAAAGCTTTAATGTTTACTGGGAGGATTTCCAAATTAGCTGTTTTTGCTGTTTTTTAAAGTTGAGGCAATTCTGTATTTTGTGGCATGCATTAAAATTAAGCAGACCTTAAGGTCGCAATCTGTTGAATAGAGAGATTTTAGAAGATCACGGCATAAAAACAAAGGATGCACATGATGGTTTTGCTGAGGAGTCCTAGCGATTGCCTCTTTTTCTCTTGGTCTTTTTCCTTTCCCCCTCTGCCCTGTGCGTTGCTCTCTTGTTTGCTCAGTTCTTGCTGCGACTCCTCTTTATCTGTGCCTGTTGGAGCACAGCTCTGCCCAGAGCCACCAGCTCCCCCAGCCTGTGCTCCGAGCTGCCCCCAGGCTCTGTGAATGTGGCAAGCACAGCCCTTAACCTGGGCTGGAATACCCGCTCTCTTTGAACGGAGAATTTCCTCAGGCTCAGGCACTGCTAACAGCACTCTGGCTGCTTTGGCCAGCTGGGAGTGCACAGGAGGGGAAGCGTGTGCCCGCCTGAAAAATGCTGCTTTTCTGTGTGACTGTGTCACATTGCTGGGGCACTCTGAATTTGCTCCCTCGTCTTTAGTTTTGTACCGAGTGATTGTGGGTTCACTGGCACAGAGTCTGCCTGCACATCATGGACTCTCGCTCGAATTGTTTAAAACTTCCATTAAGTGTGTGTGGGATAGATCTTTGTGTTGGAAGATGTTACGTATAAAGGACCCAATAATTGATTGCCAATTAGATAAACTTTATTAAAGCGAGAAGCCAAAGCAAGCAGCGCGCTGGGAAAGCCAGAGACGCAAGTCTCAGCTCGTGCTCCACGCACAGCTTTCAAGAGTTTTCCCCACAGTTTGCCATTTTAGTAAGTTTTTGGTTTACACACACCCCTGGGTCCCTCCCCAGTCCATGTTTTCCCATATTTGGTCATAGTTGAGTCTTCCAATTCCAGGAGTCTGGGGTCTCCTGCCCTCTCATGGTGGTCAATGGATGGAGTCTCTCCTCTTCCTCACAGCACCTCCCTGGGAACCTTCCACTGTGGTCACCATGGTTTCACCATATCTCTCGTTTTCTTTCTTTCTTCATGTCCTATGATACAAAGCTACATTACATTATCCTGCACCAAGGCCCGGCTCTCTCTAACTTTTCTGTTTCTGCAGTTTCTGCAACTTACAGTTATTGCTTAATATCCTCTACGTATTTACAATTTCTGCAGTTTGCTGAATAGCCCCTGCATATTTATAATGATTAACTATATCATTTAACACAAATTACCTAAATCATTCATGTCATTTATAACAAAGACTTTTTCAATTCCTAACTCCTGCAATCTGTTGGTTTTTTAAACTTACTCTACTTTTGAAAAATTATCTTATTTCTTGAGAAATATTTTTAAGTGTTGCTAGAAGGTAAATTTTCATAGTATCACAACAATTTCACAGTGTTGTGAGTTATTTTAGGTCTAGCTTGAAAAAATATTGCTAAATGTTTCCTGTTCAAACTGGGGTCAGTGAGTAAGCTAATTTCTTATGCAGTATGTGTCTGGTTCTTCAGTTGTGCCTAATTTCAGGCATCTAAGAAATTAACATTGAGGCCTGCATTCCCTTGATTATGATCTGCTTGCAAATAAGCCCCATAGTCTTTTCTAGCATGATTTTTTAAACCAACATAATAAACATTTAATCTCTCAGTCAGCCCTAAAAGCTGTTGTGTGCATGTTCCTCTGCATCTTTCTGCTGGAAAGGTTGCTTCAGTCTTCAAATGCCAAGTGAGCATATCATTGTGGTGATTTGCAGCTGTGTCACGGTGTAAATGTGAAAGATGGAACACAGTATTGAACTCCTTGTATATGGTATTAGATAATTTACCTAAGTGATCTACAATGGGCTTTTCAGCAATAAAGTTTTGAAATAAAATAGCAACTAGGTGCAACACTGTGTGTTAAGTAGTAAGTATGTAACATCTTATAAATCTGTAATCGGATACTGAAGAGGTGGTGGGAGCTGCAGGTTTCGAGGAAATCTGCGGAGTGAAGTAGGGAAGTTTAAATAGTCAATCTTCATCCTGCTATGTAGTTATCCTGGTAGGGAATCAAGCTGTTACAGTGAGCCAGTGAAGATTTACTGCCTGATAACCTGATGACATTGTTAAGGCACCACTGAATTTGTGAAGTCCCAGATCACTTCTTGTGACTGCCTGCACTTTTCCTGTGGGTTTTGTGAAAAGAAAACAGAGGGGTATCTTTTATTCCAAATAATCTATTTTACCTTTTCTTTCTGAGAGATGGTTTAGGATAGGATTTAAAGAAAAAAACCAACAAAACACATGGTCTTCTGTTTCATAGTAGAAGCCAAAACCTATGGCCTGGTTTTCTAGTACTGGGGGAAAGGAGGGGCTGGTAAGGTATGTATAACACGTGATAAATCCTTTTGAATATCTGGACGTTTATTTCAGATGATTGTTTTGAAATTTTTAAGTCTTAGATCATTAACACTGAGATTAGTAGTATGATCGCTGGCACTCTAGCATGACGTATCCCAAATGTTAATGAACGCATCCATGTAGCATGGTAGTTAAAAAAAAAAAAATTATCTCCAGTTTGGAGGCACAGAATAAATATTGAATATAACTACATTCCCAAATCTACCAAAGATAGTAGGGAAATTATGTGTGATTCTCCTAAAATTAAAGAAATAAAAAATATTTGACAAGCCTGGGAATTGTACCCACAGCATGTGGGTTTTGAGGAACACCTTACCTCTGTCGTCTTCAATTAATCTTGATAATGATGAAAGCATCGTGTCATCCCACAGAAGACTCAATGCTTTTCATCTAGAGGTATCAGAGGGTATTTAACATTGCTAATGTGAATTCTAATTCATGTAAATTACTTCAGGAGTGTGGCACATTTCTACCCAAACACGTTTTATTTCACCGAGTACTTGGCATTTAGTTAGTCTTTGGAGGATGATGCATACTAAAACATGCTTGAGATAATATGAAAACAGCAGTATTTTGTGGAAGTGATACAGGAATAATACATAGATAATAGTACTCTGCTGACAGTGATACATAACAGCCACTTGCTTTTCTTCTGGTGAAGTCAATACATGCTAAACACTTTCGTTTTATCCTGCTAAAAGCTCAAAAGACCCCATGGTTGTTTCAGTCCCTTTTTTCTTGTTTTCCATATGGTTCTAGCTGGTAAATGGTATGTTAACCTCATTCAGAGGATTCCCCAGTCCCTATCCAAAAAAGGAAGCAAGGATGTAATCAGCCCTGGCCTCATTAAAATCTTTCTAATGTAATCTGTTGTTCCCAAAAAGCTTAGCCTCAGATCTACCAAATGTATTTTAATTATGTTTTAGATGGATTGTGGCTGGAGCTATGCAGTTGCTGAAGCAAATTAATCCATTACATCAGCCAGTTCAAATTCTTTGTATATTTACAAAAGACTTACAAAGTAGCTGAAGAGACTCAGTATAGCTTTTTCAACAGCCGTTTCTTAGATTTCATCTTTTTGCATAGATTCTAAAAAAAAAAAAAAGGGAAAAAAGTGTATGCTTCAGTTTGATGCACTTTTTTTTGCTCACAAGAAAGAGATTAGGAATGATACTAGCACAAGTGCACTCAGCAGTGAAGCTATAATAATTTATCTAATTCTATCTAAAATCTTCAGTACCTGTACTGGAATTGCTACAATTAGGAATTTATTATTGAAAGCATGCAATAAACACTAGATACAGTTGATGATGTTAAATAGAAAAGTAAATTTTCAGTTAAAGTGTGCTACTCTGAAAAATTTCATTTTCCACGGCAAACAATCCCATTCTGTTTAATAAACAAAACACTAAGCGACCTGGGAAGTTGGTGTGTTGACCAATTCATTAAAAAAGTTTTAAATCTTGCTAAATACAGTTTATTGCCTTCAAAGTATCACTAATTACTTCAATTAACTTTGAAGTGTATCTTTTCTTTCTCTGACTGTGCCTGTAATTTTGAACCCAAGAGGGCTTTCTAGTCTTTAGATGTGTTTATTTCATTTCATGATAAAATTCAAACTTCTTTAACTGCATGTATCCTTAAAGGAAATGTGGGGCCTTGTGACAACTTTTCCTTCTCCCTCCATGTGGTCTCTATCTGAATGGGAATAAGGATGAAGTGGACCTGTTGAAGTTTGGTCAATAAACCAGTATGGTTGTGAGTTTTATCCTGGATGTATTTATGAGGAATGATAGTATGCACATAGACAGAGATTTTAAAAGCAGAATTATGTAATTCTGGTAAATAGGTTGGCACTGAAGAGAGTTGAACATTCTACACTCTATATGTGAAAGTCAATCCTGTAATTCTGGCAGTATGTCTTTAAAAGCTCGTCTACAGGGTATCTTTATTTTTTTGGAAGTGAGAATATAAGGTTCCCAAGAAGGATGAAATACTGATCTTGTTGTCATTACCTCCTCTCAATCAATTATCATCCTTAAATGTTGCAATAGAAATGTTATCTAAGCACATGCAGGAAAAGTCTTGGAAAAGGGAGGGGGAAGAGGATAAGAGTAATACTTAGAGAGATGATGAATGGAGGAAAGATTTCACATTTTTATCATTTTGTTTAGTATCTTCTTTAAGTCTCTTTAATTTTGTTTCTTCTTGTCAATTTATGGGAGGGGGATGTTTTCTGACAGCAGGGATGCTCTAGGAATCCCAGAATCAAGTGCCAGGACTGCTCAAGATGCTGTTCAGATGCATCTCAGAGGAGCAGCCACCTCACTCTGTGTGTGCTCCAAGATTTCCTTATTACCTAGTCCAGGGAGGTGTGAGGGAAGAGTATCAGTTAGAAGTCCTGGGGCCTACTGCAAATGGGGTTGAAGGCTGAGCAGTTGGGCATTCAAATCACTTTGGCCTGGGCTCAGTGCAGCTTAGCACAGTGGCACTGCACAGGCGAGACTCAGCTGCAGAAACAGCATCATGCTGCTTTGCTTTTGTTTTTTTTTCCCAGTGTTAAAGTGCCCCCCCCAGGAGATCCTATATGTGGGCTAAACATTTGTTTTCCATGGATTTCATATTCCTGGGGCTTGCATAGTCTGACCTTTGTGTGCTAGCTCAGACCCTGCTCTTAGAGCCTGTGCTCGTGAGAGCTGCTAGTAATACCAAGTGAGGTGAAAGGTTTCTTGAAAACTGGCATCCTCAGCTGGTGTTTTTTTTACACTTAAGCAAACATGGGTTTCAAAAAATTCTACATTGTTTGCTCCTTCCTTCCTTGTTCATTCACTTCCTGGTTAAAAACAAAACAAAAACAAACAAAAACACACACACAACAACAACAACAACCCCTCTTATTTATAGGATAAATAACTGCAGGTCATTTTTCTCTTTCTCTTCTGATACTATTTTTTTTTTCTTATCTGCAAAAAGAATCAAGCAAGTGGATTGTTTTCCTGGTAACACATAGGTAAGATTTTTAAAGTGGGCTAAAGTTTACTAGAGAGAACAGAAGTACAATAATCTTATAGCCCCATACCCAAACATCTGCCCATGCCTGAAGTTATCTACAGTGTGGACATTTCAGTTCTAATTGCAACACTTTTTGTAGTGTTTAAAGCTTTGCTGTGCTGTCATACTTAATGACAAAAATTACAGCTATGGTTTGAAAAAGTTTAGGAGCAAGATAATTTTTCTACTCCCAAATACTTTTATGGTCATACTGCTCTTACCCTTATTTTTTCTCACTTCATAGCTTTGCTATGAAGTGAGAAAAAGAGCAAATACATAAATTATAACAGTTAATAAAATTGTATTCAGTCTGACAAATGTTGCACAAATTTCATCCTTAAGGTTAATGTTTAAGTTGTATTCATTTACTGAATTGATTCTTTCCAACCCACTCAGCTTTGCTTTGACATTCACATTTGAAAACTAAACCCCATTTTAAACTACCAGGTCTTACAAGGTTTGGCATTAAAGGCAAATGCTATTTTCTATCAGTTATGCTGTATACAACCTTTATATTGCTAAATTAGGGAGAAGTTTAAAGTCTGTGATGAAAACATGAAATTGATGGTGTTTAAATTGCTGGTTTCTTCTTAGCTGCACCTTTTTTGATATATAAATTTAGAAGCTTTTTCTATGCCACATGTAGCTTTGCTGGGCTTTATATGACTTTGCTCTGATTTAAAGGGAACTCATATATCTGATGAGCATTAGCATTGTCCTCAGTGCAATTCTGTTGCATCGCAAGACAGCAGTTTATTGCAATAAATTCAAATTTATTGGGAGTTAGTGAAATTGTTTGAGCATAAATTTATTTGCCTTAGCATTTCTAACATTCTTTCAGCCATTCCTTTCTCTGAAAAATGCTGGAGAAGGCTCACAGGGGATGACATACAATGCTTGTCTCTATGTTATAAAGCTTTTTTTTTTTTTTTTGTTCAAAATGTTTTGCCTTTGGGCTGCTGAATATATTTGTTGACAAGTTTTGTCAGCTGATTGTTGCACCCTCAATCATAGGAAGATTGATCTCGTATCTTAAAAGTGAGAATATAAAACCCAGTAGTTAAATATTTTAAAATGGAGGGGAAGAAAAAAAAATCAGTATAGGCACCAAATAAAGGTTTACTTATCTGCTGTGGAAACATTTTTACAGTGAGGTCTTCAAACTGAGCTGGCATCTGCAAATTCAATAGGTAATTTTAATTATAAGTCTTGAAAAACAGGGGGTTTTAAATTTTTTTTGACAGAAATATGTCCTATTTTCATTATTATGCTTGAAAAAGTGAACACTTCTACTCTCACCACCAGGAAAAGAAAGTTACTGTTAACGTAGTTTCTTAGAATTAGGCCTGAATAGCAAGCTCCTTCCTAATGCTGCTGGTATTGAAAATAGTCACTGATTTAATTCCTGGATTGTTACTACAATTTTCTTGTCCTCCTTTTGATTGTGAAGGGAAAAGATGAAATATTTGGCCTTTAAGCTTAAACCAACATAGAGAACACCACCTTCCTCTTGACTTCAGGCACAAGAGCACTGTGCATGGTATCTGTTAACACCAGGCAAGACAGCTTCTGATGCCCTCTGGTTTAAGCCTTTGACTTGGAGGGAAATTTGTTCTGTCAATGTATTCAGGAACTACAGGAAACTTAAATGATATTGTCTGACAAACACGAAACAACTCTTTATTGGTGCAGTGAGAGGGGGAACTGTGGTATGTATGCTTTTTTTTTATTTTGTTTTAATAAATGGAGGATGTATCTTCTGGAACTGATAGTTTCCAAAGCAAAGTATGTTGCATTTTTTTTTAATCTTTCATTTTTACAAAGCTTCTGCCTGCTTTTCTAAAGGAAGATTGAGAATGATTTATCAAAGTCTAGAATTCAAAAGTAAGAAGAAGAAGAGGGTTGTTTGGTTGATAGGCATTCAGGCCCATAAGACTTGTTGAAAAAGGATCACCGTACAGAATTGCTGTTTTAAAAGTAATGACAGAAAAGAAGAGTGATACATATCAAATAATAAATAGACTTGCAGAAAAGCTATTATGTAGGCTAAATTTGTTTCCAAGATGGTTAAATAATTCTACAACTAAATAATTTGATATAATTGCTGTGTATGACTTATGTAACTTCCCTTAAAACAATGCATTTGGTAATTTTTGTATTTCCACGATTTTGGAATAGCCACATAAGTAGTTCATTTTTTTTCTTAACTAAGATCATTAAGTTCACTATCTAAAGTAAAGCTATTCCTAGCAACTTTTCCAGCTAAGCAGTTCTAACTTTCTCAACTATGAATGATCCTCACCCTAAAAAATGTATGTTCATGGGATAGATTAGTGGGCGTGACCTTGTTCAGAGCACCAATAACTGAGACTGATTGGAAATATGGAAAAGTATTCTGTGGAATTCTTCTAGACTGAACAATGGTCTTGGGTTCTTCAAAATCGCTTCTACAAACACACAAAATTAGTATCATCTATATTTTGTATCCCAATTGCTCTGATGTGTTACCAGACTCTTATCTGTGCAGATAAGTTTTCTTGTGTCAAAGTTTAGTATAAGATAATTTTAATAGATGGTGATTTTTTCAAAATACCTTGAGTGACAATTTTTTTTTTTTTGGTAGCTGTTAGCATGAAAAACTGTATTGACTGACATATGTATGCATTTGTGTGTCTTTCTTGATGCTGAACAGCCAGTATTGGTATTTGCAGCATTTCTGTTTAGTTTTTTTAATTAAGTTTACAAACCTAGATGTAAGCATTGGAGAGTCTCAATGGAATTAAATATTAAAGCACCTTGAAGCAAGCTACTTTGTGTTGCAAAATGAGAAAATTGAGATAAGAAAGGAAAAAACATGCTCAGCATGTAAATTTACATTTCCAAGTAATAGGATTTGGCCAGGAACCACTGTGTGTGGGATTT
>VWYO01003695.1:69044-82124 GCA_013400275.1 Rhadina sibilatrix
AAAAAAATGTTGTCCCCCCCTTTTCTTTTTTTTTTTTTTTTTTTTTTTTTTTTTTTTTTTATTATTTTTAAGATGTCTGCAAGTATTTGGTCAGAGTCTTATCTAGCCTGTAGTGAGGAGCAGAAAATCAAGAGGCAATTCTGATTTCAGGCATATTCAGTGCACGTGAACTTCTCTCTGTGTGAGTTTCAAACTTCACTAGCTAGGTGCTGATTTTATGCAGTCTCTTGTAAGGGCTTTCAGGAGAGTAATTTTGTCTTTAACTTCTATCAGTAACAAAAGGCATATTCTAAGACAGCAGCTTTTCTGGCAATACAATGATACACTCATGAAAGAACTGATTTGCATTTGTACTTGGCATTGCAAAGTGCAATGCGTGTTATGCATACATTTTAACATTGATAAATGAAAAAAAAAAAGATAAATGGTAAAAGAAATTGATAAATGAACAAAACCCTGACCTTCCTTATTAATCATCCCACATGATCATAAACTTGTTTTGATATTATTACCTTTTTAGCTAGATGCTCTTAAAAAGAGTACAGCTCTTACACGTTTCTGAACATAATTTGAAATGTTTAAATAATGACCTAACTTAAAATACATATTGAACCTGTTTTATGTTTTCCTAGTTCTAATCTGTGGCAGCAGACACTGAAGCCCCATAAGGAAATCCATGTCTTTCTGAGCAGCCAAGAAATGGAGATTCTGCCTAGGAACTCTCAGAACAAGGTGCTCTCACCTTGTAGGTAACACGTAGACCTGCAAATCTGACCTGACATCTCCTTACCCACAGAGCTATTAATGTTAAGCAGAAATTAATGTGGGCCAATCCTTCAGTGCTAACCATGTGTTGTGATTTGATGCCTTCTGACATCCAGAGTCACTTCAGAGTCTAGGTAACCTGGATATGGGAACGCATTAAAAATGTCCTCTCCTTTCCTCTTGTCATCACTTTCCTGGGGTGTGATGGTTTAACTTTAGGATCCTCAATGTTTTGTTGCTGACTGCATTTTTCTTATCCCTGCTATTAAAATCTCTGTAGCTGGTGGGTTGACCAAATACCCACCCAGCCACTCTCTCACTCCCCTTTCTCGATGGAACTGTAGGAGAAAATAAGATGGAAGAATTTATAAGTTGAGCTAAAAACAAGAAGTCTACGTACCAATTACTGTGACAGAAAAACAGCCTCACCTTTGCAAAAAAAAAAAAAAAAAAAAAAAANGAAAAAAAAACGCCCTCTCTTTTAAAAAAAAAAAAAAAAAAAATTAAATTGCCCCAAAAAATGCTACCTTTTTTTTTTTCTTTTTTTCTCATTTGCTATTTCTATTTGAATACTTGAAATGTTCCACTAACGTAAAACTATTTCTGATATAACTTGGAATAGGACTTTCTACTAAAACTCTCTACTCTTTTCTTGCCTTTTTTTTTTTTTTTTTTAACTCATCTATTGCTGGTATTACATTTGATGAGTGTTTCAAGAAGTAATACTTTGAAAGTTAGAGATATCCAGAGCTCAATATAAATTCAGGTTATTATGATAGTTCAATTTCAAAGAGATAATTAGGTAATCCTTAGCTCATGTATCTTTAGATAAGAGCTAAATATGAGCTAAGAACATTCTTTTTCAATAGTGGGTTGTGAAGAAAATAAATGGTCATTTTGGCTTCAGGAGAAAGATATGAACGTATACAATTTTTCATGATCATAGCATTAGGTTGTCAGGATCTCGTGGTGAGAAGATACTGTATTCTTCCTCTGAATTCCTCCCATGGGCTTTGGTTCAGGATTTTCACCTTTACCCTCTCTGTGTGAAGTGGTGAGGCTTACCTTCTTCCTATGCATCAAATGCATTTTACACTGTCAGCTGCAGACACTGTGTCAATGGCTTTGGTTTGCTTTCTGCCCAGTTGACCCATTGATTTGCTTTTCATATTGAAATGGACTTTATCATCTCATGGCCTGTGTAAGCTTGCTTGACTTGAAATCCATTCTTCTAGCTTGTTATTTTTGGCTGGTCTTGTAGCTTGGTGTTTCTATCCCCCAAGTACCCTCTAGCTTCTTAAACCATTGAAGTTTCAGCATTAATGTTTAATAGCTGTGACCTCAGGATTGAATCCAGTTGACTTAACCTTTCTGAATATGGGAGCAGGTTTTCCACTTGTGTTAAAAAAAAATACTAACCAGGGTCTGATTTTGCTTTGCTCTAGCTCTGTTGCCACAAATGGAAATCATTTCAATTAAAAAGAAAACGTAGATCTATGAAGAGACACATAGTGATATTTTTCACTTAGTATGAAATTATGGATAAAAACTTAATTTTGAAAATAAAGCACGGAGAGGAAACCTATTCTCTTTATTTTCCTTTAGAAGTAGTGGATAGCCTGGAAGCTGGTATGCAGTTCTTTAGTTGTCCTGCCTACCTAGCCAATGTAACTTCCCTTTCTCCCCAGGAATGAACAAGCAAACAAAAGAAAAACCCAACCCTAATCAAACAGGTTACTAAATGTGTAGAGTCAGTGTTGAATTATTCTGTATTCTAAGGAATTGTTTCCAGGTGTCATCTCCCTCTATGAGAGTTTTCAATGGATAGTATTCTGAGAATTTGGCTCTGTCATGCCTATTGATTTTCTTTTTTTCAGCTGTACCAATTGAAAGATCAGAAGTCTTCTGCTAATATAATAAAAAATATATTTTTATTCGCTTTTTTTTTTCTTTTTCAATAGTGTGCCCATGCACTATAAAATACCTGCAGCCTTAGGACTCTTAGTATATAAAATAAAAAAACTATACTGAGCTAATATACATACTTACCATGTGTTGACATGATTTGATCCTGTAGTATTTTCCAGTGCAAAAAATATGTGAAGTTTGTTTTATTTTTTGAACTCTGAGAAGGATAAGAAACTATATCGAGGGACTTTTATAAATAATGGGGTTAAAAGGGTTACTAAATTATTTTTTTCATTGCTCAGGAGAGACCTCCAAAAGGAAAGACAAAGCCTTCTATTGAATTACTTTGAAATAACAGCATTTGAATGGTTTTAAAATATATATAATTTTCTAAGTAGTTACTGTGTATCTTGTATATGAAAACCTGTTTCTGATACTATCTATACTTGGGGGTTTTTTTCTAAAGAAAGTAAAAGGAAAAGTTAGATGTAAATCTTCCTGTAATGTTAAAGCCTCACTTGGCTCACAGTGAACACTATAAATTAAATGTAATGGTAATCACCCTCAGCATTTAGTATGTGGTATGGAAATCTGTGATTTCCATTGATTGCAGAGAAGTTATACATATCCCATTTACTCAATAGGCAAATAGAGCAAAAACATTTTTACCACTGGCATTGGTATATTTTGCAGTTAGGGTATAACTTTAATCCCATGTGGGCACAGGGCAGTTCATAACTCCTGAGTCTGGTACAGCAGCAGTAACTAAATGCATGCGTAATGTGCAGCTCAGAAATAGTTTCAGTAATTATGACTGAAAGATTGCCCTGGGTTTAGTTGTGTTTTAGTAGCTGTGTGCAGCCAGTGCTGGATATCTTGTGTGTACCAATCGTCTCATGGACAGTACCTCTGGTTCTTTGTAAACTGATCCAAGTTAAATGCTCTCCTTAAGAACTTCTGTCTCAGAATGAGAATGTTTCAGCTATAGTTGTCTTTGATTCAGTTGTGTTACCTCTTGTGAAGCTGCAGAATTGGCTTCATGGCTGTCTTCACCAAGATCTTACTCAACAGTTAATAAAAGAAACACATTTATATTTACAGGAAGAGTGAAGGGAAAATGTGTCTTCTGAGCTCTTCTAAAATAATGAAGTATGTGGACTTTGGGAAGCTAGAGTTTTGTTCATTCCTAGAGGAATTACATTCTTTTACAGCAAGTTGAGTAATTGTGCTGCCTTGATGCTCTCAGAAGTGTAATTTTTAGGAAACAGTTTAGTGCAAATCTGTCACTTTAATTCAGGTCTTATCTAATTGCTGATATAAAAGCTTTTCCACTAACCCATGTTTTCAATTTCTTTCAAAATACATTTTCCTCTTACAGGTAATAATAACTGTTAACTCAGCAGGTAGACCACTCTAAGGTCTAAAACAAGTGCATCTTTAAATAAGGCTAACAAAATTTGAATCTTTAAATAAGGCAACAAAGTGAATGGAGCTGAGCCTTAGCTGTAGGAAAATGTAAAGGAATGTCACAATAATCAGTGGCTGCAACCACTTAGAAAACCCCCTAGACAGCTGAAGGACTAGGGAAGCAATTACAAATTAGAGGAAAGTCAAAAAATAAGATACTAAAACTACAAAGGAGCTCTTGTCAAGAATAAACTTTACAAAATGTGATAACTTAAATATGCATAGTGCCTTACAACCCCCCCAAATCCAAACCACCTTGCAAACTAATGATAACTGCTACAGGAAATCTGTATGTGAAAAGTGGTAGCTAGGATACAGTTAGGTAGAAGAAACAAAAATTTTTGTGCAACCCTGAAAACTGATCAAAATATGATATTTTGCCATTTCCGATACATGAGCTCCACACAGTCCAAAGAGTTTGAGTTTGGACTTAAATGTACAGCTGAATGATTTTTCTACTCAAATATTAGTTCATCATAAAAGCATAAAGTGATTAAATATATCCTGTCTGTTTTGTACTATGGAGACATGTAAGCTTGAAATCAAACTGCAAAAATGAAGTATTGAAGTTTAATTGAAAATTTCTCTTCCTTGAATTAGCATTAATTCATTTGACTTTGATAGAAACTTAATTTCCAGATTTGAATGTTAATGACACTTAATAAAAAGTTAAATGCAGGCATGTACCTTGTAGGGAGAAAAATCAGGAAGAAAAGTAATTTAGCTAATTAAAATACTGTGGAAATTTTGAGAAGGTTTAATCTTCTTTTTATGCATTTCTTCTAATGCTCTTCTTAGCTGACATTATGTTATGAAAGGACTCTTAGAAATCTGTTGAAAAGAGAAAGATGTCTCTTACTGGCTTTTTACTCTTTGCACCTGTCTGATATATTAAGAAAAATCAACAGCACAGAGATTATGCTGTTCTGCAAAGGGCTGCTGAGTTTTTTTAACACTTGTGTTGGTGGGTCATTACGCTTAAAATTAGGATTAGAAATTGAATTTGGGAATTCAGATACTGAGCAGATCTGTTGAAGAGCATTGCAAACTTCTTGGGATTAGGATGATTGTTAGCATCTGAAAGATGCTTTGGTTCTCATATTCACCTGCATCATTAGACGTTAATTAAAAGAAGGGTTAGGGCTGGTTTGAGAAAACTGCTGCTGAGGACCTGGTTATTAGCTTTCTTTAGGCTTACAGAGCTAAAATTGTTTTTGATCCCAGGTGAAACAGTACTGAGGAAACAGTAGTTTCAATGTGTGCTTTTGTAAAATCAGAAGATGCCTTCAGCGATGATGAAATCTAGGACTGGGCTGCAGTTAGGAGTAAGATTCCATAAATCAGGGTATAAGAACTCCATTTCTTTTTGTGCTGTGCCAGTGCCCCAGTTTTTGAACAAGAGTTAGTGTGAGGAGCAACAAGAGCTTCTGCTTTCACTCTGCAAAGTAGTATGCTCTGTTTCAAGTTTCCAGGTAATGTATGGGGTTTGGACGATACGTAGTAAAGGAAGACCTACAGGACTACTTGCTGATACTTGTATTGACTGGTTAAAGCTAGAAGTCAGGTTAGATTTTGGGAAAAGAACTGAAAACTCAGTTTATTAAAAGTTTTTGAAGTGTCTCAGGGAATGACAAAAAACACAGCTCTTAATTTTGGTGAGTTTTGTTTTATGTCATTTTGTTAAGCTTGAATCAGGGCTTGACATTTCCTGTATGCCTGTATATATAAATAGCAAAGGTGAAAGTCTAAGCTGAGAATTTTTTTCTTTTTGGCCCAATAGTTGGAGGAGGAAAACTCCAATGTATGAATTCATTCTTTGCAGAGCCTTAGTGGCAAATGTGGCGGGACTTTTTTTTTTTCTTCCTCCTCCACTGAAAAATGAAATATGTCAGTATAGTTGCCAAACCTTTGATCACTCTTCACTGTGATAATTTCTGGGCTCATGGAGCTCCTACACAGATGGTAGAATAGGCTGATGTAGTACGTCTGCAATGACAACATTTCTCATGCTAGACAGAAGCATGGCATGCCTCTGTGAGGGGTATCTGCCTTGAGATTATCACTAGCTTTGGTTGGCAGGGATTGCTTGGGAACTCTTTTTTTCTTCTTTGGGAGCCGTTGTGCACCTAGGAAGGCAAAGCATAGCCCAGCATTAGATGAAGGGGGATGATTTAAAGAGAGACATTGTAAGTTACAAACATGGCATCTGCCTTTCTTGGCACGAGAACTGAGAACCTGGAATGAGAATGTTTGGGTACGATGGGGATTCATTTCAGAACAAGGTCAGAAACATAAAAGCAAATTACATGGGCCGGTCTGAACATTATTTTTCATTAAAAATCAGCACTCAGGCTTACTGTTAGATGCATTATTATGACCATATGTTAGGACTAAAGCAAAACAAAATGCATTTGGAAGATGCCATTGATCTTTAATGAGTGTTCTGTCTGTGATTTAATGAAGCATACAGCTTGTCCAGTTCATGAAGTGGAAGGGATTTTCATCAGGGACATGTTGGCATGGTAAATGCTTGGTAGATTTTAGCCTTCACATTGTCATTTTTACAGTATGGTTTGCTGCAGCATTGAAGATGATTTGACCTTCATAATGCAGCAAAAAGACAACTGAAAGTTGAAAAGAATTTCCAGTGAATTGACTCACTATGGCAGCATTATTTGTTTTGATAAAAAATTTAAATTTATTTTAAATTTTTTGGTTTTGTGGTGTTTTTTTGGTGGGTTTTTTGTTTGTTTGTTTGTTTTATTGTGAAAATGAGGTGTCACTGCTCATCTTGTGTGTAGCAAAATAGTATAGTATCTGCTTGATATAAGCTTTAAAAAAATCATTACTTGTAGAATGAGGAGTACCAAAATGCATATACAGTCTGGAAGTCAGTATTTCAGGTTTATCAAGTTTCTGGAGGTTTATCAGGTTTTTTGGATAATGTAATGTCATTGATTTCAGGAAATTCAATTCCCAGAGTTTCTAGGGGCATCACAAAACTCGTTGAGATAAAGGAATATTCATGCATAAATGCTGAAGAATCTGACGCGTCTTTGTCTATCATATGAATTTTTTTAAGTCTTCAAGTGTAGAAGATTACTTGTGCATGACGTTTGCCCTTGATATTTCTAAATCTTTGACTTCCCAAAGTGCTCCACTGTGCTGAATGGAGGTATCAATTCCTGACGTCATAAATCTTTTCACATCACTGCCAGTGCAGTGAGTAAATGGACCTTATGTGTCTTTCTAAGTTTTTGCTTTGTCTTATGTGTTTAACCTATAAACAGGGAATCCACACTAAAAGTGATAGAGCTAAGATTGCATTCAAGTGCAGAAGTGTTAAGCCTTTTTTGTTTCACTGGGCCCAGAAATGCCTGAGACATCCTAGATCCTTGCCAGTCTGATGTTTTTAAGAGATTAATCATATATTCACACACATATACACATGCATTTCATTTTTTTCTGCATCATTTAATTACTTTTTGAATATTACAGTTTTGGGGCTTGTACAGTGTGTTTAATTTAATTGTCTTATTAATTGTGAACCTCAGTTCGCAGCCTTATTTGTCAGACAACTGCCATGTTTTTCTTAAGTGAATGCCCAAAGTCTGAAAATTATGAACAGAGATGACAAAATGAAAGTCAGAACTCATATTGAACATTGAACTGCCATTGATTTTTTTTTGGTGTTATGTATTGCAGCAGACTTCATTCCTTTACATTGGTAGATATGAAAAATGAATTGAGGGTACTGTACAATATATTTTCAGTTCATGTAAAATATCACTGAAATGACAACTAAGCCTAAATTGTTTTCAAAACCATGAAGTCTTTTAATAAGTGTGTGTAAGACAAACTTGAAAATGGAATTTAAAACCGTCAACCATTGAAAGCTGTTCTTAGCCTTTCAATATATGCAAGCAAAGGGACTATTCATGTGTGTCAAGTTGGGGGTATGCATAATTCTTTTGCAGAACCCAGGCCTAAATTTGTCACTTTAAATAGCACTGGCCTATTTTGCATGCATAGATTAAAATGACTCTCCATTTGAACCTTGTCACAGCGGGAGCTCTTCGTTCCTTGTGGTCCAGGTGCATAAGTGGCCTCAAAGCAGTCTCCTCTGAAAGGAGGAAAATCGAAGAAAATACAACTGATGAGAGCAAAGAAAGATAACTGGAAAAGGGAGTTAAAAACTTAAATATCATGGCTGTGCTAGTAAACACTTCTGGATTTTAAAACTTTTTTTTCAGAAAAAAATTACCAGTAATTTAAAAATTAAAGGTTTGACTTTGTTGATCTCCATGTCCTGTTGACATTTGCATGTCTTCTCACTCTATTAAAAAGAAGTCCACAGCCAAATCATAATACACTCTTGTAAATTGTACACAGATATTGACAGGAGTCCTTTAAATGTTTTTATTTTTGAAAGAGAGGTAACATTTTTATGTCCTATTTGTCTTGTTGCTTTAAACACTTGCACATGTTAATCTTCTGTTTGCTTAGATGTCACCTCAACACCCAAGTTGTGTTACCTGACTTAAGAATAACATCATATCCAACAACTTAGGGACCTAATGGCCAGTATGTGTGGATGTGCCTTATATTGCTTTAACTATTGATCACTGAAAAACAGTCAGAAAAATTACTTGTAGCCCAAGTAGCTGTGAATAATATTCAAGTATAATGTGCCTGAGGACATCAAGACTGTAACGCCATTCTGCTGGGGAGGAAAACTTGTTGGCTTCTAGTTATGGACCTTGGTAAAACTCCTGTAGGAAGGCCAAGTGTTCTCCACTGCCTTCTGGTACTTACATCAGAACTTGTGAGGGGAGCTCAGCTTTATGGCACAGTTTTAGAGCACTCAGTTTCAGAAGCCTTGAAGTAAATAGATCTGTTACTCTGCCTTTTCAGGTGCTTGTTCGTGGTTCCAACTTCAAAACCACCTGAGGTAATGCAAAACTCTTAGAAATACCTGCAGTGAGGAAGCCTCCCTTTGCCTAGTGAATGAAGCGAGGCCAATGCATTCCATTACCTTTTGTCCAGGGAGACCCATCTTGACTTGATGTGGTGTGGTCACTGTTTTCCTTCTCTGCAGAGTCTGACAGGGTTTGAGGGGAGTGCAGGAAGACATTTCCTCCTGTAACAGAGAGGCTCTGCGTATATGGCCTGCGTAGCAACTTAACGAGTAACTCATAATCCAGCTCAATGATCTCAGAGATCTTTGCCAAACTAATTGATTCCATGTTCTTGTGATTTGCATTAACTGCTGATGTGTTACACTGCTCTTGCGTTACTGTGCATTCTCTAAGTTCATCAAAGCTGGAGAGAGGAATGCCAGGATTTTGTTGGGTCCTCATCCTGTACTTGTGTGTGTAGGTGCGTCTCTCTCGGGAGATTTTTTTGTGGTGATAGGTTATTTTCACCCATATTCCAGATATAGCTATTGTCTTTATATAAACCAATGCTGACTCTTAATTTTTGCCTGGATGTTGCCCTGCTGCTGAAAGCTACTAAAAAAAATAATGATGACATTTCAAAACTTAGTTTTACTTTTTTACACATTTTGAGATTGGGAAAGGAAGGAGCTTGAGACCAACCTACTAATGTTATGGATGTAAAGTTTCCTATCACTAGTTATCTCCCTGTTTAGAATTAAAAATACCACAATTCACATAACAATTTGTAGACATATTGAAATAACTGTCAAGCTGAATGTAGATAGATTTAAAATGCTCCTTGGTTCTGTGTAATTTGGGCGATGATCCTGGTTATCAATAAACACTGAAACTAACTTAAAGTTGCAGCTACAATTCTGTACAGCTGTTCATCATAGTTCTGTTCTACGCCCAAGCCTCAGACGAGTTCTCTGACCAAGAATTTGCACACTGTCCATTTTTTGTTGCATGATATAATACATATTTAACCTTTGAAATGTTTGAAGCTTTGAAAATAAAACTCTGCACAAGACCATAGTTCTGATTGGCTCATGTGAACACAGAATAGGTAATAATGTGTTTTCTCATTGTAGTGCTATTACTGTGCTTAGGTTTTACACAATTAATAAGGTAAGTCCTGCTCCAAGGAGTTTGTAATCTTATTTATTAGTGGTACTAAATTTTAGTAATGGAGCAGCAGGTGGTGCATTTGGAAATTAAGAACTAACTTGAGATATACAGCTGTAACTGCCTTAGCCAAACTTTATAGAGCCAGTCATGCAAAGAAAGTGAACTTATAAATAATATAATTAATTACTCCACACAATGTTTACCTTCAAGCTCTTTTTTCTTTTAACTGCTTTTTTAAGGCATCCCATGGCTTAAAGGACCATGATGTAAACTAGCATACCTTTCTGCAGAATAATTTAAGAAATTTAAATTTTAATAATGTCATTGTGAATCATGGGGTATTTAAAAACTTCCTCCCCTTGCATTGCATCTGAAACTTGATAATGCAATTTAAAAAGATGTCTTTATCAGTTTTGTTCCCACAGTGAAAACTATTTTCATTGTCTTGCAGCAGTGGGAGAAAAGCTTGATAGTGAAAAACTCACACAAACTATATACAATAAACTTTTGGGCAAAGGTTGTCTGTCTTTGGATCATGCACAAAGTCTTGCTATCTCCAGAAAAGAGCAATCTGACAATTTTACAGTAAAAACAGTATTGGCTTTATTTGCCAATAAAGCTTATCACTACTCTATAAAATAATGGAGACATTAGATTCCTGTCTCATCACAACAATACCAGAAAATAACTATTTTAGTCTGACATGATTTTTTTTTAGATGATTTTTTTAGACTCTCTTTTGCCAAGAGGCAAGACAAGCACTTAGTTTGATTTTGAGGATACAAGATATTTGTTTCCTGTAAGTTCTGAGTTAATATCACAAATCAGCAGAGTCAACACAATCAGAAGAATCCATACCCTATAAATTTCGTTTGAAGAGATGGCTGCAAAATTTCTCTTTCAGCCATGTCTTTATCTCTCTGTGTTTAGGAAACAAAGCATGAATGATACCCTTTTTGTGGTGTTGTTTATCTGTTGTTTTTTCCTTTAATTTTTTCCTTCTGTGGTCCCTCCCCCTGCCCCCCTCTCCCAACATCTGCTGATCTTATGCTTTTTGGTGTCTACACTATTCTTTGGCAGTCATTTTGAAATAGTCTTAGGCTAGGAAATGTGTAAACATGCCTGAAGTTCTGTAAAAAATGTAATTATAGAAAATCTAGAATTAACATTTATTGCAAAAGTTAAATTTAGTAATAAAAACCTCTGCTGTTGGTTGGGTCACTGGAGCATGTGTACGTCCAAGAAATCATGTGCTCCATCCCCTCAGGGAAGCATTGGAAAAGGCAGCTGTTTCCTACACTCTCAAGATTATTGTCCCTTCCTTCCCATGAACTGCTGCCAGCCAAATTGCTCTTTGAAGCTAAGGGATGGCAGCAGCTGAAGCTGTTGCATGCTTCTCACCCATGAAATAACAGCAAATTTGGTGTGTTTCGCATTAGAATTGCATTAAAGCATATACTTGATAGCAGCTCACAGCAGTACAACAAAGCCTCCTGATCAACCAAAATGTCAACGTAAGATGCAGAAGTAATTTTGTCCTTGGAACCAAAAGACCACCCCCCATAAATCTATTTAATCTCTGTACCACTTGAAGCAGGTAATGAGAATTACTGGCATTGTGTGGGTGTGAAGAGTGTGAGGCAGGGAGGAGCCTGAGTGATTTACCTGGCATCTCACAGCAGGCGTCTTGGTCACACAAATTCTGGGAAGTTGTGCTTGCTGATCTCCTGTGGAGTAAACAGCAGCTCTGACTTGGAAGGAAATGGGAGGAGCCTGGTACAGACAAAAATTCTGATACTGATGTGAATGAGAATGGGAAAATGGGAACAACGTATACTACAGCACATGGCTTACTGAAGTTTAAAAGAATCATGATAGAAATCAAATAAGAAAAACCAGTCAAGCATATGCTCCTTCCCAGCATATGTTGTTAGTATAGTGGGTTTGCAGGGTCAGTGCCAAAGTAACATCATTTCACAAAATAAACAGGAAGTGACCTCTGTCAGCTTTCATCAAAAGCTCACCTTAAGAAACTTATGCACTTTGATGTCCTTAGGAGATTATAATATAGTCAGTAATAAATGGGCTCTTCTCTGATTTTCAGTAGCCAGAGATGCCACAACTACATGTGGTTGTTCAATCAGAATGTGGCAAATTCATCTGAGACTGAAGACAAACAAGCAAAACAAAACTTTTGCATTGTTGGCAGCATCCCATGAAAGGTTCCCATGAAACTTTAGTTATGGGGTTTTCATAGAGAAGTCATGCATTGTGTACAGTAACTTTCTCTAAAGCCAATGAAAGCATGAAGAGACATTGGTGGAAAATATTAAATTATATGCTGCAAAGAATGGAACTTCTCAATAAGAAGAAAAATCCAGAGTAGGCGATGATAATCTACTTGCCTGCATTAAAGGATGCATTTTAATCTTCAAAGATTAATTTATAACCTACAGTCTAGTTCTCAGTGACCCTTTCAGCCTAATTTTCCTGTGTACCCTGGTGCATTTTGAGCTGCTTTTTCATTTCTTTCTTGGTGTTGCTAAATTGGTGGAGAACACTGTTGTTTAGTATTTTCATTTTAAACAGGGTATTTCTAAATGTCTGTAAGGGCTGAAACCTCTCATACCCTGGAAGTAGAAACATATTAAGGGCAGCACACTTAACATTTTACTCATTCTCTATCCTTTTATATGGGAAATTACACAGCCCCTTCAAAAGCAGCCTATTCTCAGCACCAGATCAAATTAAAAATGTCAACACAGTTTGGATGCTTTCAGTTTCTGTTTTTGCCCAGCTTCTCATTGTAGGTTCATGGCTATCAGCTGGCAGATCTGTGGTTCCAAATTCCAGCATTTCTGGATGGATTTTT
>VWYO01003695.1:97942-153014 GCA_013400275.1 Rhadina sibilatrix
GAGTTGGAAGGGACCCACAAAGATCCTTGAGCCTAGCTCTTCAGTGAATGGCTCATACAGGGATCAAACCCACAACCATTGCATTATCAATACCATGTTCTAACCAACTGAATAAAAACTCCCCAAATGTAAGAATGTATTAAAGCACAGAATTAGACTTGCTTTGTCTAAGAGGAACCAAAGTATCTTGTCTACATGCTAAGAACTGGGATTTATCACACAGCATATGAGGTACCCCAAGAGCTTTGGTATGCAATGGTAAGTGGGTTTACAGGGCAAAGGGACAGCAGAATGCGAAAGATTAAAGTAAAGATTAAATCACAAGAACTGTGATTTCTAACAAATCCAAACAGATGCTCCAAATATGTAACCAATTTTCAACAAAGGTTAGGGTCATAAGGAAGGGCAGAAAATGCTCATCTAAAATCCTTATATTTAACTCTTTTACTAACATCTGGGTTTAGTAAGTACTAGAAAATGCATCTGACATGACTTTTTCATTAATAAGCAATCAGTGTAATGTGACAAATAACATTGTATGCTTCGATATTGTACTGAAATTGCTGAAGGGCAAAAGTCTTCCAGGTCTGGTGACGAGAGTATCAGTTCTTTGTGGCACATTGTATGAGCAAGCCAGTTCCTTAACTTAGTAAATGCTGAAATTTGAAGCTCAAGTACATGTGCAATACATATGAGGCTAGGCAGTGTTTAGATCTTTTAACTGCTGGGCGGGTTTTTTTATTTGTTTTGTAGTGTCTTGCGTTGGTTGATTTGTTTTTGCTTGGTTAATTTTTGGGGGTTTTTTCCTCCGCTGCAACAATTGAGATAGTTTTTATTTCTGGTTTGGGCTGGATGTAGACGCTTGTGACAAAATGACAGTTTTACTCCTGTGGTATTGATTTCTCTATACACTCTGCCTGTGTCTGCCCTGGAACTTCTTTCTGAACTTACCCCATTCAGCTGTGAGTCTTTCAGGGATCCAAGGTCTTGCTCAAACACAGCCCAGCTCCATAACTTGGGGTCAGATGTCTGAGAAAATTGTTAAGTTATAAGAAAAAGCTGCAAGAGAGCCTGTAAGAAAAAGGGGCAAAATTACAGGTGGAGACAGAATTGTAGAGATGAGGATTGTTAATACCTCACAGAACAGATAGAAGAATCAATGTGGGAGAGTATTAAGAAAAATAAGCTCAAGAAACAGGAAAGGCTTGTTGGAGGTCAGCAGATGTAGCTGTGAGCCAGCTGGGTCCTTGGTGCCAGCAGAGCTGGTGGAGGGGGTGGCAGCTTGGTCACACAGAATATCTACTCCAGAGACTGACCCATCTCCCCTTGGGTCTGCTTGGCTACAAGAAATCCTTTTTTTCTCTTATCAGGGTAGTGAATAGCCCAGCAAGTCTTAAACTTGCTGTTTGGTGTGAGTTCCTGTGCGTAAATAACAGCTTCATAATTTCAAGCTGTGTGTGCAGGGCTGGCACAGTCTCTTTGCATGTGCCCAAATAAACTGACAGAGACAAGGGTTGGTAACAGCCATCCACCCACCTGGCCAAAAAGACCATTCCAACAAAGGCTCTTAGAGAGAGGGGAAAAAAAAAAGAGGAAAAAAAAGAAAAAAAACTTGATCAAAACCAAAATCCAAACCACTTTTTCAGCACAGCATATCATGTGCTTCGTTTTCTTTTCTTTCTCAGTGATGGTAGGACAACCTAAAAGAGAAAAGAGTGATTCAGGACCTATTGAAATCTAGTTGCATTCTGACTTCTTATTCACCTGCTTGTCAATTGATGTTAAGGATACAGTTCCAAAGACATAGCAAACTGTTACTGGTTACTCTTAAATAATTTTGTTCTGTTGCATTGTTTCTTTTGCTCTTGCTTCATGAGGAATTGTAGATGGGATAAAATTATTTGGTATTTCCCCAACAATTCAATGTTGTGTAGGGTGTCTGGGAGATGCATTTTGTTATTTCTTGTATAATTGCTCATCTCAAAATTATTTAACATCTGTTAATCCAATCTGATTTCCTAGCCTTCAATATGAAAGCTTAAATTCAGGGTTTCAGCAGGTGTTCAGAAAATGCATTGTGTTTCTGTTTGGTTTATTTCCTCGTCTCTCATTTAATTTTGTTTTGCATTTTGATTTCAGTTTTGTTTTTGCTGTGAATTCACCTTAGCTAAAAAGATACTTAAAAAATATCTATCATTGAAAAATCACATTTTCTGCTTGGAAATGTATAGCCTAGTCTGAATGTTGAATCCTCCCTTATTATGTTTTTGGATAATAGATTGTTTCCTGTCCTTCTTCACCCAGCCGCTTTTCCTTTCTTTCTATCTCTAGTGTGATGTCCTCATTGAAAATAAGCCTTATGCAGTAAAAAATCTTTTCTAAGAAATCACTGCTGAAATCTGTAGGACACTTTAAAAAAATTGAATTTATTGAGAAGAAGAATCCAGTCAAAAGAGGGAGATAATGACACCTTTTTAAAGCCCAACATCAATTTATATGGAAACCAATATTTTATTTACAGCATGGTATATTAAAATACTCTGTAAACAACACAAAGTGAATGCTCTGGGACTGATTGTTATTTTAAGAGGCTGAAATTAGTTTACACAATTAATTTTATTAGTCTATTTATGAAGAATGCTATTATTTGAAATGAGCAGATGGTTGGGCTTCTTCTAAAGCACTGACAGAAATATTTTGTTTGGTCTGTAAATTCAACATTTTCTTTAAAGTATCACTTATTGGTTCAGCTCAGAAAGAGAAAAAAATCAGGTAGAAATTAGGCAGTTACACATGATCTTTGTAGAACTGGAAACAAAAGCAGAGAGGAATGAATAGAATAGGGAAATATCACTGGGCATTCAGGGAAAATACAGAGGTTCAAGAGCAGATGTTTTGTGTTTTGTTTTTGAAAAAGATTTAACAACATTTTCAAATTCGTCTAACAGCTTTGAAACTGAATCATGGTGAAACAGTAACATTATTTCACAAAAAATAATATGAAAGCCTTCTCAGAGTAGGATTGCCTAGACCAAGGTGAGGAAAGAAAAACATGGGATAAATATTTGAAATAGGTGTGGTTATAAAGCTAGTGGGTGATTGTGAGAGCTGCAGATGGAGAGAAGGGTACTGAACAAATGTGATAAATGCTGTAGGGCAGTGGTGCTCCTTCTTTTGAGTTCTGTGTCAAAGCCACTTGGACTTTTGTAATTTTAGTCTAGTGCTGTGTTCATTGCATGTAGAGGACATCTTTAAAGCAGAATTTATGCTTCTGTTGGCAGAATTCACTCAGGGACTCCATGCAGATCTATTGTACTCAGGGCTTTAAAAATGCATGTTGTTAAAGGGATTGCAAATTAATATAAAAAACTAGAAAGAGCAATGAACCAGAGGAATATGTCACATGCAAAAATGAATTCCTTGATTTGAGTTAAAAGTGGTGGTTGTGGTAGGAATCTAGTGAAGAGGACATATATTTAGAGTGAAGACAAGAAGTAAGCAAACTGATAGACCTAAAAATAAACAAAAAACAAAAAACAACAACAACAACAAAAAAATCCTGCTGGAATGTTGGACTTTGAAGTAACCCTGCCTTGTTTTACACTTATGACAGAAGCCAGGCTTCGCTTATGTGCAGTGCAGAAATTTTAAAGGTGAGATTTTCAGCAAATTAATGAAGAATTAATGTTTAAGACCTATTTTTCAGCAAGAAATCATTGATCCTGTTTCAGTTTTGTGGGTTATTTTTAATGAAGCACTTCTGCCAGAAGCAATGTATATATCTCTAAGCTTTCTGCCTTTTTTTTTTTTTTTTCAGAACATGAACATTTAGAAGTGCTTGGGCAGACTCTGGGCCATATATTTTCTTCTTGCGTGCTTGCATCTTTCACATAACATTCATCTGGGAACCTTCAAAGAGAGTCCTGAGCACAGTGTGCCCATAGGAATAGGAAAATGCTTAGATAATTGAGTCCTCACACTAGAACTGATAAGCAACTTGAAATGAAATGACTCTAATAACTTAATATAAAGATTTGTGGCTGTTTGTTTGCAGCTTCATCAGTCTGTGAAATATAACAATGCATGGCTTAAAACAGCCTCAGATGGATCTGATAGTATGATAGACAAATTGGAGCAACAGAAACCTTTGTGCTGCTATGATTTAGGAGGACAAAGAAAAAAGGACCTGAAACAATTATGTTCTTTATTATTCTACTTTCAACTTCTATTGGTCTCTATGTTTTTATTCAATTGAGTAAGTGTCAGCTAAGAATTCTGTCGATGGGCTTACAGCAGTGATTCATACAGTCTCCTTCACCAAAAGAAATTCATTAATTTTAAAAATGAAGTACTTAAGATGGTTTTTGCAGTAGTTGATATATGTGTATGAGTTGGTGTGTTTGTCTGTATTTATAGCTGGTTACAGACTTGGAAGAGTGATAGATAACATCCTAGGTAATTAACCTGCTGCAGAATTCCTTTAAGTATGCAAGCAGGTGAAGGGAGATTCCCTTGAACCTTTCTTAAAAGGCAAAGTTAAGTGCATGCGAGAGGTTGAGATTCTCAGTGCTAATTTAAGGAAAACATGGACTTCCTGGTTGAAATGACCATGGATTAGCTTAGACACAGAGAGGGATGACACAGATACAAATGTTAAGGCTGTAGCTTTATTTTTACAATGTGATTGACATAATTGTACTTGAGAATAGGTTGCATTTAGTACCTGGATATAAAGTGACCACCCAAGATGATGAAGATATTAAAAAATCCTTTGTGGCAGGGGGTTGTGGGTGTGTGTTTTGTGTGGGAAACATCATGGGGGAACAAAGGAGATGCATGCAGCTGAGTTTGAAGTGGTGATCTCCTCCTTTCCAAGGTCATGATCTGCCAGTTTGGGTTCTTTAATGTATTTTCTTAGTCATGGGCCAAGAGCTACCACCATTGTTTCTGGGTCTGCTGATTGCAGAAACTAATAAGTAAATCTCACCTTTTGATAGTTTGCTAAAGTTGTGACGTAGCACAGGAACACCTTCTCTGGGCATCTAATTTGTTTTGTTTTGTTTTGGTTTTTTTTGGTTTTTTTTTTTTTTTGTTTGTTTGTGTTTTTTTGTTTGGTTTTTTTGTTTGTTTGTTTTTTTTTTGTTGTTTTTGTTTTTTTCCTGGTGTTGTGGAGGAGTATTTGCTTAGCTCTTGTCCATCAGGAAAGATTAGTCTTGCTATATTACAGGACCATGTGCTTGGACACAGATGTCTCTGCTTCTGTTAAGGCTGAACAAAGGTGCTGCTGTTTACTTTTTGGCAGCTTGCTAGCTCAGGTGAGTTCTGAGTTCTGAGTTCTTACGTATTCTTGTGCACCTATGAGTGCTGCATCTTTCTGATTCTGGCTCTGATGAGGGTGGCATTAGTGAGTCATCTTCCTGCCTGGCCAAATCTTTCACTAGTGGGAAATCTCTTAACAGCAAAAGTTTCCAGGCAGAATCTGGGCAAGGCCCTGAGACTGTTATTTTTATATATTGCTATTTGAGACCAGACACATAATTGCTGAGAGCATCATGGAAAGTACCATGGCCTCTAAGCAATCATTAGCAGCAGAGTTTGGACTGAATTCAGCATTTCCCAGCTGGCCGTAGTCAAGAAGTAGAATTACTAGAGTAACTTACTTAAGCAAAAATACCAATTTTTGTTTGCATTTTGTGTATATGTAAAATAGTTGCATGAACACAGTTGGAGCCAGAAATGCAAGTTTTAACTACACTGTAGCTGAAGCTGTGTTTCATGCTAAAAGATTAAAAAAGCTTCAGTAAGGAGCCCTGTACTCAGGGTGAACAATAGATATTTACTGGAAGATTTAACTGCATTGCCCATGCCAGTATTTGAATTATTTGAGTTTCTAGTATAGCCTAATATAATTTGACAGTGGTAGGTCTGGAAACATTTTAAATACATAAATACATATGCATGAAACCCTGCTCAAGTGATTGTTTTATTCACTGCAATGTGCTTTGGGTGCTCAATCATTAATAACAGTAATGAGAGAAGAGGTTATGCCCTTCTTGAATTTCCTGGATTGCAATAGCACCTATGGGATTTTACCTTGCACTTCTGAAATGGGTATCAAAATTGATGTTGATTTTGGAGCCTGTGCTGTTAATATTTATACCATGCTTGCTGCTTCTCGGCCTCAGATATTACCTGTGTTGTGCCTGGAAGGATCCTCTTTGACTTTCTTTGGGTTTGGACAATGTCTTTGAAACTATTGGTTAATCCCAATGGCAGGAAGTCACAAAAACAGGAAAGGCTTATTCAGGCAAGTACAAGATGGATTTGGCCTCTAGGCTCATGCCCCTGAAATTGCTTTAGAACAGAACCTGTGTGAATGTGTGGTGATCTTGACAGCTGGGCCAGATGTGGAGAACCAACAGGCCTCCATTTCTATAGCTATGACTTATATTATGTGTGCCTCCTAGCAGGTCAGTAAATCTTTGGCAGGCACCATCTATACTTGTTTAAACATGGTTGAGATTTTGTGTTCTCTGGTATATGCTCCTTTACCCTTGATCTTTTAAAGACCAAGGCTTTGTGTGACTCAGAATGCAGTGCTGCAGAGCCCAGACTGTATTTCAGTATAAGTTATAGTCCCTACTGTAGAGATTGGTAAAAGTGTTGGATGAAAAATCAGGCAAAATAAAGTGGAAGGGAAAGGAATCAGTGATAATGAATATGGGAGGAAGAAAATTATGTAAACTATGTGTTGTATAAAGCTAATTGAGATTAAGTACTTGCAGCTGTATTCAGGCGTGTGCTGTCTTTCTTGTATAAGGAGACACTCAATTTTCAATATACTGGATGTGAAAATTCATGGCAGGTATGTTTTTTGTACAGCAGAATAATATGATATATTGAGCTGTTTGCAAAAGATGGGATGAAATAATAGGTGATTAATTGTCAGCTCAAATTCAGCCTCAAATTTTGATGTAATCTCCTGATTTGCATATATGGAAATTTTGAAACTTGTCCACTCTCTTAGGTAACAAAAGCATCATTGCAACTAGGCCTTTTGTATTTTTTTTTTCTTCTTCTTTGTTGTAAGATGAAATTTGACCGCTTTCACCTTTATAAGTTGGAACAGCTTGTTGTGCAGGTATTTTCCTTCCCATCAGGATTTGGTCGAAGTCCTTGAAACTGATGCCCTCACTGAAGAGTCAGGTAAACTATCTGGTTGTACCTGTGTTGTGCTTGCACACAGCTGCTTGCGATGCGGATGTGTGATACAGGTTCTTTAGCAGAAGTTAGGATGTCATAGAAATAACTGAAGCACTGGTGTGACTGGAGGACCACGATGAATGGATGAAAGCTGTATTGCAAAGACAGGCAGGGAAAAACAGGAGGAGTTTTTCTTGTGCTCTTTGTTAAAGGAGAATCTTGAATGTATGGAAGTGAGCCAAGGTAATTTCCAGCCCTGTGGAATGCCTCCGGGTCAAGATCAGAGGGATTGTATCCAAGGGGAATCTTGCAGTATGCTCCTGCCTCTGACTTCCAAATCAAGACAATAAAATCAACAAAGCGATTTTTGCATCACTTAGGCAAGCTTCGTGTCAACACAACCTGGTTCTTAGGGATGACTTAACCCACTGAGACATTTGTTGGAAGAACAGTAAAGCAGCTCACATATCATCCATCAAGTTTCTGGAATGCATAGAAGACTGTTTTCTCACACAAATGTTAGATGTGCCAACCAGAAATGAGGCACTGCTGGAGATGTTACTCACAAACCAAGAAAAACTGCTTTGTGATATCTCAGTTAATGATAGCCTTGGCTGCAGTGATCACAATATTGTGGAATTTGGGATCCTGCTGAGCATACTGAAGGCTAGTGCTAAGGAATAGGTTTTAGATTTTTAGAAGCTCAGCCAGGAGGGATTCTGTGGGTAGCTTCCATGGAGGATAAAGGAGCTAGTGAGTGCTGGGAATTTTTTCAATAATACTCCCCTGGAAGCACAAAAACATTTCATCCTCTTTAAAGGCAGGGAATTAGGTGGCGCAAGCAACCCCCTTGGCTTCACTGTGACCTTCCAAGGGTGCTCAAAACCAAGGAATGTGTACCAGAGATGGAAAAGCAGACAATACCCCTTGAGAACTACAATGGCACTCCCAGGGCATGCAGAGATGGAGTTAGAAAACCAGAAGCTCAGTTCAAATTGAATTTGGCCAGAGATGTCAAAAACTACATTGAAGAGTACTTCAGGTAGTAAACACCAAGCAGAAAGAGGAAGAAAATACTGGCCTGGTGTTTAAAAGCAGAGGGGAATTAGTCACCTATGAAACTGAAATGAGACTGAAAAGGCAAAGGTTCTCAACACTTTCTCCAGCTGTCTTTACCACACTGTTGGGCCCCAGGCCTTGGGGACAAGATTGGGGGCTGATGCACACACAGACCCACTGTTGGGGAGGGAGGAGTTTGTGTGTGATCTGTGACAGCACCTTGGCCTCCAGTGATCAATGAGCCCTGACATCCACCTGAGGGTGTTAAGAGAGCTGCCTGACAGCACTGGGAGGCTGCTCTCCATAATCTCTGAGTGGTTGTGGATATTGGGAGATGTCCCAGAAGATGGGAAGAAGGCTAATACCACCTACATCTGCAGGAAGGGATTAAAGGATTCAGAAAGTTTTAGGCACATCAGTTTTACAGTCTCACATCAGTACCCAGGAAAATTATGGAACACATCCTCTTAGGGGCCATCACAAGTCAGATGAAGCACGTGATTGGGAAGAGCCAGCATGGATTCACCAAGGGCAAATCGTGCTTGACAGACATGATTGCCCTTTATGACAAAGCAACTTGCTTGGTCGATGTGGTGGACAATGTCTACCTGGATTTCTCCGAGGCTTTTGATATGGCTCTGTCCTGGAGAAGCCTGTGTGTTAAGGACCTGGACAGGTGGTCCCTGTGGTGATAGGGGAGCTGACTGATAGGCAGCACCCAGAGGGTGATGGTGAATAGCTCTTCAAATGGGCAACCTGTCACAGGTGAGGTCCCACGGGGGTTGATATTGGGGCCAGCACTGTTTGATATCTTCCTAAGTGAGCCTTAAAATGTGATCAAGGGTACACTGGCAGAGTTTGCTGATGGTGGAAGGCTGAGGAGGAAAGTGGATGCTTCGGAAGGGGGAGCCATCCTGTAGGAAGACCTGCATAGGCTGAAAGAGTGGGTTAACAAGAAGTTTGATGAGTACATGTGGTCTTGTACCTGGGAAAACACAATCCAGGAAAACAGGAAATCTCTCCTGCTGGGGAGCAGCTCTGTGGAAAAGGACCTGGTGGTCCTGATGGATGATGAGCTCCATATGAGTGGACAGTGTACTGCTGCAGCAAAGAAAGCAGCATGCTGGGTGGCTTCAACAAGGGTATCACCAGCTGATAAAGAAATCATTATTGTCCCACTCCACCCAGCTTTGTCGTGCCTTGAATACTGTGTTCACTTTTGGTCACTGCTATGCAAAAAAAAAAAAGTGGACAGATTGGATAGGGTCCAGAGAAAGGACACAGAGATGGTGAAAGGACTAGGAAGCTTGCCATATGAGAAAGACTGAAAGAGCTTGATTAGCTCAGCTTTGAGAAAAGAAGATTTAGGGGAGATGTAAGGGGACCACTATGTTCCAGTATTTCAAGGATGGCTACTAAGGAGATGGAGACTCCCTTCTTACAAGGAGTCAGATGGAAAAGATGAGCTGTAATACATAGAGTTTACTCCCAGGAAAATGAAAATTGAGCATAAGAGGAAAATTTTTCACAATTAGAGCAATCAGCCGTTGGAATAATCTTCCCAGAGAAGCGGGGGATTCTCCAGCATTGGACACGTTTGATATTCAGTTGGACAGGGTGCTGGCCCATTCTATGATTCTATGTACCAGGTCTACACGGGAATACTTTCTGCCTTTTTTCTTTTTAATTTTATTTTTGTTAGTGGGTGGTTATTGTTAAGTTGTTCTAACATGGCTTGACGTCTCTATTAGGAAATACAGTTTCACTTCAGGATTTGCTTTATGGGGAGCACTACAAGGAGTAATGGTTTGGAAACCTAAGCCTGCAAAGAGCCAGAGGCTGTGAATGGCTCCTGCTGCAGTGCACAAGCTACTGCTGCAAAGGGAAAATGTCACTGAGGCTGTATTATTTTAATTTGAAAACGGGCTGAGAAGAAATTGAAATATTGAATATGATTGAGAAAATCAGTGTGCAAAAGCAAAAAAAAAAAAAAAAAATCCTACAATCAAAACAACTGCAAAAAACCTCTCAAACCCTTATGCCTTAGACTGTCTATTTAGGAATAATTTCATTGTGTGATGTTAATGAAGATGCAGTTCCATATCAGGACTGTGCAGATAGGTACAACTGAACTCGATAGGAAAGTAGCAAATCTATCACTGTAGGCCTCTCATTTTTACATCAGTAAATTTTAATGAAAACCAAACATCTGAACCTAGGATGCCCAGGTCCTAGGAGGTGATCTTAGCCTTTATCTCACCTCTGGGAGAGCCGTTCTCTTTTTCCCTGGGTGTTTGTCCTTATTCTGAAAATTTTGCATGGCTCAGTCTTAACTCCCTATCACTTCCTAGAAAAAGCTCCTCTCTGCTTTTTCTTGTATGTCTTGTCTTTCCTTGACATTGCTTAGATCCTGAAGTATTTCTCAAGATCCAATTTCTGTTCAACTGAGAACTTTTGAAGTAAGCACATGTATATTTAGAATTTAGTGATGTTTCTTTGAAGAACTGTTCTCAGGCTCTTTGAAAAGCTCTAATGAGTTTCCTTAGTTTGATTTAGAAACATAAAACAGCTCAGTGTAATTGTAAAGACTCCAGGTATGTTTCATAATACTTCTTATGGAAATGTCTGATGCTGCAAGAGAAAAAAAAGGGGGGGGGAAGTCTGGGTTTTGTTTGTTAGTGAACTGGCAGACAAAGAACAAACTAAGAACAAAAATTGGAGCTGCATACCACCATTTTGTTTGATAAAGTTTATAGATCTGCACTAATCAGATGCACGCAGATATTAGTCTTGGTATAGAAAATCATTCTTGATTTAGCATGACTCAGCACTTTATTAAAAATGGGATCTATCAATTAATGCAATGAATTAAATGAAACCACTTCTAGAATTTACTTTGGGGAGGGGAAAAATCTTACTTCTGATGTTGCTTCTCAGACAGAAGTGAAAGGCTTGGAACTGATCACAGAGGTATGGACACAATAAAGAAAACCTAGTTGTCTTTCATCAAGAGTTCCTAGGTATATGTGCTAGGAAGTCTTTGCTGTATTGTCCTTACCTTCCCATTCCACTGTGCATTAGGTCTCCAGAGAGAGTAAAAGCACTTCACACATGCCAGTGGCAACAAGGGCAGCATGCCAGAATTGGGTACTGTGGTGCAAATCAAAAAGCATTCTATTAATATCACTCTTTTTCTCTTGAATACTAACAGAAGTGATGCACTTTTCAGATAGTGCCTTTAGGAACTTGGCATCATTTAGTGAAGTGCCTGGCTTGGTGTTTGCACATGACTGGATGTACTTTGGAAGTGAATTAAGAATTTAGATGAGAAAATAAAACTGATTGAACTGCTGTTTAGTTCCTCTCTAGGCAATTCAGTTGCAAAATGCTGTACCAAACACATTTTAGTAGAAGTATTTGTACTTTAGTATGGCCTTGGTTCTTCTGTTTTCAACAACCTTTCCTCCATCTTCATATGATAAATGTATTAGCAGAAAATATTGACCCTAATTACTGAAATACTTCTGACTGACATTGATCATCAAAATATTAATCAGTTTATTTCAAAATAGCATGCAGTTCTTGCTAAATATCAACTGTTTTATACAAGTATCTTATCTGAAACTCCCCATAGTCTGAGAATTTGTTGAAAACTATTTATTTTCCATATATTCATCCCTGTCTCATTTTTTTTTTTCTTTTGGAAGTGGAAGCATGGTAGCTTTTCCTGCATTGTGGTGCATTTAGACAAGTTAGAGTCCTTTTCTTTGCTGTTCTCTCTAGCTGGGGAAGGATAACTAGAGCCAGGCAAATTAGGGGCACTAGTTAGCCTGTGGTTGTGTTAAGCATAGGTACTCTGAGACTTCTACCTAACTGTAGAGATTTTTTCCAATTCCAGTAAGAATCCTTAGATGAAAAAAGGAGATAATGTGATACACACTAATGTGTCCCTATTATATACACCTATTTATATACAAAGTTGTCCTCTGTGGAAAAGCCCCAAAAGTGTTACCTACATTATATATTCATGTGGGTTTTTAACCTGGGGAGTCATACTGAATTGAAGATGTTAGTCTTGTAATCATTTAGGTTGGAAGAGACCCTTTACATCCCTGAGCCCAAATATTAACCTAGCTCTGCCAAGCCCACCACTGAACTGTGTCCCCAAGTGCCACATCTACATACCTTCTAAATTCCTACGGGGATGGTAACTCCACCACCTCCCTGGACAGCCTATTCCAGTACTTGATAGCCCTTTCAAGTGAAGAAATTTTTCCTAATATCCAATCTGAGCCTCCTCTGGGGAAACTTGAGGCCATTTCTTGTCATCCTGTCACTTGTTCCCTGGAAGAGGAGATCAGCCCCACCTCACTCCAGCCCTCTGTTCAGGTAGCTGCAGAAAGCAGTAAGGCCTCCCCTTAGCCTCCCTAGACAGAAGCATTTAGAATGTGTTTCAGCTGTCTCCTCAAAGATATTTTGCTCTCTGTTTTAGTGTGGTTATTATTATTGAAACTTGTGAAGCGTGCCGGGGGGAGGGGAGGGAGGTGTTGGGAGAAATCAGGCCATTTAGATCCAGAGCATGCTGGCATGCTGACCCCAGGGTACTGCGCAGCAGGACACTGCATAAAGGGGAAAACTCTCTTTTTGCTTCCACAGAGACAACGTTCAGGGGAAGGAGGAGGGAGGTGTTATCTTCACAGTGAGGTCAAAACCTGCTCTGTTGGTACGGTGTCTGGATAAGGCTCTAAGCAGGCTTGATCACAGCAGGGGGGAGGCACTTCAGCATTTTCTTCATATTATGGTCAGAGCAGGTTTCCCTGAATTATTCCACCCTGATGATGTACTTCTCCAGGCTTGCAGCATTCCTGCTGCCATCCCCTTTGTATACAAACCTAGGCTAGCAGCTTTCCAATGCAGGTAAGTCTTCATCTGTCAAATGTGATTATGCCCTAGAGGCTCAGGCTTTTGGTTACACGCTAGCACCCAAAGAGTAGGAATTCTCTATTTGTGGTGTCTGATGGTCTGCTTGGAAAAATCCAGGTGTGTGGGGCCACCTTGGAGTGATCCCAGGGTGATAGGCTCTCTGTAATTTCAGGTCTGTGGAGCTCCTTTCCTGACTGTTCCTGGTGAATTGCAATACAGGATTTTGGATGCAATTCCTGGCTGTTGGAAGCTGTGGCCAGCTTGACACCAAATCTCAGGCCAGCTTTTTCTCCTGGCATTGACACAGCTGAAGTTTGTAGCATGGCCGCAGGTGCCAGGCTTTGTGAAACTGCACATTATCCCTCTCCATATGGAGTTGCCATGGTACAGATTTCCAGCGAGGTGGGGTCACTCCATGAATGCTTTGATTGATGCTGCTACTCTTGGACAAAGATGTAATGAAATAGGGAAAGGAATAATGGTTAACCTTAGAGTGATAGTTTGAGAAATGTGCCACCTGTGGGCCATCTCTTTTCAACCACAAGCCTTTAAATTATGAACCAGTTTGTAAGTTGGTGTCTTGGATCCTGAAGCATTCACAGACGTTTTGAGAGAACTTCTCTGAAAAGGGTAAAGACATCTCTACCGTGTCTGTGTTAGATGAGTGAACTTTTATCACATTAAAGACCAAACTCTGTCTGTCACAGGTGCTGTATGAGTTCAGTTGCTCTTGACTCTCCAAACAGAAAGTGCTGTGATCAGATCTCTTGATTAGTGTTCAGGTACAAAAATTAACAAAATACTGTGTAGGAAGTTGCTTATGACTGCTTTTCTCAGTTAAACTGCCAGGGGATTAATTTCCCTGTCTTGCCCTTCTGGAATAGATGAGAACAGTCCTAATCAAAGCTTTTGGCAGGTTAGTATCAATAAATTGGATTTCCTTCTTCCCCATCAAGAACAGCAGAATTGTTCTCCTTTCTGCAGAGTCATTAAACAGAAAGGAATTTTCATCCTTCTCTTGACTATGAAAACGGTAGGGGAAACCCAGATGCTCTGCAGTAGGAGCTGGACACCAATTACATTTCTCTAAGTAATCAGCAGAGAACTAATTTATCCTTCTTAAATGGAGGCCCATATGTTCATTGATTTTAGCCATACTGTAAAATCTGTTTGTCATGCTCTGTGTTGGGGAGTAAAAAAGACTGGAATGAATAAATGTGTTTGGCAGTACTAAACCTTTTATTGTACAAGCAGGAAAGCATTTGTGATTGCTGAAGCTGTCAGGGTTTACTGTAACAAACTGAAACATTGAGGCAGAATGATCTGTGACCTGAAAATTGTATAGATCCCTTATCAACTAATACAGATGCTCTTTGCAGGTTTAGGGTCAGCATATTTAGATATTGCTGTGTTAGGATGCTGCTGAGTCACATAGAGGCATTATTTCCTTCCTTGTTGTTAAATCTTCTGCCAGTCACTGATGGCTTGAAATTATATATGAAAGCTGAAGGACAAGGCTTAGATAAGTACATATCCTGGAAATAGCGTGCGTTCTTTAAATTTTTTTCACTAATGTGAAAAATTTCTTTCGTGCTTGGATTGGTGTACTTGTAAGAAAATTTACTGTATCTTCACTTTGTAAAAGGATGCATGTTATTTAGAGATACTGGGTGTTGTTTGAGAAAGTAAGTATTCTAGAAAGGCAAGGATGTATGGGTTTTGAAGTAAAGAAACTTTCAGAAAATACTTCAAGATGGAGGGGAACACGTGGTGGACTTGTGGTTCTAAGTGCTATGGAGAATTGCCTCTCCTCCAAGGTGTTTGCATTTCAGGACTACAGAATGCTGAATAATAGGAAAATTTTAAATACATTTTTGCAAGACTGAAAATTTTTGGAAGGGCAAAAATATCTTGGTGTTTACTTTCTTATTATAGTATCTGTCATAACAAATTTAACCGTTACTTGCCTGTGTTTGTGGAAGCATGAAGAGAATTTTGCAGTATGTTTCAATCAATTACGTTTCTGTTCCACATATCAATAACGTCTGCATGTTCATAATTTATGCTAATTCAAGTGTCTGAGGACAAAGCTAGTCTTCGTAGTTATAAACATCTTGGAATTTATTAACTGACATAACTGTCATAAAGCACTATTTGACTGGAATTTATTAAACCATTAACAAATGTTTAATACCTCAGAGGGGACTGTCAAAGGTGAATGCTATTATCTAACCATGTCTAGACTACTTGTCAGGCTAGCAGAGGAATTGGCAAGTCTGCTATTTTTAGTTAGGATTAAAATAACTGACTTGAACTAGAAACTGAAGTTTGTGTTATCTAAAAATACCAGATAATAAGCATATTTCTTATCTTTGAATATGATCTCTTTTTATCATACTTGGAATTTATTGGAGTTGTAAGCTTTTAGTACTCACTCTACCTTTAAGGAGAGATGCTATGAGAGTGACAGTGCATTAACACTTCGAAGCACTGAATGTTTCAACTATTAGGATATATTCATTAGTAGCTCACTGAATGTGTTCTTGGTGTCCTTTTCTAAAAGACTGTGGTCAAGTCACAAAGTTTGCTGAACTGATAATTAGTCTCTCCTTTGATCCCAGTGACCTTTGGATCATGTTGTAAGCATTTCATATTTCCCTGTAATTTGATTCTTCTTTCTTGAAGTGCTCTGGGATCTTAAATGTGTCTTTGCTTGAGATGTCCTTAGACTCTGATTCTTGTTTTGAAAAAATGTTTATGCATTGGGGATTATGTAAACCCAACAGATATTTACTAATTTAGTTACTAAAGTAGTTGATCTCAGTGAGGGTTTGGTGTAAACATCTGTTTCCTTAGGAAAATTATTTTTTTTTCATTGTGTCAACAAAACAAATATTAAAAATGGCTGATGATTTCTTACACTTAAGTAAATCAGAGTCTTCAAAATTTGGCTACGAAATGCGAACAACTTTGTTTGAACAAACAGCAGTATTACTTCTAATTACTGTTCATGTCAAGTTTACTGCTTTGAATGTGAGGAAAAGTTGAATACCTGTCTATACCTAGCAAGACATCGCATTCACTGAAATTCTGTGCTAATTAGCACACAGTCTACAATAGAGAGATTAGGGGTTCACTGCATATTTTTTTTTTTACCAGAAAGTATGTTTCCGTCACAGTTCAATCCAACTGAATTCCACTCTTGTACAGTACTTCAGGTAACTTAAGATGGGGTTGTTAGAGTTGTGTTAGGTTTAGAACTTTTTTTTTTTTTTTTTTTTTGTCTGTGGGTCTGTGCATTGGGTTTCCAGTGATGTTTTTGTGTCCACTGATGAGGGCTTCAAGTGGATTAGGATGTGGCTGCCTAAGAGGCATAGCTTTTGCACAGCTATTTTTCTACAGCTGTTAACAGCAAACTCAACCAAGATGGCATATGGGAAATAGGAGTCAGGAATGCATCAGCTCCCTGAGGCTTCTGACTTCCCACTTGGTTTGTAATACCAGCATTTTCCACCACCTGCCTTCTAAATAATACTGTTGTATTTAACTCATATTTCTTGTGGTGTCCAGATTTGTCATAGGCATCTGGAGTGATTGATCCTAGTCTCTAATTAAAACAAGATCCCTGCAAACTGCTAAGATAATCCTGCAGCCCATTTCTACCTCCAGCTTTCAGAAATGCACTGTATGTTTTATATTGATATTTCTAAGAGTGTGTCTGTCGCTGTTCTGAGCATCCAAGAAGTCCAAAACTCTGGAGGAAGAGACAGGTATTCAAGTGTCAACAAGAAGTTGATCTACCAAGCTTTGGTAGCACTGACCAAATTTTGCTTAGCATTCTTTTAATACTTTGAGGCACATGTAAATGCTGTATTATTCATTATCATTGTGCACCTTCCCACTAGATAGAGCAGCAATGAATTTTTTTCCCATGCCTTTGCCTGCTCTGTGGAATTCTGCTGAATCCAGACGCTGCATTCAGATAAGAGGTGTGCTTAGGAGCCGCAAAACAGACTTTGGCTGCTTGTTTCCAAGCCTGGCATCTGTGTGATTGACTCCGTCGTCCTCTCTGACCCGTGGTCCAGCCCTGCTGCTCCGAGCTGCGGCAGCTGTGGCACTGTCCAAAGGGGCTAGTGAAGGGTTAGATGGCTGCTGGGTCATTATGCAGATGCAACTGTCAGGAGTTTAGCTCCCTGTTTGATGTCTGGGAACATACAGAAAAACAGCAGTCAGATTATTTTTTTTTTTCCCACAATCTCTCCACAGACCACACTCTTGTAAAGGTTTTGAAACGCTGCCTGCAGGTGTTTTCTTGCAACATAAAAATAAGCTCTCATATGCTGGTGCCTGAGCCTGTATGTCCTGGTGGTGCTGTTACTTACACTTCGTATCTGTGGGTCAGTGACATATGGGGCATTATACTTCAGAACTATTGGGTATTAGTTAAAGACAATAAAAAGGCTTTATTTTTTTCCTCCAGATAAAAGCATCACATTTATTTCCTTATTCTTGGGACAAATTAATTCAAGCCAGTAAGATGTTATTACATCTTACTAACAGAACTGGGTCTGCACCAAACCTCAGAGCATAGCAGCCCATATCCAGATGGGACTTCGCTTCTCTCTTTCCTTGGCACTTTTATAGGAGTGTTTGCAACCTCTAACCAGCTGTCACCAGGGTTTGCACATCAAGAGTTGATTCCTTTCTGCTCTGATACCAGTGGGTGTCCAATGCATGCTCTCTGCTGGACCCTGCAGTTCATGCTCTTCTTCCATTAAGATCTAGGGTCTTCTGTGGTAGGAGAAGAGGTTTTTGAGAGAGAACTCCTGCAAAATAGCAGTGCAACGCAGCTCAGGCTGAAGTCTCTCAGTGGTATAGTCCCTGCCATCTGGGATTTTAAATTTAGAACTATTAAGGGATGAATTGAGCTGTTCCCTAATGAAATATCTGAGAAACCTCAGGCAAAATTACAGTCATGGAACGGACCTGAGATCAGGATAGCTTTGATGGGTGGTGTTTTGTAATGACTGCTCTGTTTTGTGCTGGCAGCCAGCTCTAGTAGCCACCCCTCATGCCTCAGTGCCAGCTTACTTTGGTGGCAGGTGATGGTAAACAATGAGTATTACCTGATGTCAGGTGCTTCTTTGTGTTGAGTTTCTTACAAATAACTTAAGCCAGCTATTGATAGCCATTCACTGAGTTGCACCTCACTTAGAGTTAGGCTCACTGCTGTGTATTTACACTGCAAATTACAGGGTGATGGATGAGCCATTCTATCTGACACATCACCAGTTAGCTTCCTCCCAGTAGCAGTGTATCCGTATTGGCTCCAGAACCTGCTGCAGCCTGAAATGTTGCTGAGGAGTAGAGGGATCAAAAAATCATGCTGTGCATGGCAGAGCCACTGCAGGAGGGAGCCCACAGGAGAAGTTGCTCTGTGTTTACTGAGATGTCTGAATGTTCACAGAAGTGGTCAATGTGTTGCTCTTCATCAAAAAGTTTCTGTTTAAAAGTAAAGCAATAAAATTTGGCATGCTGTCAGAACGTGATTTCATGATGGCAATATTATAATAATGTTGACTTTTAATTAAATGAAGTTGACATATTTTAAGTCTGCAGATTAACCATCTGTTGTGGCATTAATGAATATCCTTCATGGCATCAGATCAGGACCCATGTTTTGTTATGTTTTGGCTTTTTTTTTTTAATTTCCCCAGATAGCTCTCTGCAACATATATTTGTTGATTAAAGCATGAAATATTGACCAGAATCAATTTGGATTAGGCATTTACTCACTGCTGGGAAATGAACTCTGTGCCTGGGATTGGTATTTTTGCACTTCTTCTAGGTTAAAATGTTTTAGAGCAAGAATTTTTGTTAATTGTCTTTTGTTCTTCTCTGTGCCAGATGCATTCCTTTGAACTACACTTTCTAATTCATGGCTTGTGAGGAGGCCCTGTTAACATGCTCATCTCTTGCAGAGATAATCATACTTGGAAACTTTTCCAAATTTCTTTATGAAGGTGCAATGTTTCAAATGACTGTGTGAACTTAAGTAAAACATCTTCATGTGTAAATTTTGTCTATTGCATTTCTGTCTTCAGCACCAGATGTATTATACATAAAATAAATATTGCTTTGTAAAAATTACTTCTGCAAGCAGGAGCTAAACAATATGCTTAATTCCATTATGACAAGGTAGCTGTAAGGTGACGTTATGCCATAATTTGCAGCTGCATCTTTATTTGCTTTAGATGTTTATACTGCTTATTACTGATAAGAGTTTTCTGTTTACAAAATGAATTAATTTTACTGTAACTTAATCTTGATGAACATTATTTGTCCTCTATTGCCCTTCTGTAGAGAATTGTTTGGATATTGAATGCGCTTCCTGATGTATTTTCAGAATGTCAATTCTTCTGTAGATTTTTACTGTTTTCATTATCACCGAGATGCTTTTGTGAACACCGATTAAGATGTCTTTCTTTCTTTGAATGATGGAGATGTAAAGTTCGGTTTTGTCTCTCATGAGAGGGAGCTTAAAATAATGGCAACTGCCAAGCTGTGTTTTGTTGAGCATTTCACTCTTAGTTGTGACTGCAGTGATGGAGGGACAAGTCTTCTGTGAGCAGCAGGTGAAGCACACGTGACCTCTTAGGTCAGAGTCCTCGTGTTGGTCCCGTGAGGAAAGCAGGCCCCATTGAGCACAAGTGAAACAAACGAGTCTGGTATTTGATTTTGCAGTGTATTTTTTCCAGCCCTGTGTTATGGACCTTGTTTTATCCTCAGAACAAATGGTTTGGCCAATTAGAGTTGTGTTGTTTGTTTTTGGTTTTTAATTTCCTCCTGACTTGAGGCAGTGTGGTAGCTGATAGAAGCATGTGAATAGCCTGATACACGTCATGAATTCTTCCGTTCACAGAAGGTCTGCAGGTTCTTTTGGGTTCTCAGTAAGTAAGACAATGAGACTTGAGACTGTTTGAGTTTATTGCATGAAGAATGGAAATCTAAAAGCAGCATTATGTCTCTTCTGATATCAGAGGCATAGTGGGAAAAGTGAGAGTGAGTTTAAGTCCCTTCTAATGCTTGGAACTTTGACTATCAAGTTCCATCAAAGGAACCCCTTTAAGTTGATCATACTATGCACATCCTGTCCATGATGAGGTTTGTCAGCATTGTGGCCTTTGGACATTTTGTTGGAATTTCTGTAAAGTAAACAAACATGTTCTTTTTTTTCTGCTGTTAGGTAGAGGAATGTTGTGTTAGGTGTGTTGCTTAATCTAGAGGAAAGACAAGATGGGTAGATTGTGTCAGACACCATCTTGGATCACATCTGGACTAGATGGGAACTACATACAGGTTCCTCTGTTACAAATTCATCAGCTAAATTTGCTCAGCACCACTGAGATGTGCTGAGAGCTGCCCATTCCCACATCTCCATAGGAACACATTAGAGGCAAACAAGGCATGTGCTCAGATTATAAACTATTGCTTCTCCTTGCATATGGGTCTCTCTGAGCAAGGCTTGTGGTTATACCCTCTCTAAGCTTTGCCTGAAATTGCTACTCCCTCATTGCAACATCTTCTGCAGCAGCCCACCACAAATTCCTCGCTGGTTTGTGGAATGGTCAGGTATAGCTATGATGCCCTGGTGCAGCCACTGGCATTGTCTTTGCCAGTGAATACCTCATGGTGTAGTCCAGGCATTCCCTTACTGGGTGAAGAAGCTGAGGGGTGAGCAGCTTTGATAAATGTCCTGTTTTTAGCAAAGCCACCTCCTCTGCAGCAAGGGTCACAGTCTGGCTCCTAGCACAAGTGACAGAGAGAGGTAGAGCTTCTGTGTTTGAACCCCCTTGGGACTGGCCCTGATGTTCTGATCATTTAAAATCTTGAAAAGTCAGATGCTGTCTGAGTCAAGATAGATATCTGGTAAAATAATGAGGAAGAAAAGACAGCCATGTCCAGGGCTTTTTAAGTCAGCAGTGCCATTTAATGTTAATTTTCCATTTTAAAAAGTAGCCTTTGAAAATATCTTCTGTATATCTGCAGGGATACGGCATGGTATCTTCCATTAATTAGATTAATTAGAACATTTAACAATGTAATACGGCAAACAGGACTCACTAGTTAGCTGCTGGTTTTACTCTAACGTTTGAAGAAAAAAGCCCTCTTGAGTGTAGAAAAATAACTATTAGAGGTTGTTTTTTTTTTTTTTTAAGAAGGAGAAAAAAGCTTTGCACTTTTGTTAGGATAAACATTGTTAGGGTTTGACATACACATTTTTCATGCCTAATAACTGATTGATATCATTCATCAGTATAATTTGAATCACTGTTATCCTGAAGGGAATTGCCTGATTAAAAATATTTATCTCTCAAGAAGATGAAAGAATGCCAACGTATAAAAGATTAGCAAGTCAAATTTTCTACATTCAATGCAAAACCAGAAAGTAAAAGCTTTTCTTTTCCTCTTGCAGCAGCAGAGTGTAAGGAGCTAGCTCACTGTATTTTCCCTGTGTTGGAAGGAAGGAGTTTAAGCTACTTGGGGAGCACTTGTAGTTCTTGAGATCTTCCCAGTAAACAAGCTGTCAATACTGATCAATCCAAATGCCAGTTCAGCTGTGAAGGGGCCTGTGCCTCAGCTACTCTGAACGACTTGAGATAGAAATTAAATTCGTATTCTTCTTATAGGTTTTTCTTCTCATTGTTGCCACCTGCTCAGACACATTATGGCAATTCCTCTGGAATCAGACTTCACCCTGTGTGTCTGTCTGTCACTCTGTCACACACACAAATTCCCTCCCTTCGGCTCTTGAATATCGGTTCATTTGCATGGACTGCCAGCTGTATCAGAGAGCTGGCCTGTAGCTGCTGTCTCTTTGGATGCAGTTTAACCCAGGCTGGTACTGTGCGGTTTGACAACCAGAAGCTGTGGGAAAGATCTGTGAAAATGAATTGGGCTTCCACCAAGAAGGCAAGGTGCGGCCTCAGAGCGCAGGTGCTGTGGCGCTGGGCTGTGCAGCCTGCAGAAGGTCAGGGCTGTGGCAGCAGCAGCAGCAGCACGAGGGAGCGCCGCGCTGTCCCAGCCGTGCTGGCTGTGCTGTATCGCAGGTGCCAAGGTGAGGGTGGGCTGCAGCAACCCGTGGAGGCTGCCAGGGAAACCTGGGTTCTTGACTCTGAGTGAACATGGAATACGAAATATCGACATAAATATTGTTATGCTTCATTTCCTAAGGGTGCAAACTCGGAAGGAATAAAAAAAAAAAAAAAAATGTTGTCAAGCTTTATTGTTTTTATCTCTTCTGGAAATTCTGCTAATTCTAGCGTGATGAAATCTTGTCAACAGAGCTTATATTCAAGTGTTGTGTACTTTTTGTGTTGCAAACATGGGAGCCAGGAAAGGAGAGTATGAGGTTTATGATTAAAACCATAGAATTCTTTAGCTTGGAAAAGAGCTTGGGAAAGACCAGCCCAGCACTGCCAATTCCAGCACTGAACCAAATCCATATGCACCAGGTTTCTATGCCTTTAAAATATCTCCAGGATTAGTGGAGATATTTAAATATCTTCACCACTTCCCTGGGCGGCCTGTTCCAATGCTTTTGGTGAAGGAAGTTTTTTCTTAGCATCCAATCTAAACTCACCCTGAGGTAACTTGAAGCCATTTCCTCTTGTCTTTTTCCTTGTTACATGGGAGAAGAGACTGACACATCATTACAGCCTCCTATCAGTTGTAGAGTGTAAGGTTCCCCCTGAGCTTCCTCTTCTCCATGCCAAGCTCCCTCAGCTGCTCCTCTTCAGACTTGTGCTCCAGACCCTTCACCAGCTCTGTTGCCCTTCTCTGGATGTGCTCCAGCACATCAATGTCAACTTTTTGTGTGGGGCCCCAAAAATGAACACAGCACTCGAGATGTGCTGAGGTCAGAGGTCTGATCACTGCCCAGGTCCTGCTGGCCACACTATTCCTGATCCAGGCCAGGATGCTCTTGGCCTTCTTTGCCACCTGGACATACGCTGACTCATGTTCAGCCACTGTCAAGCACCCAGGTCCTTTTCCGCTGGGCCACTTTCTACCCACTCCGCCCCAGCCTGGGGGTGCTGCTGGGGTTGTTGTGCCCCAAGTGCAGAACCCAGAATTTGGTCTTATTGAAGCTCATATGGTTGGCCTTGGTTAATCAATCCAGCCTGTCCAGATCCCTCTGCAGAGCTTTCTTACCTAACAGCAGATCAACACTTCTGTTCCAGAAGTGTGTCAGGACTCCAAGATGGTAATGTTAGAACTCCACAAACAGCCCATTTTTTGTTACCTCCTTTCTAGCTTGTGCTGCTTATGCTGAGTTTGTAATTTATGATTTGGTAGAAAAAGCGTATTGGAAGGTGATAATTTGTAGTGAAAGTTCACTGGCTGGAAGAAATGTTTGGTGAATAAACATAAGGAAAGTTGATCCAAAAAGGTTACATTAAAATATGTCTAAGTCGTTTCTGGCACTGTGAAGGCGTGCTGGTTTGGCATCATCTTGCATTTAAAGCATACAACATTGCAGCATCCTTTTGAACAGAAAGTACTTTGTTCTTGTGTGTCACTTTATTTTTTGAAGTGTCAGGTTTTGTTTTGCTTGAACAAAAAACTTCAAGGTGGAACTGCAGACTTCTAATCTTCCTGGTCAGAAAACCAAACACAGAGTGAAATAATATGAACTGCTGTAGAATCCAGTGTACATAGTTAATGCAAACTCTGCTTCTACACTGGTGTTCTCTGTTCGTTTGGGCTTGTTTTGCCTAGAAGCTCTCTTTCCTAGTGACTGGAGAAATAGAGTGGTAGGAGTATGTTAGCTTGGAGTGAAACCCCAGGAAACAACCCCCTGTCCTGAGAAACTTTCTATTCCATCTGGGAAAAAACTGTGACTTAAGTAAGGACTATAGTACGTGCTAAGACAATTACAATTTGATTGCGTGCATGTCTGGCCTCAATTTCTTGTATGCTCCATTAATCATTTAGGATGGAAGCTCATCATAAAAGGAAAAAATATCATGGGAAGTTGTTGCTGTAAGATTTTGACAGCCAGAAGGGATTTAGATAAATCCTTCATGTATCCAGGCAGAAACACTTAAAGCTAATACAGAACCACATTTCTAAGTGTGGATACCTATGAGGAAAGTTCAGGGTCTCATTTAAAAATCTAGGATTGGAATAAAATGTTAAATGCTAGGTAAATTAAGACAAGCCAGCAGTAAAGGAGGTACAGCTGTAGCAACACTCTGCTAGAGCAAAGCTAATGTATGTGGGTGTAGTGAGGTAGTTTTGCCCTGTTCTCAGTGGTGAACCATAGACATGCATGGAGTGGATCAAAGTCTGTTGTCACAAACATGAACATTGAGTTAAAACTAAATATATTTATAGTTTAAAAACCTCTTCACTACTAAACTCTGGTAAATAAAGGAGACCAAGCACTGTGTCAAGGAAACGTGTGGCAGGGGCAAATAGAGTTGATAGATAAGCACAGCACTTCCATTTCTCTCTCTCTCTAAGGAACACATATAGTTTGAAATGCTGCAGATGGAATTGTGCAGCTAGGGATCTGTTGCCACTTTCACTGTAAGAATATGTAAATCTAGGGAAGTCCTGTTGCCAGTCTATCTATGATTCCCTTTTCCTCCAGAGATAATTGGCTTAACATAACTGACACTACAATATAGTACTTGATTTTTATTTTTTAAAATTTTATTATTCACTTTGGATAGGAAAGGAATCAAAGTTCAGGTCTTGACCTTTAATTTTGAAAAGACTCTAAAATAGCTTTCTTTTACATGGCTTTTTGTCTCTGTCTGTAGCAAATTAGACAGATATCAGATGCAAACTTAGCCCCATTGTCTTGGGTTGCAGAGCCAAGGGTGTGTATTCTATTTCATGTGCTGAAAGCAGTTGGGGAGATGTTTTTCTTTATCTCTTGTAACTCTGAAGGGAGAGGGGCAGATGCCTTCTGATAACGGGTCAGCTGTTAAAACCAGGTGGGGCAGTGCTTCTTATCTCTTTCACCACCCATCCTCCCTCCAGGGGAATATTTTCTGCTAATAAATCATTAAGACACCCCTAAAAGCACACATCCCCAAAATAGACTATCCACATTCCATCAACCTATTGTGAGATGCTCTACCCAGTGGGGAGAGCCAACCTGGATAAAACTGAGACACAGGAACACCAGGTATCCAGCTTCACCTGATTCCCGGAGGAAGACTGGACCCTTCTCACCATCACTGGACCCTTGTTCTACAGGATCATCTCTACTCCAATAGTTTGTAATCTGCCACTTCAGAAGGACTCACTTTTGGACTGCTTCCAATACCCTGACCAGCAGGGTGTTAGGTTGTAGCCCTGACTCTATTAGGGTTCTCCAAAATTGTTGTTTGCTTGTTTGGTTGGGTGGTTTTGTTTCCTCCTACATTTGTATTGTTAATATTCTTAGTAAAGAACTGTTATTCCTATTCCCAAAATCTTTGCCTGAAAGCCCTTGATTGCAAAATTATAATTTGGCGGGGGTGAGGGGTTTACATTCCCCATTCTAAGGGAAACTCCAGCCTTCCCTGGCAGATACCTGTCTTTCCAAACCAGGACAATCATATTCCCTCTCAGTATGTGACTTCAGCTGAGCCCAAGCTGTTCAAATGGTAGAAGGGCATAATGAGAAATACTTCAACCTACAGAAATGAAAATTATTTGAATGGAAATTTAAATATGCATAAACTGTATTTTAATACTATTATGCAGTGTTTCATAGCCACATAGGCTTCCCTTTCACAGTGTGTCTAAGCTAAAGGATTTCCTTTTCCATATGACATATCATATGCCAAAACTTCCTTCCTTCTTACTCAGAACTCCAAAACCAATCACTATTCCTAACAATGGCAGCTCTTTGATTAGTAGCTGAGCTTAACTGGAGCTGAGTTTGATTGATTTTCTTGTATTAAGTATGTCAGAATCATGCTTTGGTTAATATAACTAAGATTTATGAAATTTTGTTTTAGTTTGCTATAATTTACGGTTTATCATTCCAAATACATCCTTCTAAAGCAAAACATAAATGAAATCTGACAGTTCTTCACACAGAACATTTTCTGAAACTGTCTCTTGGTAAAAACCATTATCAGTGGAAGTTTAAGTTGTTGAGTTTTTCATATAGGTTTCTTGATAGCATTTAAAGTAGCCTGAAAATGTAATTATTTCAACATAAACAGCATAAAAATAACCATAGTTCTTTTTCTGGAGGAAGTTTTTTACAGAAGTGTTAAAAAATACCTTAGATGAGGGAAGTGGTTATGGTATTTCTTGCTGCTGATGGCCCATTGACAAATGTTTAGCCAACTCTTGCTAATCTGTGCTCATTTTTCATTGGTATTTGCCCACTGTCTTGTGGACTCCAAACCCTTTAACTTCAGCTTATTGCAGGTAAAGGCAAGGGAACACAAAACCCTCTTTTCTTCAGCGTGAGAGCTGTGGTTTCAAAAAAGCAGTAATCTGAAACATCCTGAGCATGAATCACAGAATGGGAATCAGTGCTTTCTTCAAAAACTTATCGCAGCCCGGATCTTCTGTCTTCTTCCACACTGCTTTGCACTGTTCCTGCAGGCTGGAGCAGCAGGGCAGCTGGCACAGCTTTCTGCCCAGGGAGTGTGCTGAAGGGAAGAAAATCTCTTGGTGGCATCATGCCAGGAGAACTGTCTAATTTCACTCCTCTTTACAGCCTGCAATATGAAATATGTGTCAGATGACACCTTGGGGAGCAGGGAAAGGGGGGAAAAAATGTCTAGAGTAAATTCTTGAGTCCAGGAGGGCTTTGTTTACTTTGCTGCATTTGAGCACAACTTAGAGCAGCCTTGAGCTGGCTTCTATTTGTGATTTGATTATGAAAGGAAAAGAGGAAGGTCAAGGTATAGCCACTACTGCATCAACAGGATAAAGATAAGCCATACTGTGAAACATTCATCTTGAATTTATTGATCATTACTGTAGAAAGACAGGATGCACAAAATGTAAAGGAAAAAAAAACAAACCCAAAAAAACCCACCAAACCAAAAAAAAAAAAAAAACCAAACCAAAAAAAAAAAAAAAAAACAAAAAAAAAAANAAAAAAAAAAAAAAAAAAAAAAAAAAAAAACCAAAAAAAAAAAAAAAAACAACAACAAAAAAAAAACCCCCAAACCACACCAAAAAACAAACAACCCTTAGAGTTCAGTCACAGTGTTTAAAAAATAAAATTTCATACCTGTTCCTCACCCAGACTGGGGTTGTGGCTTATTTCAGAAATAAATTCTTAAAGAGGATTAGGTGAGAACAGGAAACCAGTGTGGCTTTTACTATCAGAAAGCCTGATTTATGAAGTGTAGAACAGCAATGGACAGAAATTGCCCATAATCTCATAGGAGCCCTGTTGCTGCACTCTTTGGTATGTTTTCATTTTCAAAGCAGAAAGACACTGAGAAGCATTGAAAAGCTTGGTTTCAAAACAGCTTCAGAAAGAAAGGGTCAAGAGAGGAGCCAGAGGATCTGTTTAAATTTAGTTGCCAAGGCAACTGTTACAAACTTGGGAAATTTGACAGAAATCTTTCTATAATGTATATGGATTCATGTAGGCACAAATTGTGTCAGAAAATATGAATGTTAGGATTTCAAAAACCCAAATATTACAAAAATAGCTGACAGCAAAATTAAAATCGCCTTCTCTTTGTAATCCATTGCATTTTTCTACATAGTTGCATGGTAAATTAGTTTTTCCTGTGAAGTCACATGTTATTTTCTCAGAGGTCTTACAAGAGAGAGGAAATTGTTTGTTGTACAGTGCATGTATTTGTCCTTTTAATCCTCCCCAATGTATAGCTGAATGTTGTATTTAGTGTACTTTATTGCAACTTCTCAGTAAATACTCTGCATCATCATCATCATCAGTGTTGTGGTGGGAATTTTGTATTAGAGGGCTATGATCTTGAAGTGCTGCATAAACTTTAATGAATTTATCATAACCATACCCAAAGGAAAGTTGCTGCTTTATCTCTTTTTCACAAATACACAATTGACTCTTCAGGAGATTATGGCCAAAACTGTCAAGCAAACATTTGTTTGAAGAGGCATGATCTGAATTTTCAGAGGCATCAAGTTTCTGTGGCAGCCTAGAAAGCCTTTCGGAGGCTTTCAGAAAGCCTCTTCAGTCAAATGCTGTTTGACTGCTTTGTACTTTTGTGAATCTGGCCTCAGGTGTTGCCCACTGAGCTTGCAGGAAATGAGAAAGACACAATTAGTAGCCATCTGTGAAATGTTTGCCCAGCATCACTATGGAGCCTGATTGCAGAGATGGTGTTGGAATCCGAATCTCCAGAGTAACATTCAATTGTCTTGCCGTTCAAACCCTCATTTCTCTTCCGTGTCCAGCTCCATTTACTAACTCCTTGCAGCATTGGCACAAATGAGGCATGGACAGCAACCTTCACTGCTCAGCCCTGATTCACTTGTGTCATATGGCCCCACACTACACACTGAGTGAAGCACTCATCCCACAGGAGGGGAATAAAAAATGCCTTTATGAAATGAAAAACTGATAGTGTAGAGAGAACTGGATACAGGCTTTTTGCCTAGGATTTAAGTACTTGGCATTACATTCTTAATACTCTTTCAGTATACTCTTTCAGGTCTTTTGATTGTGAAATAACTTTGTTTTATATATGGCAGGTTGTTAATACTTATGGTGACTTCAAGTACAATGCCAGATTTGTTGCACAGGCTGGAGTTTGTCTAGATGAGTTGTTTTATTAGCTAGCAGATGATTTGGAAATTGTTTGCTGTGACAGGCCTGAGTAGAATTGGAATTCTCTGTTCCTAGATCCAAAGCAGCAAGCTAGGGAAAGAGGAGAGCAAAACTCCCATGTTTCCCATTCAGATTATAAAAGCATATAGATATTGATTTAAATAAGGTATGTGTGCCTATATTATTGAGGGAAATGAGGTTCACTGCACTGATCATGGATCCTTAAGCAACTCTGATTAATCACAGGATGAATTTCCTTGGTACACCCTTAGTGCCAGTATTGATAGTGACCTCCTCTGACCTTTTTTGAATTTTTTTAAGTTTTCTGACCTTCTCCACCATTCTGTTCTTTGCTCTGCTCTTCTTTTACTTCTGCCCATCTCAGCTCTTCCTTTTCTTTCACCCCTCTTTGCCCATTTTTTCCACTTTGCTCTTCTGTTCTGCTCTCTTCCCTGCTCTGCCTTTTTTTGTTTTTAAATACATTCTCTGACCTTTCTGCCCTTCTTTGTCCCCTTTCCACTCCTTTTGGTCCCTTGGTTGCTGCCTGCCCGTCTCCACACACAGAGATCTCAGCCTTTTTCTGCCCTTCTGTCATTCTTCTCCTCCTTCAATCCCTCTATCCTGCTCTCCCCTGTGTGACAAAACTAACTACAGGCCAGCCACCCAAATCCCTTTCCTTTCTCTTCTGTTCTTCTCTGCCTTTCTCTACCCCTCTCCTCACCTTTCTTCCCCTTTTCACCTGCCTTGGAGCATCAGGATATCTGGAATTATCACTGTTTAATTTTAGTGCTGTTCTCCATAATGAGTAAATGCATTTTTTCTTTATGCTTGAAGCTAGCTCTTTATGATAGCTGCATGTCACATTGAGCAACATCATCTTAACACACTTGATAGGATCTTTCTACGTTTAAAAGAGGGGTTAAAGGTGAAAACGACACCATCAGTTTCCATCTGCAACAGAAATCAAAGGAAGGAGCAGAAAATTCTGCTTAAAGACATAATTGTGATCAATAATGTTAAATACCTTACAGGGACCTCTTCTGTACCATAAACTTTATACTTGGATTGTAAACATTTGATCCTAAAAGTGCAGTTTTAGCTCACATTTTTCATAGTCTATATCCTGTGTTTAACTGGAAAAAATGGGGGAGGAAAACCCTAGAGGTAAGAGATTTCATGTACACTGAAGTACAAATTGCTGTTCCATGTAACATGAATTGTCTATTGAACTGAAGTGATTTACCTTTTTGTCTCATAATTCCTGAGGGCAATTGCCATCTCAAATGGTAGACAAGTAGAGTAATAGCATAAAGCTCTCTTGGGAAAAAAGTCGTATTGATTCACTCTTTTTTGCAATTAATATAATGAAGGGGGGTTTATCTTATGTTAAAAAGGTCTGCAGTTAATTAATTAATTGAATCCTGTGTACAGACATGGACATAGAGTTGCTGTTGACCTAGAAAGAACCAGGAGCTGGTGCTGGAGAGTAAAAACAGCTAAAGAACTGCGGCTTGTTTGCTAAACCTTTAATACTGCTTCAAAACTTAGAAGCCATGTAACACCAGCAAAATGAGTTGAAGTTTTGATGTTATCGAACTTGAATTAATCCAAGTCAATCAAAGCACTTCTGGGTAGTGTGGTATACAGAATAATAGTATTTATTGCTACTAATCTATGTAATGCTTCTGTGGGATTTCATGAATTCAACAAGGTGCAGCTGTGACTTTTAGTATCGACATCGGCACTGCTGGAAATAATGGGAGGTGTTCTCTTCCTATATATTTTATACTGCAATAAGGCTTTAAAAGTCTGTGCTATTTGTGCTGTTGTGTTTATGGTGAAAGGTCAAGCTTAAGAACTGGGTAGACTGGCACTTTTCCAAGAAAGGGCAAATTAAACTTAATGTCTTTGACAAATTCCCGTATGGGAATTTCCTGAAATTTTGATATGACTTGAGCAGCACACCTATGTTCAGATGCTTCTTTTAAACTTAATTTGGAATAAGACTAAGAATCTTTATGAGGTCATAAAACTATTTTGACAAATCCTTAGAAAAACTGACCTGAATTTATCTTTTACTTTGGAACCAAATAAAAGTAATTTCTTATATGTTTTGAGAGCTGGGGATATTTTTCAGCTTAGATTAATTAAAACAAATAAACCAGTCAACAAATGCATGCAGTGCTTGGGTAGATCAGTTTCTTCTGTAGTCCCCATTACATACCATTTTGTATGAACACTACTATTATGTTACAAAGAGTTCTTTCATCATCTATCACAGAAGTGACTAATTAATTGTGTTAGACAGCAAGTCACTAGAAAATGGTTTGAAGTTCAGTGCTTATGGTACGGAAAAAGTAAGGGTTATACTTTGGCTAGCTGTAGATGAACAGTGCATTGTACATTTTCTGTATTTTCAGATTTATAGGATAACTGAAATTTTAGGGGCACACAGGAGCATGAAAAATGCCCACTTTCCATTTTTACTACCTTGCCATCTTACAGCTTTTATTGACTAAGTTTTTGGATACTGAAGAACCATTGAAAAAAATATGTTTACCTGATGACTCTGTTGTTATTGGACATTAGAGCTCATAATCACCTTCTTAGGAAAATGCCCAAGGAGAATCCCTTTGACTCTTCCTGCTGTGTGATTACCATATTATGAAATGCTACAAAAGTACAAAAGCAGCTATGGAGTCATATCAGTCATTACCATCCACCAGCCTTGAAAGCTTCTCTATTGTAACTTTAGGTGTCCTTGGGTGTGGCTGTACTGCACTGATGGGCTTCCCTAGGGATTCCGTTTCCCTAGTTAGTGCCTAGCTGTGCCAGTGGGGTGCTCCATCTGGCAGGTGTGGGTGAAACTCCAGGAGCACCCACCCTCCAAAGTGTGTGCAGGCAGTTTGGATGGCTCACGCCTCCCAGGGACACACCTAGAATGGCCCCATTCTGCCAACGCATCTCTCTAAAGGACATATGGCATGGCCCACACCATCCATCTCCCACTGCTGGGATGATTCCATGCATGGCATGCTGCTTTGAAGGGATGCTCTGCTCAAAGCCCAGAGGGACCTACGTCTTCCTTTCAATACAGAATGTAGACATGCAAAGCAGTTCTAACGGAGCTATCCACAAAGCCAAGTGGAAGGTCAAGGAGGTCTGTTCTGAGGTATTAACAACAGTTCATGGAGGTAATCCTCTTGCAGAGCAGATCCAGAAGGGCTTTGACAAAGGGGCTGCAGTCTGAAATGTGGAATAACCACGTATTTGGGAGAAGAGAGGAGGGACGGAAGGACACCAGACTTGCAGACTGGAGATATGTGTTGTAACAGAGTGGTCAAACACCTCACGTATCTGCAGAATTCCAAACTTCTCTTAACCAGGTCCTTAGACAGCCTTAGAAAAGTCATGTGGATGGTGGAAATCCTTCTTCTCAGGAAGCTGTGCCTCAGTCTATCTGTGGACCAGCAGCTGCCAAAGTATCTTCACCAGCTCTTCCAGAGAGGTTTAAGGGAGCTGGAAGGAATTCCAATGAGCTATGAGGGTTCCCCTTTTTTCCACCTTAAATGCCGAGGGAAGGTCTGTGTTAATAGTTTCTCTTGGGGAACCCACTCCTTTAAGGAGTAGGATAGTATGTCAGGGAATCAATTTCTGGATCACCTTATGTTATGAATGAGTTGAATCTAGGTGAGGCATCCTGAAAGAGGACTGCAGCATGGAGTTAAGACACGGCAAGGGTCCTGCCTCACGTCTCACATAAGCGATTGAGTCTTTCAGACTGGCACATGGTTTAAAAAAAGATTTTAAAAAAATATTGGTGACTGGTGACTTGCTTAAGGACTGACAGCCTTTTAAAATCTCTTTTTTTCCTTCAAGAAAATGATTGCATATTGAGAACAAGGCTTTATGCTGACCTTGTTATCGTTTTTCACTGTAGTGCAGGATGAGACTGCAGAAAAAATAGTGTCTCCTTATTATGTGCTCCTTCCCTGTTGTGACTCAGAGTGGACTTTAATTTGAAAATAGGAGGTGCAGAGCTACATTCCAGACTGGAAATGCTTCAGAGAATCTCTCAGACTGTCTAGGGTACAAAAGGAGGCAGTAACATAAGTATAACAAGACTGTGATGCCCTTCTGGAGCAGTAGCTGGAGGTTGAGATGTTTCAGCATCTGGGACACACGACCATGAGTATCTAGCTAGCAGTAGTCAGGACTGGGAGATCGGCCATCATCTCCTCTTCCATGCAACTTACTGCTCCCAGACTGTCCTGCACACTCTGAATTTAGCTGTATGATCATGGCTTGTCATGATGCCATACATATCTGAGAAGGGATGAATAATCAGATTAAAATAAAAACCCCAAAAAACAAAACATGTTCCAAGTACATGGCTCATATTTTGGCATAGAATGTGTAGCAACTCATAATTTGGATGTCAGGACTGAAAGAGCCAAGGAGGGCAGCCAAGTAACTTAATTTTTGTTTGGCATCATTAGATGGTCTTTCTGACTCTCAGCGTTACTGAAGAATGCTTTATTTTTTTCTTCCTTTAAGGGTCAAGACAGACATGGTTTGTATTTACATCCCTTTTCTGAGTTACCTGTCCTTCCCTGGAAATAGCCTCTAGTATGGAAGTACATCTGAAAAGATCTTGAGGGATCTCTTTCTGTGACAAAGTCCTCTTTTTTAGAATAGTACCAATTGGTACTGGCCACAAGAAGAAAAATAATAATAATTTCATTTGCGTAATTTGATGGTGTTGCGAGTAAAATATTCCAGTACTATTGCAAAGGGAATAACCTCTTTATAAATGTTCTCTTTTGTGTTTGTGGTGTTTTTTTTTTATTTGTTCTCTCAGTGGATGGGTAAATCCATGAAGTGCTGCTGACTGTAGAACTTCTCCGAAGGTCAAGTAGTGCCTTTGCAAGGCCAGTGCTGCTTGCTTGCTCTTAAAAAGACTTTTTTTTGTCCTTGACGAGGAAGTGTTTCTATGCTTTATAACATGTTTTCTGGCTGTACTGCCCCGTGTGACACTGCAGTGGCCCCTGATGGGACTTGGCAACAGCAGGAGCTTCCAGCATAGACTTGGTGTGGCAGTTGGGACTACAAAAGGTCTTAGTTTGGGAGCTGCCAGCAGGATTTGTCTTGCCACATGCTAAAGCAGAAGCTGCAAAACACCATAGGCTTCAAATACCTCCAACTTTCCAAGTTATTTTGGCCCTGCAGCTGAACAGCCGGTATTGGCATGATTTTCCCCGGAATTTTGCACATCTCTGCCTTGGGCAGCACAGAGATGACACTTTACACAGGTCTTGTGGTGAGTACATGGGCAGGCCTCCAGCTGTGCTCCTGCTCTCCCATTCCTCCTCCAGCACCTTTGTCGTGCCTCTGGGCTAACAGTGTGATGAGTGGGAGAAGTCTGGGGAAGGTGTTTGCACCTCCTAGGAAATCCAGCAAAGGCAGTCTTTTGTTAGAAGAGAATATTTGCTCACATGCAGGTGCACTTGAGCCAAGGCACTGCAAGGTGTGCTATGCATTTAGGAGAGATTATTTCTGCCTGTGAATTTAGAAGGATGCAAGGGGGAAGGATACAAGCAGGCTACTTTCCTCTTGTAGGCTGATTAAAAAGTAACTCCGAAGAGAAATGCTCTTCATGTGTTAAGTTTGTAATGTACGAGAAGGAAGGGCCTTTTAATGGCTCAGGCAGGGAAGTCCAGCAAGGACTGAAGGGGTTTCTCAGTAGTTGATGTAGCCCTTAAGCACCTGGCAGTGAAGAGGCTGCTGGGTGAGGCTTCCTTGGTTGTTCTGACCATCAGGAGAGGCCTGACAGTAATAGGAATAACAGGCATGTCTTTATGTATATCCTGGCCTGTCTGGGGAGGAACACCTGAAGTTCTGAGGCATAATCATGTTGTGTAAATAACTTGCCTGCCTGATACTGTGGTGCATGGATCCTCCTGTTAGCTGGGGAGGGTCTGAGGATCAAAATGGAGTAAAAGTGTCTTCTCTTAATGGCCCTAGTCCACAGATTATCTTTACATATATAATAGGAATCTGTTCCCAGCTGTTACTTTACCACACACCAAAAGGTGTTTTGGTGAAGCTACTGTGTTTTTGTATCTTGTGTTCTATACCTATATGGACTACTTTTCAAATCTACTTCATTACCAAAAAAGAAAAGCACAAGTGAATATAACATATTTAATATTTACCTAGATTAGAGATACTAAGTTCCAACAGTTTGCAAGTGCAAGTCATTGAAAACTTGTGTAGTTGAGCCCTCCCATAACTGAGTGATAGAAAAAAAGGTAAAAGCTATTTGGTAAAGAGTGATGTGTTGGAGACAAAATTCTATAAATTCTCTTTTCTATATCAGATCTATGCATGATGGCCAAATGTAGTAATCTCCTTCTGGTACCTCTTCTGTGATATGCTACTTAAGTTTCTTTCAAATGTCTAATCCAGAAAAAGTCTTTCTTCATCCTGAGCAACTTGTCGTTATATTTAATTAACAGTTCATTTGATTATTTATAGCATAAATTTGTGTGCTTATATTTTATGTAAGTTATACTGTTTAAATGTACTGCACTTTCCACCAGCTATGTTGGCTAAGGAAGTATAAAATGAAGCAAAGGCCTCTGGGATGTGTTATGAGATGGAAGTATTTGTTTATCAGGCCTTTAAAAATATATAACTGCAATTTTTATTATATTATTATACAAGCAGTGTGAGCTATAGCATATGAAGAAAGGCATGTAGAAGCGCTCAGGAAGATTTACTCAAGCATTATTAGTGAAGCAGTGAGTGATCTGGTGTTTTGTCATCTTAAGGGTTTTTCCTAATACTGTAAAACTGGTTTATGTGGGGTGTCAGGAAAGAGTGGACTGCCAAGTGCTAGTGCTTTTTTAATAGCTTGTGATATACAAGAAAAAAAATGATGGACTGATAATTTGTACCCTCAGACTTGTAATGATGTGATAATATTTTATTTACAATTTTTTTATCTTAGTCAATTTCTCCCATGAAAGTTAGGATTACTTTTTCCTGACATTTAGTAGCATATAATGTTAGCTTAGAATTGGCTAATAGAACTTAAGCTGTCAAATGTTATGTTTATTACCTCTGTATTATTAATTCTGAACTCTTTATGAAATTATTTATTTTTCATAGGGGAAATACAATGTAGACTCTATGAGTGGAGTTGTATTCCATATGAAGAGTTGTAGGACATAGATGTTGTGTATTGGAACAGAGGTTTGTGTTTCCAGCTCGAGCAGAGATCTGAATCAGTAAGTCTATACCAGAAAAAATAAGTGCTAAAGTGAATACTCCAGTACAAGAAGATCCAGATCAAGAAGAACTAAAGCCACATTAAGTAAGTAAATTGGTAGCTGGGAAATATTGGTTATGCCCCATCACAGTAGCAACGTACTTCAGCAACTTCTCAGTCTATGTGGGCTCAAAGACTTGCCATGCAGTTGTTTTCCTTCATGCTGCTGGTCTGTATGTCCCTGGCTTTTAAAGATCATTATTTGTTCTCCTTTCTTGTCTATGAGAGTGCTTCTGTCAGTTCTTTAAATGCAAAGCAAAGATGTTTTCATATTAGCTGCATCGGACAGACTGAAACTTTTCTACATATCCTCTAGCATGCTCTTTTCTTTGCCTGTTTTATACATTTGAGATTGATGTTCCTTACATTAGTTCTTTATACTCATTGTGATTTCTTTTTAGCCTTGATATCTCTTTCTACTTACATCTGATTTTGTGCCTCAAATTTCTGGTTTGTGCATCAGCCTCACACTATTATTTTACACTCTAGTATTTGTAGTCTAGGTTCTGGTTTCTGATCTGCTTCTTTCTCATGGTTAATGTTAATAGAAAACTCAACGGTATGACAACATAGCTAAGGTGGCATCCATTGCTCTACCCCTAGCTGACTTCTCCTTTGTCCCTCAGACTCTTGAGAAGATCAGTGTTTTGATCCTGTGCTTAGTTAAAAGCTGTCCCTGCAAGCTAAATCCCTTATCCACACGGTGATGTATAAACCTGGCACTGTGATCTGGCTCACTTACAGCTGGGACCAGTTTCTCTGTGTCTGACTCTCCAGCATCCCCTGTACCAGCTAGCAGCAGCAGCAGCAGCAACACTGTTCTGGGGACAGCGGGGTGGCAGGGGGGTTCTGGCCATCCCAGCTGGGATGGGATGTGGGCACACAGTGCTACAGTGGGGAGGGACGGAAGGTCCCGAGTGTGGAGCCCATAGGAGTTATGAGTTGAGTCCACAGCTGCTGTCCTGGGCAGAGTTCCTCTTGTTTCCTTCTTCTTGGAGCTGAACACCATCAGTTTGAGCAAGAACAGAATTAGTCCTCATTCAGAAATGTGAAATTCATGATAAATTATCTGTTCGTACCTTTTTTGTTTGTTTTGGTTGGGGTTTTTTTGTTTGTTTTGTGTATTTTTGTTTGGTTGGGTTTTTTTTTTTACTCTGGGATGGATATTCAGAAAATAATGCTTTTTTGAGATATAATTGTGCTGTCCAAAATGCAAATTTTAGTGGATCCTTGTTTCTTTTTATTCTGCTCAGCTCATTGTGTCTTGATGTACTACAACAGCTTCCTGTACCCAAGCCCTTAGCAAGCTCATGACTTGCTATGCTAAAATGAATAAATAAATTGAAATCATAACTATTGGGCTAGTTCCTTTCTTATACAGAATTTCAAAACCAATCCCTGTCTGATACAAGCTGTGGTCTATTCTATATTTGCTCTTGGTTCTCTCTCTAGTAAGTCACCATTTCTTCTTTAATAGACTGTATGTAATATTTGGGTTAAAAAAAAAAAAAGTAGGAGGGAGGAGTTTTAAATAATGAACAGACGTTCTCTTTGTTATTCCACAGTGAATTCTAGTAGTAATCATTATTTCTGGTATTTGTTTTAAAAGGAGTTTAGAAGATTTGATAGAACCTTTTTGCTCTTTATTCAGTGTACTAGGTTGGATGCTTTGATCTATCTAATAGGCAAAAAAACCCCACCAAACCAAAGTGTCAGCATCACTGTTTGAGTAATGCAGTAATGGAAGTCATGGGTCCTGAGCTGGTTTGAGTTTGTGGTTTTTGTTGTTTTTTTCTTCTCTATGTGGTCATTGCTGTGCTATCAAAATAAAATATTAGTTGGTACACATATTTTAGTAAGGGGGCAAAACTACTTTTTAATTTTATTAAAATGTTACAGCAGTATGCTTTCAATTTTAGAATCTGAAAGATTAACACCATTAGATTAATACCTGGTTACAGTAATTGGATATTGGTAGCAGCGTTGTTAGCAGAGAGATCCTATTAACATGTTTACGGAGCTGCCTTACATGGCTAATCCAATTTGGAGCTTAGCATTAATTATAGCCATGCAGAGATGAATGGATATTGGGTGCAGCACCTTCCTGCAGGAAAGGCAGTTCTGGTGGCATAGCTGCATGGATAGCTGAGAAACATCTGGAGTGCTGTAAGAGCATTCTCAGAGAAAGCTGATATTGGGTGATCATTGTCCCTGGAGATCAGGATTGTCTACTTCTGAAGAAGAGCAGGCTCCACAGGGTGCCCTTTTTCCTCGCCACAGAGTGAAAGAAGTGGTGGTAATAATTTACACCTGGGAGCATCTAATGCTGTGGTTTGTTTGCACAACTTCATTCTGTGTTTGCATATAGTGTGCTCTGGGTGTTTAGTTATCTAATGGGCAGAAATGTGTGCTGGCTCACAACAATGGCTTGCCATTGGCATGTGAGAATATAATAGTTTAGCTCAATTTGAGGACAGGAGGAAGGAATGAAGCACCTCAGTCATATATGACACCTGCATATAGAATTTGGTTGACCTTCTAAGACTGCTGATCAGTACTTGTATTTTTTTGGGATAAAAATATGGTTCTTTTCCTTGCTTAGTCATTTTTTGTCAGAGCTATCTTCTAGATGAAAATTTGCAGCAAACTGATTATGCATTAAAATATTTTGCTCACATATTATGTGAGGTAAGATTTCAAAATATCTCAATATTGTTTTTCTGTAATTTTAGATGATCAAAAATGTGCTAGTAATTAAAACTGTTTTTCAATCTTCCCTGTGGTTTTCAGTGAGGAAAAGAATCTTAGCTAAATGCTAAATGTAGGGATTTCTGTAGCAGAATTTACCAGCTCATGGAATGGTAGAGCTCTTCATATGCAGGGTACTTATATCATATACATGAAGTTGATAGTCAAGTGAATTGCTGGTGTTACAACCTTTCTATTTTCTCCTTTTTTCTTTCTTTTTTTTTTGTACTGAGTTGGACTGAAAACCCAAAGGGAGGCTCCCCACCCACCCCACNAATTTGGCCTTACACTCAAGTCTTCCATGAAGATATGTTTCTGTTGAAATCAAGTGCTCCCTTTCTTCTCTTGTACTTTTCCTGCAGCATTCCCTTGTATTTAGTATTTCAGAGCTGACAGAATTGGGTATTCATAGAAAAGATACACAGGATTTACCAGGCAAGAAATTTAAATTTCACAAGGTGAAATTATAACACTTTTGAAGTCAGTGACAAAACTCACTTCAACTATAGCAAGACCTAGATTTTATCCTCAATTTTTTTTAGGCCCAAATAAGCACTTCAGTCATGAGATTGCCCACTTTGGATTTCACAGTGAAGAAAAACCTGACAAACAGAGAAATAATGGCTGTTCCAAGAAAAAGGGTACATAGTTAGATAACATTGAATTAAAACTGTTGTATGTTTCTACCTGCTTGTCAAGGTCATAGTATGCTTTCAGCTTCTAGACTGGTACTGATATATTACAGACTAGTGCAGAGCTGTGCCACCTACTTTACATTGCAAAATGTAAAAGACAGGGCAAAAATGGTGCCATCATGTCCTCTATATGTAGTGCTAATGTGGAGTGACCAGATTATTGGAATTAAAATCAGTTTCTGTCCTTCTAAAGCGAGTTTAATGATTTTATGTAAATGTTGAGTACAGCAAAAATGCAAATTTTAGTCAGTGACTCAGAGGATGTACTTTCCTTCTCCTTTTTTTTTCTCTCTTCTTCCTCCAAGACTAAGGAGATGGAACAGACTATCAGTATCCATGCACACTTCAACCCACTCATGCCAAGCTCTGAAAGCATGGAAGCACAGGCAGAGTTTATTGATATTTATTCAAGAATCCCCAGACTAAAAAAAAAAAAAAGAAGAAGATAAATATACAACACTAATTAAACTGTTATTTTCTCCATTAATATCAGTGGAAGTGTGTGTTTATAGACATGGGAAGGCACCCCCTGGCACTGCAGTAATGATCCGTTTGTATTCAGGACTCACAATGATGTTTCAGCTGATTAATCTCTTCAAGTGTCCATTTTAGCGGGTTGAAATATTCGTCAGAATTCTTCAGAGTGACTCTGATTTGCAATCCTCATAAAACTTTAGTTTATTAAATTGAACCTGTCAATATTACTTAGTTCATGCTCCCCTGTTCTCCATTTTAGACCTTTCTGTGAACTGAAGAAATAATGTGATTTAAAATGAGATTGTGATGTATGGTTTAGTGGTGTGAGCAAGTTGATCTCTGCCTAGGACAGAGGCAGCATATTTGCAGCAATATTTCCCTGCAAGCTCCCTCTCAAGTAACGGGGGAAGCTTGTTTGATGCTGGACTTCCTGTGAAGTCCTAACCACAACTCAGAGATTCTCCATTCTTTTGCTGGTATGCATCATGCCCTTCTAGGTCTAAAGGTCAGTTTTTCTCCTTCCTTCCCATTATATCCCAACTGCAAATTTTCTGAAAGTTCTGGAATCAATCCTTCTTCGTTTACATGTCATGAGAAATGCATTCATCTAAACAGAACCGTCATTGGAGCACTTCATTCTAAGGTGTGTTGATGAAGATACGTCATCATCCTTTCAGAGGCAGTGTCTGGTCCTATGGCCAATGACAATGAGCCAGATTTTCACAGGAAAACTTGACGTAACTGAGTAGCCAGTTCAAATATTTTGGCATGCCCCTTGTTCTGCCCCTAAAGATGCTTGTTCTGCCCCTAAAGATGCTTGTCCTGTATGTAGATGAAATGAAGCACAGGGAAGAAGTAATTTTTCAGGAAGTCAGTGTTGCAAAAATTTCCGAATAATGATGGGAATTTGTACTAGAACTTGAATTCCCAATTTTCCTTTTGATTCACTTGAATTCCAGTTGGGCTTAACAACTGCATTTGTATGTTGTAGCTGCATTCCTATGCTGGACCTGCTATGAGGAAAATGAGGGCTTTGACCATAAACTTGTCAATTGGGACTGTTCAGTGCTGTGAATAAACTTGGTGGTTTTCCAAAGGAAGGCTTATAGCCTTCTAAAACACAAAATATGATCATGTTGTCCTTTAGCTTGGAAAGGCAGAAGAACAAATCTTTTTTAAGGCTCAAAAAAAATCTTTAAAAAACCCATACACCCCCACTCCCCAACACTCAAATCAAGACTCTTTCATAAGAGGAAGAGCCATGTAATGTGCCTTTTATCTGTAAGACTGCATCTCCACTGTTTTAATGGGACAATTCTTTCAAACCAGGACTTGTTGCAAAAATCCTAGATGCTTTTGAGAAATTCATTCTCCTTGATTTTAGGGGGGGCACATAGCTTTCTATCTGTCTAATCTAGAGGTTGGCAGACTGTTTGCTTTTCTCCTCTTTAGTCTGGGTCTAAAGCTGGAGCTTCTGTTATGCTGATGGGCTTCTCTATGGTAGAGGTCAGTCTCAGATTATGCTAAAGGAGTTGTGTGGTCTTTGGCTGCAATTTCTTAGTTTTGGTGATCATCGCATAGATACTATACAAGAGCAAATTTGGCTTAAACTTTATACCTGATGGACAAAATGTGCTGAGGTCAGCAGATGCATTGCAAATTTATTCAGTAATTATGGTCAGCAGAAGAAATATGGCAAAAGGGCTGTTTAGTTTTTGATTTGAAAAATTTAGCCAAGTTTTGTTTAATGAATATTAAAAGATACTGATGAAGATGTCTGGCATTAGGGTGTCTGCATCAGGTTTATATCTTGGTTTCAGCTCCTAGGAGAGGGAAGACCTTTCTTTGGTCGGTGACATGTGTTCTTTCAGGATTCAGGTGTTTCTGCAGGGGTTTTGCCCTAAGATGTGTTTAGTAGGCTATTTCTATGCAGTAGAAGTTAGAGTAAAATTTGTGCTCTTTCAGAAGGCTTTCTATAAAGATCCTTCTCAGCTAGAAATGCTTTTCTGTATGCTAGGAATAGACATGAAAAGATGGAAATAATAATTTAAAAGGAAACAATAAAAGAGATCAGCTATACCATCCTTATTTGTATTTTGCTATTGATTTTTTGAAACTGTTTGGGGTTTTTTTAATATTTACTGTCCTTTTGTTTGAATAGCTGTAGTTTTTTGGGAAAGAGATAGCCCTTTTATTTTGCCAACACATGCTGGTTTAGCACTGCTGTGGTCTTGCTCCAGAACTGTGGATTCTGGGATAATAGTGGCAACAAATAATAATGATGCTGAGAGTTGGTCCAGATGTTTATCCTGAGGTTAAAATCATATCAACAATGCAACCAGACATGATTTGTTTTGTCTTCTTCCTCTGAAAGCAGTGACATGTTATGACAAGTCAGGATGGTGAGCAAAGGATGTTCTTAGCTATTCTCTTAACCCATTCAGCAGCCTTCTCATCCTTAGAGCTTGATCTTACAAACTGGGATCATGTTTTGTTTCATAAAGCATCTCATGAATCTGAAATGAAAGCTTTTTCTAGGGAGTCTTCATATCTGAATTCATGAGATGTAGCAGATTTGGGTTTGTTTTTGTTGGGGTTTTTTTCCCTTGAGGTATTGGAAGCATTCATTAGAAAGCTTGTTGCGGAGTTCTGTAGCTCATTTCATATACAAATTTTGGGAGTTTAGCTGAAGAAAAAAAAATCCCCCCAAACTATCATTGCCCATTTACAAAACACAACTGATTTGAAATGTTTGTCCAGAGAGGAACATGGCTGGCAGCTACATAAGGCTTAATTACTTTTCCTGCAATTCACTGGCTGTTTATATTTTGCAAGGAAAATGCCATTCCTCCTTGCATAAACTGTCAGGAGAGGAGAATGCAGTCACAATGTTGCTTTGCCTCTCCACCCCTACCACTGCCCTGGGAAGTGGGTGCTACACAGAAAATCATCTCCCTACTTGCATGAAGATCCCACTCCTCAAAGGCGCTGATGCCCTCCTGGATGGTGGTGAAGGGTAACAACATCCATGTGACAGCAGTTTGCTGAGGATTTGCTGGCATGATGCAGTTCTTGAGGCACTTGATGTCATTGCCTGCAGGAGAGGTCTAAGATATATGAGGGATGAAATCCTTTCTCACTAATTTTAGCAGTGGCATATTTTTTTTCTCATGTTTCTGTTTTGTAGGCTGTAGGTTATGAGAGTGAAAACAAGTGAAGTGTTTAAAGGAGCACCTAGTTGTCAGAACAGTATCTTCCCTACCAAAATATCCTTGGTTTACTCTCATATGTAAATGACAGGTTTAGCAGGCCTCCCACTTGCTAAAAAAAGCAGCTTTAAAACTGAAGTGAATAAAAATGGTACTCTATTGAAATATTTATACAGCTTTTTCTGCTTTTGCTCATTATACCTTGTTGTTAAATACTTAGAATGATCTGAAACGTATTTAAGCTGACAAGAAACAACCACCCCTGCAGTGTTCTGAGAAATACAGGTACTGTAATTTGGTACACAGGAAGTGTACTACACCCTATGCATCTTGAAGTAGGGACTATGAAAAAACTGCAAACCCACATGTATCATGTTTTTTCCTGAGGTGCACTCTGTCTTGCATTAATAAACTAGGTCCTGTAGCAGGAAACACTTAAAAGCATGCTCTTTCATTAAGGGATTAAATAAGAAAGGAAAAAGATTGGTAAAGCATTAGCACTGTATGATAATGGCTACAGGACTTGCCAGAATTGTTTATGTGTAGAGTGGAATAATTTAGGTTTTATAAAATCATAGTTTCCAATCCAGGTTTAAAGAAAAGCACAAATCCCTAATTTCTAGGAAGTTACTATTATATAGTTCCAATGAAACTGTAGAGCTTTAGCACTGCTATAACAGTGGTCAACAAATAATGTTTTTCAATTGCTTTGGACCTCAAAGGACAGTCTGATTTACAAGTGACAGCTAAGAGGGAGATCTGTTAGATGGATCATAGCTGAATTCACCTGTTGTTAAGGCAACAATGAAAATAGGAAATTCTTTCAAGTGTTGTGGACCAGGTGGATTCTTTGTGACTGGAGTCTTTGTATACACATGCTACTTCCTTTTCACTCTTTGAATTTTCTTTGCTCTTGGTATTCTCTGTGTTAACTTGAAGATAAACATCTTTTAGGCCTGAAATAAAGTATCTGCCACTGTGAAAAAAGCAATTTCTCAAGGAATTAAGTCTAGTTCCCACGTGTTCTTATTTCAGCTGTTATCAACCATTGCTTGAAGTCTTGTGTTCAGCAGCTGGTAGGTGATCATCAGTTTGGGGTTTAAGGTCCTGTGCCTTCCCCTTTCAGATTCTCGTGTAGTGCAGGATTGTTACAGAGGCTCGTGTAGTGCAGGATTGTTTCATCAGGTCAGTATCCCATGCAGGATTGCTTTCCCCAAGGCTAAATTCATTGGCAATTGATGTTCCTTAGGAAATCTTGCCCCGGATTCTCTTTATGGGTTAACATATCTCCTGTATGAAGAGAGGAAAAGATATCAGAATAGAGAACAGACCAGACAAAGGGTTTCAGATAGTGAAACCTGAAACCCCACACACCTTGCTTGTATGGGTTGTTTGTGGAGCCTTTGCACTGGTGTGTAGAGAGCTCAGATTGGCTGTGCTCCCCTGGGGAATCTGGGATTGCTGCAGCAGCAATGGATCTTGGCTGGAGGCTGACCTGTGTCCCTCGAACAGCCACGTGCCTCTCTCCTTTAAAATACCCCAAATCCCACTGGAACCATGAGGCTTGTGTAGTGCAGGATTGTTTCATCAGGTCAGTATCCCATGCAGGATTGCTTTCCCCAAGGCTAAATTCTATTGGCTTTTTATTCCTGGGCAGGAACAGATACAGGGATAGTGGTGCATGCAGAGCAGTACGATTCTGTTAGAAAGTGCAGTGCTCCAAAAGAGTGGAAAACAAGCTCTGGTGCTAGAACTGAGCTTTTTTTTGTTTCATCTGTTTAGGCTTATAGAGTAAACAAGGATCATTATGGCCTGAGTAAATACCCAGCACAATTTTTATTTCATAACAAACAGTGATGTTATTTTAGATGCATGGAAATCCTTTTCTTAAATATCTTCTCCCTAAGGTTTTGGTAGTTTAAAAGTTTGTGATCAGTTGTAAGGTCTGATCAAGATCACCTAATTTGATCCAGTCTTGGAAATCTAGCCTTCTTGCAATTTCTTCCAAAAGAAAAACCAATGTGATAAAGGGGTGATCCCTTCGACTTACTTTCAGTTTCTTTTGGCTATCTACATATTTGCTATTGTCAGGAGAAATGGAAAGTATCCAGCAATATGTGTGTGTGCGCGTGATTTCCAGATTATCTTTTGTCCTCACCATAACGTCTGTAACCCTGAAGCTGCAGGCTGTATCTCACCAATTCCCGTCTTTCCACAGCTGGCCATATGCAACAGGCATGTTTGTAAGCAGGTTTTTCTCTCAGCTGGCTGGGCTCCCTGATGCAGAAAGCAGGACAGGAAAACATCAAGAGGTCACAAAAGCACAAAAAAGGGTCACTTGAGTTGGACACCCATGGCCAGCCCTGAGAAGGGAATTGTGGAGTAAGCACAGGTGGGTTTGGATCTGTGATAGGAAGCTCTTCAATCAGTGGCTCTCCTGCATCCTTGGTCAGCATAAGTGGGGTCTGAAAGCTGGATCCTTTGAGTTAGTTCAGATAAACTGCAAGCTGGAATGAAGGTGGCAGAAATGTTTTAATAAACTGTTTATTTACAAAGCTGTTTTCAATTTTAAAAAACCTAATAAGATAAAATCTCATATTAATTATAATTTTTTGTGTGTTAGAAAAAGTCAAATTTATTAGCAGTTCTAGTAACTGAAATGTGGTATTCAGTTTCAAGCAACAAGGAATATTTATTTTTTCCTTTTCTTGCCTTTTTTCCTCACTACAACTATAGATGCAAAATAGAACTCCAGACTGACCTAGAATCACACATGTGAAATGGTTTAAAGTATTTTTCACTTATGCCATTCTCTTGGTTTGGAAAGACAGGTATCTGCCAGGGAAACTGGGGTTTCCCTTAGAATGGGGAATGTAAACCCCTCACCCCCGCCAAATTATAATTTTGCAATCAAGGGCTTTCAGGCAAAGATTTGGGAATAGGAATAACAGTTCTTTACTAGGAATATTAGCAACACAAATGTAGTAGGAAACAAAACTACCCAAGCAAGCAAACAAACAAACAATCCTGGAAAACCCTGACAGAGTCAGAGCTACAACCTGACACCCTGTTGGTCAGGGTGTTGGAAGCAGTCCAAAAGTGAGTCCTCCTGGAGTAGCAGATGTTGTTCTGTTGAAGTAGAGATGATCCTGTAGAAAATGGGTCCAGTGATGATGAGAAGTGGTCCAGTCTTCCTCCAGGAATCAGGTGAAGCGAGATACCTTGTGTTCCTACGTCTCAGTTTTGTCCAGGTAGGAATGGTTGGCTCCCCCCACTGGGTGGAGCATCTCACAATGGAATGTGGATGTACTGCTTTGGGAAGGAGAACAGCTTGGGAAGTCTTAATGGTCCATTGTGAAAAGAGATAAGAAACACTGCCCCACCTGGTTTTAACAGCTGGCCCATTATCAAAAGGCACCTGCCCCTCTCCTCCCAGAGTTACAAGAGATAAAGAAAAACATCTCCCCAACTGCTTTCAGCACATGAAATAGAATACACATTTTTGTTTCCATAACCCAATACAGCCATCAAAACAAATGAATATATTTGTTCATCTCTAGCTAGTTCTGTGTTTCACAGTGAGTCCTTGGGTACCTTTGTATAAGCTTTGACTTTTGTGCTACAGTGTTCCCACTGAGAAGAAATAGAACAGTTTGTTGTTTATCACAAGGGATGGTTTGGAGTCAGTTATGCTGGAAGAATATTTTAAAGACAAATGAACTGTTCAGCTGGGAAAAGACTGCTAAAAGGAAGACCTTCAAAACATGCTGACTTACCTTCTCCCTTCTTTCTGCTCTTTGTGCGCTTCCCTTTATGGCACAGGGTTGTTTCTTTCAATGTTAAGAATAACTATAAATTTTAGTCTATTTTTTTAATATGGATATATTTTAAAATTGATATACAAAGCACAGTGTTGAATGTTGAAGAGCAGGGAGAAGAGCTGAGAGGCTTGTGACTTTTGTCTCTATTCCTTAGTCTTTTTTTGTAATCTGTGTTAAATAGCTTAATCACAACACTTTTAGCTTCTGAATGTTAAAATGGCAATAACCTTCTCACTCTTCCTGGGAGGTAACAAATGGAATTTATTTATATGTCCAGAATGTTTTGAAATTCCTATAAATTAGGTGTTATAAAAATGCAAAGTGTTCTTCCTTGACAGAAATTTAAATATGAAAGTGGCATTAAAATTTAGCTCTCTAACTTTTTCCTTTATAAAGAGGAGCTTTCCCCGTGGAGTTCTTATTCATCCTTCCTATTCATGCTTTGTACTGGAGCACTTCCAGTTCTCTAAAACATTTCTCATGAGAATGATATTGGTGAAGCTGTTACCTGGCTTGAGTTGGTTGGCATATGGTTAGGAATTTAGGTGCTGCTTCACTTAGTGACAGCATAAATGCAGTGAGATCTCTTGTAATATTTCATGTATTTTTCCCTTTCTGTTTTGCATCTCAAAGGTCAGCACAGCAATTTGGCAGAGAGTATTTAATTGATGTACAAACAGGTTAAGGCTTCTTGTGTTTAATTTTACTTTTATTCTTTCAGCTTCAAGAAGTAGTTTGTAGGGAAATATAAAATTATATAACATTTTGTTGAGTAAATTAATTATTATATGTTTACTTATAAAGTGATCTTGGGACATGCAGGGGTTATTCTGGTGTAATGCAGAATTTGAAATCAAGATTCACTCTCTTGCTTTAGAGTAGTATTCTTACTTCATTTTACCATTTTTTCAGGAGACACAAACAGCATACCTTCCAGTTAGGGCAGTCATCCTGTGAAAGTGCATGACTGTAGCCCAGTAGATAAAGCCCTGTCTCCAGAAAGAGGCCAGCTGGTCTCTTGTTGCATCTGCCCTCCACAGAGATGGGGCGAATGGAATGGACCCTGGATTCTTCTTTTTCTTCAGGTATTGAGTCCCCTTTTCATTCTTTCTGTCCCTTTGAATTTTTTTCGGTGTTTCCCAGGTCCTTGTTCCACGTCAAGAGAAAATGCGGGACTGGTTTGGACTTTTTATTGACCAACAGTGAATAACCAGATGGTTTGAACTACTTCTGTTAGGGAAAAGTTAAAGCCTGCAATCCTTCACCTGCTACCAGTAGGTTGTTATTGCAAAGTTGCATCCTTGTTTTTGTCCTACTGTTTGTGCTGCTCAACTTTGCACTTAATTAGGTGTGTGTTGAGCTACTCATGGGAAGTGCAGTGGCACATAATTTATGAATCCCAACTGGCCTTATGCAGTAACAGCATCATCCAGTTCACGGTAGCCAGTATGGAAGTGGAAGTGCACAGTCCTGTGCAGTAACAAAATGTCTTGTAATATGATATGATTTTCATAATGCCTTAGAGCACTTTTGGATGCTTCTGAGCAGAAGTTTTCTTATAATCCTGTGTGTGAGACTTAGCAAGACAACTAAAATCTGAGTGGATCTTCTGTACATAGATCTTTAGTCATTCTGTATGAGGAAACAGTATGTCAGTAGGCTCATACAAACTGTGGGTGCACTCTGAAAAAGCAGCATCACGGGCACCCATCCAAGCGTTAGGTTTGCGGCTCCTAAAATCAGCTGCTGAATCTCAAACATGAAGAACTTGGCCCTCATAGGGTCTACCACCCTCACATAGAGTGGCACATGTAAAAAAGTTGAAGCAACAAAGTGAATTTTGATTTAAGCTTGTGGATTGATGGAAGCTCATTTACAGCTCATCAAGAGTTTTGTGTGATCTGTACTAGTCTTTGATTATGAGTTGAGAACTGAATATGATGCAGACAAAAATGCCTTTATCCTAACTTAGCCAGGTGTGCTTCATGCAAAATTACTGCATTTTAAACCATATGGTAATTCACATTAATCTTAAAACACATAATTATAAAAATGCTGGAAATGAAACATTTAAAAAAATAATTGGAAAATATCACAGTAAAACAGGTTTTAAAACTAAAGATGAGCTTGCTATCACTTACAGGCTATGATTAAAAGGAAATACTGTGTACTGTTTGAGATCAGCTGTTCCATTAAAAATGCTAAAGCCTACTTCATACCATGTGATAAAACATCTCACATTTCAAACTTGTTAATAGTATACCTGCTTCAAGCAAAAACAGTTTTATCTGCTGAAAAATATGTGGCAGATATTGTGAAGCGGGGATAGATTTCTCTACCCTTCTTACTTTGGGCACCTCCTCAGACCGGGAGCTCTGTTTTCTGAGTAATAAAATCCTTTCCTAACCAGTATTTCTGGTAGTCTTTTAGCACCTTAGGGCCTTTAAATCTTGCTAGCTCACCTTGACTGAAGCAAGCACAAATGTTTCACAGCTGGATGTGTAAGCATCCAGTCCATCCTCAAGTACTTGGAAAAAAAAATGTTGTGGGGCATTGCTTTTTGAGCAGAACACCTGCCTTCACTTGAGTTTGTGCATTTGAAGAGTCAGCAACGGCAAGCTTTCTTTTTTCCGAATCTCAGTTTATCAAAGGAAATAGAAGAGTTTCACTGTGGGAAGGAGATTTCCTGCTGCTATCCCCTAAAAGTGCACTTTCTGACTTCTGTAGCTTCAGTGAGAAACAGCTACAAGAATGCTGGCAACTTAGTGAGTGGTAAATATACTTGTTCCTGAACATGAACTAGAATCTGAAGAAAGTTTCAGTAATATCTTAAATATGCTATAGCTCAGTGTTCTCCACTGTTTACCCTTCTTATATTTTTATAGGCATTCTCACAATCCTTTTTTCTTAAATGCCTTTATCACACCTAGTGGTAATTTTGGCCCTAAATCACTTGCCACTAGAAAAACCTTCATCTCCAAAATTATCAGCAAAGGCTGTGTAGTAAATGTAGAGAACTGAACAAAGAGGTTTCCCTTTTATTTTGTAAAAGCCTGTATGTTGTTGTGGGCATATGACATCAAGAGAGGGTTTTAAATCGATTCCACGCAAATTTAATTATCAGTCCTTTCTGATGTGATAGATTAAATTTGGTATAGTCCAAGTTGTTTGCATAGCCTTCATTGCCAGTACCTAGTATTCTTGTCTACGTGGGCAGGCAGTATGGGCTGTAATGGAATTAATATGGACTTTCCATTGTAAAATAATTGTTAATTCTCTGTATGGGTGCACAAAGCAGAAGGAAACTCAGCCGGGTTAAGCCAATATGCTCATGTATCAAACCCTGTGGTCTTCACCTGCCTGACTCTTTCTAGTGTTCATTTACATAATTAAGTCAGAGCAAAATCTGACTTTCACTCACAATCAATTTGAACATTAATTGTACATGAATGCAATCTTCTAATTATTTCTTTTGTGACTGGAGTGATTAGCTTGTAAGGCATAAATGAAGAGTGACTAGAAAATTAAACAAAATGGGGCATATGCTGGTGGAGGGAAATTGTAAAATAGGTATTTCTCTTGCCAAGCTTCACTCTTCTTTGGTTCATGAGGTTAATGACTATATGCTAGAGATTTGCTTCGGGTTACCAAATTACAGGCAAGTGTCTTGAGTGAAGGAAGGGTCAGAAGAGGAATCCTCTTCAAGCAAAAATGCTCTTTTATTTCAATCAATGCCAGAGGAGACATCTTTGCTCAGTGGTTGGAATATATTATCCTTTTCAAAAGGCCAGTTGAAAGAGATTCAATAGGTAAGCTAATTTTAAATCAAAAGCTGTGTGATAATACATTAATCTCTCCTTGTCTGACACTATCCACCCAAGAGACATTAAAGTACACAGGCTTGGGCTGACCCAATATAAGCAGTGTGATCTAACTGCAGGAGTTGAAAGGAAGGAGAACACCAGTATGTGCCTGAGGGCAAGATCATCAGGGAGAGCTGTGAAGAAATTGAACTTTTGAGCATGTATGAAGTCCCATAAAGTGATAATAGATGTATTTCAAACCAAGATGCAGTTACAAGGAGCACCATGAGTATGCATACCTTCATATTTCTAAAATCAGCCTTCCTCAGACAGTGCTTTCCTTACAGATGGAAATCAATTTCTTTTGGTCTGCTTTTCTTTTTCCTTTGGCCCTTGGTAAGGGAAAGGGTGTGTACCATGTGAGATGTTTGTGGCCATCTCCATTGTACCATTGGGAATTGGTCTTGAAGGCAAATTGCTTGTTGTTTCTTACTTTCCAGGCACATCTTACTGACTCACGAAGTTTAAATGTTTATGGACCACAGTATGCCCTGTTTGCTTTCTCTGGATACAACCTGCCCCGTGTGTGTCTCAAACACAACCAGTGCCTGCCAGTTAATAAAACACACTGTGAAAAGCATCTCGTCTCTCAAAACTGATCAATCCAGTTGGCTTAAAAGTAAAGAAGCCAAATAAAAACCATGCAGATCTGCTGAAGTTTCACCTTTGGTTCTCACTGGCTTCACTTGAATGCAGGACTCACAAAAGGGATGTAGGCGATAAAGGGGATGTGAAATACGCTTTATTTTAAAACATAAAATATTCCTTTCTTGTTTCCTGAAAAGAAACTAGATTTTTCTCCTAAATTTTAGCTGAATTTTTGATTACCCATATGAGGAAAGCACTTGTAGTTTTTAAATCTTGCCTTTTTAGCATCCAGATGGAGAGGTGGGAAGGGCAGCTGTGAAGAGGAGGTTAATGCACTGCTGTTGCTCTGAAGGGAGGATCAAGGACATGTTTAGGAAGTGGAAGGCAGATGAATTATGGAATTCTAGGTCTGTTTCATTTTGTTAAACTACAATTTGTGTCTGGCACTGGACACATTGTTTCTCATTCTTTGCCAGTTATTCCTAATGTGGGAATGAATATGTAGGGTCCTCTTCCCTGTAGGTGTGTCAGGCAAATAGGAAATCTCTTCTTTCTATATTATTTTAAAAATGGCAGCTGTCTTGTTTTCTGCCTGGTTTTGATGATTATCTCTGCAGCTCAAGCTCAGGCACACTTGAAAAGCAGTACAGTAATCCCAAATTTAATGCTGGCATTGCAAAACACACAGTATGTCTGTGGCTCAGTAGTGCTACATCTCAAATCTCCGACACAGCTTTTTTTCTAAGGACCTGACTTGCCTTTCTATGAAGGATGAAACAATGAAGCTATTACAGAAATGGATCACCTCTGAAACAGATTCCAGAAAAAAACATCTAAGAAAAATTGCTAGCACAAGCAGTGCTTAATGCAATCAACTAGATTGTTTTAACTTTTGAAAACATATCTCTTATTAATACCTTTAGCACACTGCATGTTGTTTCTGCTTCTGTTTACAGAGTATAAAAACAAGAAACTCTTTATTTCAAAAAGCAGTCATTAGACCTGTTGTCTTAGTTTGAGTAATAATTAGTTGTCATAATCAAATGTTTAATTAAGGCATATACCCAGCTTCTTATTGTCATCTGGCAAGAACTACAATGAAATCCTGTCCAAGGTGCAATACTTTCCTAAAGATGTATAGCATGTAAAATGCAGTGCTATTATATAGAATTAATCAAAATGTCACCAGTTCCAGAAATGGACTTCTGTCAGCGAGCATATATTAGTGTTCTGGCTGATAATGATCTCGCTAATTTACGACAGACTACCATGTCTGTAATAATAAAAAAAAACTTCTCCTTCTGCTCTTTTGATATTTTCCCATTGATGCATGTCATTTTTTGAACAGGATAAAACAGTTCTGTCATAACTTATAATATCTCTGTTCTATAAATGCAGAGTATGTTACTTTTCAGAAGGAAAATGTTATACTGTGCTGTGTAGGCAAGATAATGTAAACAGCTTTGTACGGAGTTTATTCTTGGGTAACGGAATCATTTATCCAGTCAACTCTTCCCCTCCTTTGTTTTGAAAGAGGCTTTTTGGAGAAACATACATAAGGTGAAGTTAATTTAAAACTGAGTTTCTGACTTCAGGAGTGCACAGAGTTTAGTTTCAGGTGAATAAACTGATCTATCAATAAAATCACCATTTTGCAAATCACAGATTGCAGTTAATAGCTTCTTGGCAGCAAATCTCTTAAGAATTATTCATTTGAATCCTTTAGCTACCTTGTTCTCAGTTTAGAATTACCTATTTTGCAAGTGGACCCTTTTTATCAGTAAAATAATTGCAAGAAACCCTTTGAATTGTCTGTTTCTGAAACTGTAATTCATTATGCATAGGCACAAGGTGTTTGAGTTTTTTCCTAGTAGGCTCTACTGCTTGTAATATGAGTGCTAGATTTCTTTGTAGATTTTAAGAAAGAGAGTGTACTAATTTTGCAAAGTCAATAACTAGATATTGCACAATATATGGAAATCCACATTTATATACTCACACTGTGTATATTTCCAGCATGCAAGTAGAAAAATTTCCATCCCTGTTGAACGCTGCAAGATGGTTATAAGAGGTTAAGATATAAACTATTAATGTATTTCATCCATTTTAAATAGAAGGCAAAGGGTAGTCCCTGAGAATTCTTGCCCAAAAAACTTGTGTTGCTTTTGAAGGCTGTTTCAGCACTGGGTAGAGCACAGAGGAATACACTGCTGTTGCTTCCTGTGAAAATGTAGACCAGCTCAGAAATTTCAATCTGCTCAAACACTTTGCTCTTTGCTCTTGGGTTGAAAAAGTCCCTGAAGTACACCAGCCAGTTCTTGCCAACTTCTAGTCTCATTTTAGGATATCAAAAATACTCCTCAATACTGAAAAATGATTGCAAAAAATATTTTGATATTGAACACTCTTGAGTACAGATGTGTTGTACCTCCCTACATATGTATTACATTATGTTACAATGTGTGAAGATAGGGCACAGTGAACTGAAAAGTTTCACAGTAGGTGAAAAATTCAAGGACCCATAACTATTTTGAATAAATAAATCTGAAATACAGGGCATTTTTTCTGTCTTTGTTGTGTTTCCTACCAGTGTGGTATTATGAAGGTGTTTGAAAGTCATCATCAGAAATTTTAGGATGTCATCTAATAAACTAATCCAAAGAGGTCAGGTTTTCTGCAAGTTTTCCTTCTGCTCAGAGCTCTTTAAAGTAATCCTAAATGCTTTGGGAAATTGTCCCAAATATCAATAGCAAATATCAAAGTTTCTTGTGTACTATGTTGGACATTAGACCCATATCTTGAATCATTACCTTGAACCCCTGGCAATGGTGCCTTCATTTCACCTTGGGGTGAAAGGGCCTTGTCATCCTAGTGGTTCAATAAATCTCATGCCCTGCAGAGGCTATTTATGGCAGGTGGAAGTCAGCAGAGTATCATGGTCACCTAGCCTGTAATGTCCACTAGTTTATTAGTATTAATAATGCATGTTTGAATTCAAGAGGAATTTGTAAACTCTTCAAATTCTACTGGTACTGCATTGCTTGTTATTGTGCGATGGAATTTCTCTTCTGAACCTGAAAAATTTCTGTGAAATAAGGTCAATTGAAAGTAATATATTTCTGATGGGGAGGGGGCTGGAGGTGTTGCTTTATTGACCCTTTTCTGGTGTAAAATCACATAAACTAATATTAAACCTCTCTTGTTGCAATTAGAGGTTCTGGTAGATTATTATGCTAGAGTAAAGGTGGTATTCCTACAATGCTTCTTGCAGCTTTTTTATTCCAGATGTAGCATTTACTCCAGTCTCAGATGTTTTGATGATTGATTTGGGGGAGGGTGTATGTATATATATATATATAT
>VWYO01003695.1:156066-167756 GCA_013400275.1 Rhadina sibilatrix
TTTTTTTTTTTTTTTTTTTTTTTTTTTTTTTTTTTTTTTTTTTTTTTTTTTTTTTCTGTAAGCGCAAAGAAGTATTGTTAAACCTTGGAAGAATACAAAATTAGTCATTTCTTCCTCAGCTGTGCATGCCCTGTGCTGGATTGTTTTGAACCTTGTTTTGTTCTTAGTTGGTCACTCCAAGACAATGGAGTACCTTCATGCTAATCAAGATGAGCTCTTGTCTTTTCTGCTTAAGACATATGAAGTTTGACAGGACCTCTCTCTCTGGGTCAATAGTGGACTATTAAGAGGATTAAAATATGATCTAGAAGTGGCAGCAACAGGTTGAGAATTGAAGATCTCTTTTCTTCTCCTGGCTCTGTGGCTGGACAATTTACTTACTGTCTCATTGCCTTATTACCATTACATGTAAAATGACTTTATTAGTGCTGTTGTAACAAGACTCACTATTAAGGTTATCCCTATGCCTGTGCAGTGCATAGAGAAATAGTTTGCTTTTTAACATCCAGCGTTAGAGCAGTCCAGGCAGTGCAGCTTTTTGCCTGTAGTTAAGCAAGGTACCACGTCCAAAAATAGGGGGTGGCATTCTCTGTGCAGAAATGCCTGGCCTGCTCAGGGTAGGATAGTATATTTCCCTATAGCACTGCATTGAAAAGAAAATGTTGGATGGGATGTAAGGTGTGTTAATAAGGATATAAACACCTTCCTCTCTCTTCCAGATCAGTGTATATGGCATTCCATTTCCAGTGAGAGGCACTCATACTTTTAGTGGGTGCCAGTAGATGTAAAGCTTAGTGGAGCTCAGGGGATTTACAAGTACTGAATATTTATTTGGCCACATATTTTCTTGTGCCTAATCCTAATTAAATGTAAGGCACTGGTTTGCTTCTTTTTCCTCAATGAATGCTGACTGATGCTGCAGAACCTATCTGTGATTTTATTGCTACTGGCCTTTTCCGCCAGCAACTCTTTTCCCGATAAATGCAGAGAATTTTTATTGACAGCTTATTTTAACAGATCTTATGATGAAGGATGTTTCTGTTGCAGAGGTAGAGAGCAGCTGTGAGATGGGTTTTACTGGCTATGATCCAATTTATCTACATTGTCTGTCTTGCTGTGATTCATCAAGTACTATAAAAAGTAGTTGTGAAATGGGCAGGGAAAAAACCCAACAAACCTATTTCTGAGGTAAAAGGCACTTTATGTCATGGTGTCATGTATAAATGCAGGCCAAAAAGCAGACTCACCCTGGCAGTGTGGGTTCTCTTCTAGGTCAAGCTGTATGTGGTGAAGTTCCTCTGAAAAACAGCAGATGGATTGTTGCATTGAGCTCAGGTGTGGATTTTGGAAAAGGTTTGTAGTCTTAAAATCAAAGAAATCTTGTCATATGAAGGCAGTGGTGGGTTCACATGTGTACTGCTTCTTCCTGCCCAGAAAATTTCCCAGCACAGGTTTGGACCAGGTGCCCCATTTCACACAGAGCCTGAGCATTGCCAGAGGGACTCAGACTCACCAGGTGTGTCTGAAGTAGGAGCTGTGCTCTGCTTTCCTGCCTTTTACCTTCCCCTCAGCTGTGTGGCAGGAAAGGGAAATGTTATTTAAAGCCATCTAGAGAAGAAGCATGGATTTCCATGATTCCCCATAGAGAGGGGCAGAAACAGACTATTTTGTAAGCTCCAGCCTTTGTGAATATGTGTGAATATGTTTTGAGGGTGTTGTGGTGTTACAGGCAAGAATAAACAGGAGAAGAACATACGGGTGGGTATGTAAGATTTTATGTAAATTTTGTCTAAAGCTATGATTGTTACATGATGCCTACTCAGTTTCTCAGGGATGGCTGAATGCTACATGGGTGAATGCTGCCAAAGTTTATGAACTGTGCATATTGCCTAATGACTCATTTCTCAGTGAGTTGAAATCTTGCAATCCAAGGCCTGTTGGTATCATAAATGAATAAGAACTTAAGTGGGCTTCACTGCAACATCTAAAGAGTTAAATCTGGTCTTTGCTTTCTAGCTGGAGAATGTTGATGAGGGGAAATTCCCAGATTAATGTTTAAATTTAAGGTATTTGCAATAGCAATAGGATGGACTACTTGAAATAACTTATTTCTAATATTTGCAGATTTTTTAATACTTCAAAAGTTAGAGTTCTTCTTGTTATTTAACTTAACACTGTTTTGTTCGTCTCCAAGTTTTAAATTTTTCAGTAATGCATCTTTCATTGTTTTAGTCATTTTGGGTGTTTTCTTGTCATATGTAATTAGCTATGATGTTGTTTATTTTTAAAATTTATAGAGACTGTTCATGTGGAGATAGTACACTGTTTAAAGGTGCTTTTCTACATTTGATTCTTTTCAGTTTGTTGTGGGCAAGCTAAAGCAGATAACAATGAATGTACTCAAATAATGAAATCATAGTAAGGGATTCTGATTAGTAACATGTAAGAAATAATACACTGAGGACAGAGAGGGGTAGTAAGAGCCACTTTTATTTGTTGTTGAAAATTATTAAGCTGCTTCCTCTTTGGAGGCAGAAATTCTTCATGAGTTGGTAGATGAGACCTGAAACTTAGTGTCCTTGAAAGATTAGTAAACTAGGGAAAGAAGTAATTGTCCTTTTTAAATATTTGGAGAGATGACCCTGGAATTTGCAAGGTTTGTGAAGAAGTTGCTTAAGCATTGCTGTATGACTGATTAATCCTCCAATTAATAACATTCATACTGAAATGGCTTCTTATATTAGTAATGGCACCAAATGACCTTGACATATTTATGCATAAAACAACTTGCTATATATAGCAGTGATATTAAGCAGTTTTTGCAATTTGGAATTAAATAGCTTAAAGAGGCTTTAACCCTTACTGACAATTAAGCATCAAAGATATTCTAAAGCATATTTTTCCACTTTCAGCGGTTACCCTTGAATTTATGTGTAAAGACAGCTTGTAACACAGAGTAGGCTTCTATTAAAATATTCCTAGCATTCTCTGAGCTAGACTTAAAGAAAGGTTTACCATGGGGGGATAACAAGATGTTTCTAGTTTTTGTTGGGTCTTGAAAAATCATGTATGGTACATTGATTTCTCTAATTGTCTCTGAGTAAAAGGTGCCATCTGAAAGTTTCCTGTATGTACAGAAAATGCATAGAAAGGTCTTTTTTTAGTTTATGGAAACAAAATTTTTTTAGGCACCCATACTTCATGGGAGAAAACTGCAATTAAAAAATATGTTCTTTAAAGCATATTTTGAAATTTGTAAGAGTATAGACAAGTTTAAAACCTAGTACTGAAAGCATTCATTACAAGAACAGTTTTGTTGGCCTGTTTCTGTTGGTGCTGATGTTTGTACCCTGTGTGACAAAATGCATAATGTGGGTATTAGCAGCAGAATCTGGAACTAAGCAAGTGGAAAACATTAAGAGAAAAAAAAAAAACTTAAAAAGTAGCACTTACGGGAGGGATAAATTGACAGTACTTTTATTCTTTAGTACTTGAATTTTGTTAGAAAGAAAAGTGCAGCTAGAGAGCAGCTAAGTATATCATAAATGGTAACATGTCAATGTGAAAGCTTTTCTTTTTCCTCTGGAGTGGGGATTTAAGTCACTCACAATATTCCTTCCACTTGCTTGACTATGAAGTACTGCAGTTCTTCAAAATCAGATTCACAGTTCAGCCTGACTCCTGGAAAGAGGACTACACTGCTTATTAAATTAGGCTTCAGTTCAGGGAGGTTATCCATGTGGTTACAGGTTCTGTTTAGTTGCCCTCAGAGAATTCAATTCATGAGCTCAGCTTGCTTGGTTGAGATGACAGAGTTCTGCTATTCTCACTGATGAAACCATAGCATTTTTTAACTCTGAAGTGTTGGTTTACTTTTGTTTTGAATAAAACTTTAATGGAGATGAAGCAGGGAGCAATGAAGATTTAGTCCTGGTGCTGACCATCTTTTTGGAGAACTTGGAGATTCTGATCCATGTCAAACTTCCTATCCCTGAAGTATCTGAAATGAGTTAGTTAGCTTCCATTCAGAATACATATTAGAACTGTGTTTCATCAAGCATGTTCAGAGTTACTCTCATAAGTCTGAGATATTTTTCTTAAATACTACAAAGTAGCAATCTTCTATTAAATGAACTCTCTGGGCATGAGCAGATGTTTTTTCAGGTTAGGGGATTAGGAATTTACCAATAGTAGATTTTGGTTTTTTGTCTGGTTGTTTAGTTATAGGAGCTTAAGACTGTTCAGATAAGCTGCAGCTCCAACTTTCACATGTTACTTTTTAAATTATTCTTCTCTTAAGTAAATTTTTTTCTTAATCCCCTTTTTCTGTTCCATATCCTTCATGTATGCTTTCATGGTGGTAGAAACCTTATGACATTTTCCTCTGTATAGTCTGAGTTTTTACTTTAGAATTTCATTATCTCTTAATGCATAATGCACTGGCTTCATAAAAGTGAAAAATTATGCCTGGATCATTAATAAGAGTCTTTCATTGTCTCACCATTTTGGGAATGGGGTTCGGTTGGTTGGTTGGTTTTTTGTTTGTTGGTTTGGTTTTTTTTAATTAATTAAATGATTCACAGTAAACTTAGAAGGGTACATAGACAGAATGGAAGTGTTGAATAACACTGCTGATAAGACATGCAAAAATAAATGCAATTGATAGGTAATCCTTTAAAAAAGACTGACTGGTAAAAGCAAGCAAATCTTTTCTTCTCTGTGATGCCTCAGAATACAAGATAGTAGAATAACTGTATGGTATTGGTAAATAGAAAGCTGGGAGATGTAAAAAGACATGAGTTGAGGTCTTGGGTATCTTTCAAAAGCATGATTCTCTTCCTCCATTTCCAATCAGAAATTATAAATAAAAATATGTGATTGCTTATCAAAATGCTTGTAGAATTAAGTGCAATTTGTGTATTATTGTCACTGTACAAAAACATATTTTAGACTCAAATATTGTTGCTACTTTATATTACCTTGTTTTTCTTACTGTTTCCCATACTTGGGTGCCTCTGAGAATATGAGAATACAAAAATACAGCTCCTGTCACACACTGGAATTTCAGTCTGTGTATCTGCTCACAGCATAGCAAGAGGTGAGAATACATTATTTTTAGTACAGGTTGGCATTGTTGCAGGAAGAAGCATCATTAATATTCACTCAGATAAATAGTTGTGATCTTAACTTTTTTTGCTAGGATTCAAATGCTTGTTTCTTGTGTCACTGCAGTGTCTGACTTTGGCAAATACACTGCTGTGCCGAGAGGTTTCAGTGTTACCTGAGGAGGAGGCATGAACATCACACACCTGCACTGTGGCTGCCAGTCTCAGGAGGGTTTGCAGTCACACGTTCACACTGAGCTTGTACAACCCATGCACAAGCAGAGAGTGAAGGCAGAGGGACTACAACAAAAAATATGATTCTTGTTTTTGGTAGCTTTCCTAATTCTTCTTTTCTGAATTCTTAAGAAAGTCAAACATCTTCTGGGACTAAGCCCTAGATTTGGTTTAGATCTTACGCATGTGGTGAGAAGAAGGGAATAATTCAAATGATTGTTGTACTGGGCGAATAGCCAAATATGCATGTGCCAATTCCCCATCTTCTGTGGTGCTCAGTTTTGAATTCAGGCTTCTTTCACCCAGGTTATGAGGAGCTGTGGGCCGATGTAACAAGGAGCTGTTAATTCTTCTCCCCACGTGTCTTAGTTTTGAAAGACAGGTATCTGCCAGGGAAAGCTGGAGTTTCCCTTGGAATGGAGAATGTGAACCCCTCACCCCCTGCCAAATTATAATTTTGCAATCAAGGGCTTTCAGGCAAAGATTTGGGAATAGGAATAACAGTTCTTTACTNTCAGCAGATAAAATAGAATACACATTTTTGTTTCCATAACCCAAGACACCAAAAAACTGTTTTGTCAAACCAGGAAAACACGTTGCTTGTTTTATCTTAGATTGCAACTGCTTTCCCCACATAATTTTTGTTTTCACTTCTGTTTGGTCACTGACATAACCTTTACTCAGAACACAGAGTGTTCCCTTCTCACACTGGGAGGAAAATTCTGGTACCTGATAACAGATTTCCTCTTACATGAACCTTGGTCATGGCAATGGGCATGACAGTGTGCTGGGTTTTTATCTCCTTTGTTTCCCTAGGAACTAGTTCATAAAAGGCTTTGAAGACCAGCAGAGTGACTCTGGGTTTGGGGAGTTGATTCTCTAGAACATGATTGTGGTGATAAGGTTCCAGCAGAGGAGAGATCAACGTTGTGATTTTCTCCCAGTTTGATTTTCTCCTCTTGAGTGAGTGCAGATGTTGCTTTGTTTTGTTTCTTTTTATCCTCAAAAATGATGTTTTCCATATGTAATCATGTATCATCTCACTCTAAAGCCTTGGAGGACAATTTGGGTCCCTGTAGCCCCTGTGATTTCAGCAGTTACTGAGAGCATATTGGTTAATAGGAAATGACTGGAGTGAATTTCACTCAGTGTGACAAGCTGCTTTGCCATGCACTTCTAAGAAAGGCAAAGTTTGATAGGAAGTGCAACAAAATAGAGATAAAGAGGTGCAAACAGGTTAACTATAACATCATTTGTACCAGATACTTCCCACTGGTTATAATGACAGTTGTTTTGCCTTTGAGATGCATAAGAATGCAGTTTATATGCAGATGGGTGGGTGGGACAGTTGGGACTGCAGAGAACAGAGCTCCTCTTCTGTAAAACATCTTGTTTTTTATTATGGAGATATTCTAATCTGAGGACATCCAGAGGTTGCTCTAGCCTTGACAAAATCAGGGAAAAAGAAAAGATTTTTCTCTGTTGAGAGTTTGATTCTTCTGTTGCCTTTGGCTCTTGTTCTGAAAAATACAAAATGCTTGGCATATTTTTATTTGCCATTAAAACAGCATGTACTTAAGGTTAAGTATGCAATTAAGTCTCCTCTAATAAATGTGCCCTTTGTCAACACATCCTTTTACTCCCTGGAATCTAATATAAGCACGTATTTTCCAAAAAATTGTAATAAATGGCCTTTATGATTTGAATAGATGAAATGCTGCTGCCTCCTCTGCTGTATTCAAAGCCATTAAACACAATGTATTCAGAGAATTGCCAGCTATGTGGTTGTTCAGACCCTCAAAAGCACAACCTGTTACTAGAGATTCTGTGTTGTTCATGCACTTTCTGCGAGACAAATGTACAAAGGAGATAATGGGCTGGATCCCCTGCTTTCAGGAAGGTCAGGAATCAGATTCCCTGCTAGGGTGAAAGACTGAGAAGTATATACTTATTTGCACAAACAGCAGTGCCAGTTTAGGCTCTCTTTGTTAGTTTCTCTCCATTCCTAACCTGTTTGTAATGCAGCTTTTACTGTAGTTTCCAGGTCTTGCAATGAAAATACACCCTAATTTTACATCATCCCATCTCCAATGTTGTTAAACTGTCTAACCTCCTGGATATTTCCTGTCTAATTTGCTACTAGGGTTGCGTTTTGTTACTCAGGATCTGCTGTTTTGCTCCAATCTGCAGCTGAATGAGACACCACATAATGACACCAGGATTTGCATTCAGTATGTGCTCTGTGAAGTCCCTGACACCTGATAGGTGTTGTGGGCAAGACTTGGCATTTCTGTGGTTTGCTGATGCAAAGTACCACTTTTTTAGCTCTGGTTTAATATTTTGTCTGATGCCTGTATTTGCAGCTTGTTATTTATTAGGAGTGTTGCATGTGTCATTTGATAGTGACATGCTCCAAGGTACTGCAAGTCAAATTACCTCTTTGATTATACATTCCAAAGTTAATTTTCCTGTGTGTTTTCAACTGTTTCCTTGGAACACCTCTGGGAGAGTCTTACTAAAAATTAGTCAGGATTTGTTTTTGAAGTTTTGGCTTTTTGTTTTAGTTGGGCACCAGAGAAAGCAAAATGTAAATGCGTATTTCTGGAATCACTGGCAGTGATTTGAATTGGTCTTAAACAGTAGATGCACATACATATAAGTTCAGCTGCTTTTCATGCTGATATAAAGGATCAATATCTAGGTTAGGCACTAGGTAGAACACTGCCATGAAATAAATTGCACAAGAGACAAGGACACCGTAGTTGTTTCATGAAAAGAAGAAAGTCTTTGAGCAAAAGCATATAAGGTTAGTGTAGTTGATACCACTCCTGAACACTAATTATAGATAATTAGTCCCTTGAATATTTAGCTTTGAGGTAGTTAATGAAAAGGTCCTGTTGTTTTGGAAGGCAGGTAAAGAGTCTGAAGCAAATTGGGCATGTCCTCCTAGACTCTTGTCTCTGAGAGCAGTGGAAAGGTCATGTTCTGATTACTAATCTAAACAGCAATCCTTGCAGGCAAAGGGTCTAGACTCTGACTTGGTTCTTTTGAAAAAAATCACCTTCTGAGTTGATGCCACATTACTGGAGATAGCAAAGCACTAGATCTTAAAGATAGATAAGACCATGCTGAGCTCTTGCATGAGGTTATGGTTCCCTAGCTGCACTCAATTCATTATATCCCGGGGAAAGGGAAAGCAGTGTGACAGAGCATGGCATCTCTCTAAACAGCTACATCAGTGGAAACCCCCTGCAGAATTTTAAGTCATTCATCATCTTCCCACCCTCATCCCTCCTTGCTGTGCTGATAAAATACTTTGCATCCATTATTAAAACATATCTTTCTGGATTAGAATGGCCCTGCAGCCAAAGCTGTTCTCTGCTTTGTTATGTGAGGCCAGAAACTACACAAACTTCTAATTTAATGTGTTTTCTGACAGTGACGTTGTTAGACTGCTCTTGGCAACTAACTTTCTTGTTTCTATTGTTCTCATGAATCAAAAATGTGCAAGTTAAAATGAGGTGACATATTTGTGTTTGGTTTGCATAAAATTGAATGGAAAGACTTAGCACAAACTTGGTTGAAAGGAAACACAAGCCTGTAGTAATGGATGCCCAAACCAAACAACCCAGTGCTACTTCTAACCTAGTGTGAGTTCCAGGCTTGGTAAAATGCCCTGCCATGTTCATTCTGGTATAGAACAGCACCCTAAAGATGTCTTACCTTAGCTCAGTTTCTCTTAAGACTGGGCACTATTTAAAGTGAGCACAATGCACAAGATTTATTTAGGTTTTGTGTGAATCTAAACAGAGTGGGCTGTGATGTGTGACCATCTGTTTAAAGGAGAAATCAAATTGCATTAGAGGTGCCATATGATTTTTGAGTCTTATTGGAGGCTTCTGAAATGAAACAATGTAGTAGATTAATAGCTAAAGGAATAAATTGAAAGGGAAGGAGTAAGGAATGAGGTCCTCAAGAACTAACTCAGAATTTTCTCCTGTAAAATGCTTGTTTACATAGAGGGTTTTCTTGTTTCTGAAAGAGCAAAGAAGTAACCAGGAGGTAAATCTTTTAATATTGCTGAATTCTTCCCTGTGACAACAGGTGTTGTCATGCCCTGTTGAAGTGGTATTCTTAGAGGATTCACCTGTTTTTCTCCAATGACTTTGGGTTCTCTGCTTTGGAATATCTTTTAGCTCTCAATAGCTTCCTTCTGTGGGGCCAGTTAAAGGCTCGTAACAACCTACCAGTGCAACCCGTACTTTCTAAAAACCTGATGCTGGCAGAACTGCTTGCCCTGGTATGATGGATGTGCTTTGGTGGTGTAGGGTCACTCCAGCAGGCCTGGGTTTTGTCAAGTGTCAGGAAATCCTCTCACTGATGGAAGACATGAGAATTAATGCGGTACAATTAGGTTTGTGTACACCCATTTAGAAATGTTTCCTTTTATACTCAGAATAAAGGAGCATGAGAGGTTTAGGAGTATGGATGCTTTTTAAAGGATGTTTTGGAGGGCGGGGAGAGGGAAATTACTTGGTTGAAGTGTTGCAAGATAAATACCAATGCCTTTTGAGTGTGAGTATGAAAGGATTTAAAACAGCTTGCTGTTTCATTCAAAGAAAAGAACCAATGACAGACAACAAGCCTACCTAACCAGTAAATGCTCAATGCTCATTCAAACAAATTTCCAAGTCTTTTATTGCCACATTGTCACAAGGGTCTATCCTGCTGCCATAAGTGTGTGGGGAGTTCATAGAGCTAATTCCCATAACACCAAGAGGAATTTTTCATGTAAATCTTACACAAGGAGATTTTATATATATTTGAATGAGCTGTTTCATTTTATCTTAGCAGCAATCTACAGACTTGAATTTTCCTTAGTATTGTCTGACAGACCATGACAAAACACTTAATAGTGACACAATGGCTCCTTCACAGCTGTTATAGTCTATTGTGGTGTGTGGTGTAATTGGGGAATGTTTTAATCTGTTGATACTCCACTCAGAGTAACGTGGATTATTGACAGGCTGCACTTGCTGCAAGCTCAACGTTGAGCATCTCCAAATGTTCTGCAAGCTGCAACTCTATATTGCACATATGGTATAGAAAATTTAGTATAGCAGCTACTGATAGACAGTAGACAGAAATCTTGATGAGACTTGTCCAGTGCTCTTACACACCAATAATCTCAAAGTGTGATCTTGTAAAGCTGTGTTTTCTCATGGAGGTCTGCCAAAGACATGCTCTCCTGAATCTGAGCACTTGGCTAAAACAAATGTCTGTTTTACTTAGATGCTAAAGATCCTTCAATGTGTTATGCTGTGGAAATATGCCTTTCCCCTCTGTGATAATTTTATCCCTTTCCAAACTAATGTCAGGCATCTGTGCTTTTGTACAGGAAGTCATCTTCAATGAATTATAGTTATCTTTACATGTGAAGATAAGTAAAGATTCATTTAGCCTAAAATGAACTGGGGGGAGGTCACCCTTGAGATCTGCCACTCATTCCAGGAAATAGCAAGTTCTATACAATTTGTTCTGGACACAGAACAAAATTTAACTAATGGAATGCACTGATACTTCTAATTACATTACCAGCTTTCAACTTTACATATTTAAATATAAATTTTTATATAGAAAGAAAATAATTAAGAATGCTATGATAAAAGAATAATTTTGAGTGTCACAGAGCCCCGAGTATCGATAGTAAAGAGAGCCTGATACTTCAGGAAGTTTGATAATATGGCACTGTTTTTCTCCTGGTCTGTTTCACAAAACTGTTGATAAGTTGTTGGAGAAACCTTAAAGAATGACCAGGACCTCTTACCCCAAGTTTGCCCTTTTATTGTGTGGTAGCATTGGGAGAGGGTTTCAGAAATATCCAGGAAGGATCCAGACAGTTGAGCTCATAGGGTATTCTGAGATGATGGAATTAAGACATAAAAGCACAAGTTGTGTGGCCATCTAGTTGTGGCGTAATTAAGGTCCAGCATCAAATGTCTTTGGTAAATGATTAAACAGCACAGTGAGGAGGCACGTGTATCTTTCTGGTGTGTATTTTCAGATTTGAATAATTCAATAATGTTGACATGAAAAATAAGAAAACACAGTTTGTATGTCTCACACAGGTTTTGAAACTCTGATGTGCAGCAGCTTTCCAAAGAAGCATGTTAGAAATTGAGAAGCTTATTTCAAAGCTTAGGCTGCCAGCTGAATCTGCAGTAGGCAGAAATTTCAAAGTGACAGCTTGTTTTGCAAAGTATCCTGCTGCTGGTTTTTTTGGGTTGTTGTTTTTTGTGGGTTTTGTTTTTGGTTTTTTTTTTTTTTTTGGGTTTTTTTTGTTGTTGTTGT
>VWYO01003695.1:167807-197987 GCA_013400275.1 Rhadina sibilatrix
CAGTGATGGAAATTACAGAGACTAGATTTCCCTCTGTGCTGCACCCCACTGCAGTCTACCCCCGCCCCCATATTTTAGCTTCAGATGGAAACAGAATATGTAAAGGAGGAGAGAATTATATATTTGCTTAGGGTAATTGGATTTACATGCCTAGTAAAAAAGACTGTGCACATGGTACATGTAAACAAATGCTGTTATATGTGAGCTGCAGCATCAGGGCTTTTTCCTACCACTCAGACATGAATTGTCACAAGCAATCAAACGTGGCTTGTGTTCAGAGGAAACTGCATATAGTGAGATAGACGTACTTTATGCTGAACAGTATGTATGGAATTACAAAATCAATTAGGTAGGAAAAGACCTTTAATATCATCTAGTCCAAGCACAGATATATGCTCAATACTTAAAATGAGAAATAGAGACAGTTTCCAGCTCCATGGAGTTCAATCTGGGCCTTTTCCACCTTTGAGATCCTTGCTCTGTCACACTTATCCCACTTTTAGCACGTGTCTTTGCTAAGTTTCCCTTTTCCCTGCCGGGGTTGTGCCCTTCTGAAAACACTATCTTTCCCTGTTCTCTTAAGCACACATGAGCCCAGAGGTTGGTAATATTCACCAGCCTTTCCTCCCCTGCAGGATCACAGTTAACCTGAGTCAGCACAAATATTTGCTAAGTTAATTAGGCTTTTTCTTTAATCTCAGAGTAATTTGAAGTAAGTTTTTGGTTTATTCTTGTAATATTTAAGCATATGCACAGGTTCCTGCTTCTTTCTTCCAGTTCCTAGTTTTGCCATTGTGAAGTCATCTGGTAAAAACATGATCCTTCATTCAATTATTTGCTCATTTTATTTGATCTACTTACATATTTATCTATGGACTGTGCTATATTTTTGGAATGACTAAGTAGCTTTGTCTACCTGAGCCAGTGTAGGTTGAATCCTATGGAGCTACTCTGTAGCAGACAAACAGTTTTTGGAAACTGTGCATAAATCTTTCACAGTTCCTGCTTCATTTTGGTGGCATCTTCACCGAGCTGATCAATAACAGAGTCTGTAATTTCTCTAGTGCTTCTTTACGAAGTTGCAATGTTGTCAAAATCACAAAAGAACATCATTTGTCAATTTATGTCACTTTCAGCGTAGCAGATTAGAAAATTGAGATCTCTGTCAAAATGATTTCCAGATCATCCTCCAAAGATTACCTCCTCAAATTTTTCTCGAAGTTTATATTTTCCAGCATTTTTATCTGTGTGATTGAAAGAAGAATGTGTTTTTTCCTTGTCTCCTTGGAGACCTTGAAATTGAGATGCTGTATATTTTAACCCACAACATAAACAAAATGAAAGAAAAAATAAAGTATGCCCATACTCTGCTCATGGCTCATAACTCTACTCTGTGATAGTCTGACAAATGTAAGATTTAGGGGATATTTTCCACCTTTTAAGGTTTGGGGTTTTTTATTATTATTTAATTATTATCAAGTTTATTCACTGAGAGTATGTTGATTCAGATGTAAGCAGAAATTTAGGAATAACTAAATTTGTGAGAGAATGATAATGTTACCAGAAAAATTCAGCTTTGTCTCTCCTAGATTTCCCTCTTCATTGCATTTCCCAGCCTCACCCTACTTCTTTGTGGGGGAAAAAATCCTCTGGATCCAAAGTTCTATCTTGCTCCCAGCTGCTTTAGTTCACAGCCCAGTTAAAGCCTTAGCTGAATGGCTGACTTATATTTTCCATACGCAGGGCTTAACATTGAACAATTTCCCCTCTGTTTAATCAATGTCCTAAATTGGTCCAATGTAAAAGTCAAAGGTAATCATCCTGCAAGTCTTCTGCACATATCAAATTTTTTTTTAAAAAATCTTTATCATGTGATCAAAGTTTTGGATCAAGTCTTTTGTTTTTTTGTTTGGATCAAGGCTTTTGCCAAGGCATAGTTATGTTTCAGATAAAGTATTTTGTACTTCTGCTGTCATGTGTACTGTCTTCACTGCTCTTACTCCTTCATTCCCTCCTTTGAGGTGAACTTCTTCCTTGGGGGTTAATTAATTTGCTGACACTGTGCAAGAGAGGAGACCCTCCATCAGACAAACAGCAGTCTTTCTGGAGTTATGACAGTACTCCAATTGGTTATCATTTTCATGCAAAATTATATGATTGCTTCAATGTAACTAAAAAAACCCCAGTAATTTTGCTTGAATAGCTATTTACAAAAGAGTTTATTAAATGGATGATAAGTACTTACATTTTTTTTCCTAGTTGGGATTTATCTTTAAAATATCCTGTTTACTTAGCATCCCTGTGTTATCATTACTGTTAAGATTTCATTGCTTCCTTTCTCTTGAGAAGATATGCCAGTATTTTTGTAATGAAACTGGATACAAAGCTGACTCATAGCAAACAGGAGTTGTTCTCTCCTAAACAATTCTCAGACTTTGGCAACTTTACCCATTTCTTTCCTCTGCCACTTTGAACTTTAATGAGGAAAAAAAGAAACAGACTCTTGAGCAAGAGTTTCTTCTCTCTTGTAATGTCTAATTTCTAAAATATTTCCAAGATTGAAAAGCACTGTTAAGAGATTATCTGAGTCAATATTAGCATAATAACCATCTGTAAGATTGTCAAGGAAGGCTTAGAATTTATGACTTAGTACTGAATATGTTAGAATATTTCTTAACAGGAACAGCAGTATTATGAACAATATGCTGCACAGTCCAAGACTGATATATATATATATTTTAATATTTTGTATATATAAAAATATTTTTCTTGGCAAATTGTAGGTACTCAATGTTTCCCTTTAGCAGTATATTCAGACCAATGAACATTTGTTTTCTCACTTAGAAAAATGCATCAAGAAATTTTAGACATATGTAGTCATAACCAAAGGAGAAAGATTGATGGCCATACTGGAAACACTGTAATTTTAACTTCTCATTTTAGAAGTAGAAACACTTGATGTGAGCAATTTTCGAAGTGCTGAGAGGAATGTCATGTCTGAACATTTAGAGGAATTTGTTGGTGATCTGTAACTCCCAGTTCTCTTTTGAAAATCCATCTCCTCATGCTGTACAAGTAGAAATACTCACATGGGCACGTGTAAGTGAAATAGTGATTTATTCCAGTCTGTACTTAAAACAGTACATTACCTTTCTGAAGATAACCAGAATACACTCTCCTGCAATAATCTCAGCTTGCAACTAAATTAATGTAGTATTTGAATAATCAGAGACTTGGGAATCAACTTCCATTGCATCCTTTGGCCGATCAGCTCACTCGGAGCTCTGGCAATGTGTCTGTGACACTGCAGGAAACTATTTGAGGAACCTGCTTTTTAAAAATCTGTCTGCAATTGTAAAATGGTTATTAGAAACTAAAGCTTCACTTTTGGATTAAAACTAAATATTCTTGGGTTTTTTTCATATGACTGCATTAGCTGAGATAACTTCATGATAGAAATAGAGAAAAGTAATTTTGTTTCATAAAAATTAATAATTAGTTGTGCTTTTTATTCTCTCAAAACCTATTACGTAGATTGAATAAAGAGGTTTGAATAAATGGCTAGATGTGTCCGCTGTAAGATACGTGCAAATCTGCTCAAATTAGTAGATTTGCACCAATTAAGTGAAATTATATAAATATTCACGCTGCTTTTAACAGTCATTTGCTACTTATAAAGGAAAATAATATTGTCTAGGAAAATATTTGTATCTAGTCTTTATCATCACTGTACACTTTTCTTATTAACAGGATTTCTAATAAGGCAATATGGAAGCCTGAGTTCTTAATTTTGCTTTCCTCTGAATTTTTTTAAGTTCTTAGTTGACAGTGTCTTGATTTGGAAAGGAAAATGATTAAAAATAATCTGCAGACTTTGGTAACTTATTACTGCCTTCAGAGCCAAGTCAATCTTCAACCTGAAGCTTGTGATTTAGAGGTATCTTCTAATATGAGTATGGAAATAATCTAGGATAAAGCAGCATTAATATATCAGTGTTCTTTTACAAAATAAATTGTCATGGTTTACCTAAGCATGTCTAGCATCTGCTTGAAATATCTGAGATTGTGATGAGAAACTGGGGATGTTTGGAGTGAAGCTGAGAAAGGGAAAAACGTGAGAGTGGGGGAAGGTGATGTAGCTTTGTTTTGGGGTTTTTTGTCTCATCATTCTAATCTATTTTAACTGGCAATGCATTAAATTACTTTTCTTTATGTTCCTTGTGGATTGGCTGTGATCATAATTGGTGAGTGATCTTCCTGGCCTTTTAGCAGCTCATGAGCTTGCTTTTGTCTGATTTTCTTGCTCTGCTTTTTTGATGAGGGTGTGTGAGACAGTGGCTGGGTGGGCAGCTGGCAGCTCTCTCAAGTCAACCCACCACATGCAAAGAAAATTACAACCTAACATCAAATTAGACATAGATGTAACAACAAACAAACAGATCTTTCTACAGAGGGCAATGACATTTGATCTCCATCAGCACAGCAGTCAATGTTAAGACTACCCAAGTTTGTCCTTTTTAGTTCTTTGTGTTCTGTCATGAAATCAATAAGAATAAATTGTCTTTCAAACTGCCAAGTCTGTTTAAACCACAGATATTTGGTAATTGGTCATTAATTCAGCAGTTTAGCTTTAGCTGCTGTTGCATTTTTCTACCTATTTTATCATTTTGGGCTTAAATGGAAGATGCTGGAAGTACTGAGTTTTCTCTCTAAGCAGCTACAAGTTTTGAGACATTATTTACCTGTAAATGCATATGGCATGGGAATTCTGAGCCTAATTCTCTATGTGTCTATTCCTTTTCTGGTTTTGTGTATGATTGAACAAATGAAAGTGACCATCTTCACTACATCGTCAAGCAATTAGAATTTAGCAGTGAGAACTACTACTTTAGTACAGTAGTTAAATTGAAATTTTATGTCTCTATTGATACAGTTTAAGGATTTAAGCTGTTCTTGAAAAAGCTTGCTTGATACTCGCTTTCAGATGTATGAAATGCTGGGACACAAATGTGCTTCTTTCTCATATTAAGGAGAATAAATGGCTTGCTTGCAGTTTTCCTTTTAATTGCCAAATTCTGTATAATGTATGGTGTTGGGTTGGTTGGATGCTTTTGTTTGCCTTGTTAATTACTTTGTTTAATCCTAGATGTGCTTGAAACCATTTTTTTTTTTTCTATATAGGTTTACAGGGTTGAGGGTTCCCCTCAACTCTTTGTGGCCCTGGCATGCCAATGGACTAGATTCCTAAAGTGAAAATTAATTCAATTTTTCATGCTTTATAAAAGCAACTGAGTTGTGCACAGGCCACTTAGTAGTTTCATGTATTTTGTTAGCCAGAGGATATTTCTTGCTACAAACAGTGTTGCTATCCACATTTGTCTTCCCCTGAACTTGATGTCACTTATTATGTTTTAGGCTTCAGCTGGAGTGTTTTAGACAGGGTAAAGATACTATTGGTTGTTACCCATCTGCATTGGATAGGTCTCTGTAAGCAAACAGAAACAATGCTAACAGTGTAGCATCCCTGAAGAAGTTCATGATCTTTCTGGATCAGCTAGCAAATAATGCTTGCTTAAAACTATCATGAGCAGGCAGTAATTACATACAAAAGCAAACTACATCTTGGGTGCCTGAGACTTCTTTCTCCTTTCTGAAGCTGATTAAATAATGTAAATGCCTGCATACATACATAATAAGCATCTGCGTGGTTGGACTGCCAGAAACAAACATATTTATCATCATTGCTGGGGACTTGTTGTGTCGTGCAAGTGTCTCATCTAAGTCTGATACAGCAGTAGCCCTGTGACAGATTTAACAAGATTAGATGACCTACAAAAAAAGCTTTGCAAAACATTACAGATAATGCTATGCAAATTGACAAGTAGCATAGACAAAAAGCTTAATAATTACTCCTTCTCCTTTTAAAACATTTTTCTCTTTTGGAGGTCAAGCCAGGTTAATTTATAGAGTCTGAAAGTGTCTGTTACACATGCTGTGGTCGTTTTTCAGAAAATGTAGGGGGGAAAAAGAAAACCAAGCAGGCTAAATTAGGAAAAGTGATCAGTGTAGCTTATGTTATCAGGTCTTCACTGAGCCTCAAAGGTCAGGCAATTTCAGTTTACAGTTGGACAAGCTCCAGCAGAACCAACACTCAGAGTTGATGTGACACTGGTGGGTTAGAAAATTATTTAAAAGAACCAAAAATCCCCAACAAACCATTGGAAAGTAATTGCTCCAGCAGTGATCCATTCCTATGTTGAAGGATTTCTACTGGGCAATGTCAGTGACATCTAATTTATGGGTCAGAGTTCCCATAGTGCTGTCTCATGATTGCTTCCCAACAGCACATCTTTTCTCACCAGAGGACTTAATTCTGTTGTGGCGTTTGTGTATTCATGGCCATTAGGTTGAACTTGGATCAAATATTATAACTTTTCAGTAAAGTCTAACCTTTTCCCTTGGTCCTACAGACAAGTAAGTGATTAATTTTGCATTTTTTAGTAGTCGTGACAGCTTTAAATAATTAGTTGTGTATGAGTTTCAATATTTTAAAGTGGACTGCTTTTAATCATTCACCCTGATCTTAAGAGAGTCCTTACTACATCAGCTGCACCTTGTGTAGTTAGACTGGACTTGTTTGGTACTTAGTTGTCTTTTAAAATCACTCTGAAATGTAAATCTACTGCAGAATATAGAAAACTGAACTTTGGAGATTTTTTTTTTTTTAAAAAAAGGGCACTGGCATGATCAATTGCACTGAGCAGCGGAGGACAGCTGATTTAGCTTTTGAATCCCATCTTTTGATCAACACCATCCACCTCTTCTAGAGAAGTAAATTTGAAGCAACTTTACTAAATTTCTTTCAAGTGAGTTTCAGGTGGCAGATCCAACCTGTTGACTACATGTGGCATGAAGTCCATAGGCCTAGCACAGCTTCAAGATAACTCTTGACTGAAACATGGCAAACGTGGAGACTGTCAGCTGTGCCATTGCTCAGGTTGGCACTTTTTGGGTTTTGCTGCTGGCTAAAGTGGGCTGCTCTCTGAGATATCTCAAGAGCAGGAAACTGTGCTGTGGAAAAGGTGTGGCTAAGCTGCCTTAGCAAGGGCTTTAATAGTGTTGTTGCACTGATCAGCTTTCAGGGTCAGCCATGTGCAGTACAGACTGCTCTGTAGGCATGTCAGATCACGGGGTTCTAGTCCATGACTAAGCATGTAGGGCAGAAGGACATGTACATTTCTAAATGACCAAGATAAAGAATTTTACACCAGCCTGAGGGATGGTCACTATCCATCTCAGATGTAAAGGTAATAATGGTTTGGGACAAAATTCTGCTCTGATGTTTTGAGAACTTCTTTTGAAGTCTCCTTGGGAAATGAGACGCTGATGGCTCAGTCATCTGGGCAGTTTTGGGAAGTGCTTGCGTGAAACTAGAATGAGCAGTAGAGAGATTGATATGTAAAAAGATACTTACCAGTACATTGTTTGCAGGACTCCCAGTGCAGTTTTGAGGAAGGCAAATGTAATATCATGTAAGTGAATGACTGATTTAAATTACTATACCCTGTTAACCTTTGTGTTATATTTGACAGAACTCTGAAATCTGTTTTTGCAGGGTTTTCATTAAAGATTAGCAGCCTAACATCAGAACTACTTCCTCAACTCCACTGTAGTAATAAAAAGAGGTGGGGGGAGAAAAAAAAAAAAAACAAACTCAAAAAAGTCATGGTCCTTCTGAGAAAATGCAGAATTTTATCAAAGGTCTTCTAAAGAAGTAATGCGAGTTGACAACATCCATTTGGATCTGACACTTGGTTCTGGATGCAGGGCAAAATGAGGACCCAGTATTACACAAAAACAAGCTAGCTCTCTCAGATTAGTGAAGCTTGGTAAAGAACTTTTAAAATTCAAATCAAAGATCACTTCCCAGATTGGCTGTTTTCCAGTTGGATATTTTGGTAGCCCAAGCAGATGATGGGAGAAGGCAAAGGAGAGAGGGGAAGAGTAGGGTTTCATGGCATCAGAAAAGATAGTGTTAAAGTGAAATAGTCACTCCTCACTCATCCTGTCACTCAAAGGCTACAAACCGTAAGTGACTTGTGTTTTTGATTACTTGCTGCTGGGTTTTATTTGTGTGTATTTGTTATTTTTTACTGCAAGATCTGAATGGTAAAGGATGTTGAAGTGTTTCAGTGTTGTGCTGTTCAGTGTGCACCAATATCATCCGATGCATCATTTGGAAATTTAGGGATGAGAACAGTCTACAAGTCACTGCGGAAGTTTCGACATTAATAATAACAGTTGGAAATCTAATAATTTAGTTAGATGTGTCTCTTCTGTTCACACCTTGAACTTGTGCCAGCTAAACACATGTAATTCATTGATGAGGTGGCCTCAGCCCTGTCTTCAGTTTCACCTTTTTCTTTCCTGTTGGATCACCACAAGTGTTTAGAGAATTTTGGCTTGAGTCAGTTTGATTATCTCAGTGGGTAAAGTCTTAGGCAACAAAGACAAGTATTTCTGCTTGTTAGGAGTATTATAAATGCTGAGAAATTCTTTTTCAAGGCAAGTTATGAATTATGTACTAATAGAAGAAAAACTTTCAAGATGAGAACCATCACATGACCAATCAAACTAAGAAAACCAAGAAAGCCTTTAAAAGTGTTACTGTTTTATCTGTTCAAGATGGAATATTGCTGCACTGGTTTGTAGCCATGGTTCGTGCCTGCCATGTTTTGGTTTTGGGAAGTTCTTTCCCAGCACTGAACATAGTACACAAGGTCATACTATTGTAAACTAAAGATGTTTTCCACACGCTTTCCCAGAGGAGGGACTTTGCGTGATGGTCTCATCAAGTGACCAATGGTCACTTAGAGTCCCCACCTCTAAGGTGGGTGCTTTGTAAAAAGTATAAAATAAGCTTAGAAAATAAACCACTCGGCCCCTCCTGACAGAAGTCCAGCAGCCTTCTAAAACAGACTCGCGTCTCCTCATTCGTGTCCCACAGCGACACTGGTTTGTTACCTTTTTAGTAGACTATAATTTTATTTTTCTGTCTAGGGTTGCTCTTGTATTAGAGAAAAATGCATCTTGCAAGTGGATTCCAGGCCAAATCCAAGATACTTGTACTGTTGCTTATGTGAACGTAAGAAAAAACAAATCACATTACAGACTATAAGCTGATTGGTGCAAGAATCAGTGTAAGAAAAAAGGAGCAACCAACTCTTCTTTCATCTAACTGTGTAGATGGTTAAACACAATGTGATTTTATATACTTTGTTATAGAACATCACCTTTTGGTCACTGCTAGAGGCAGCCTGTTGCACTACTTCATCCAAGACACAATCTTTTGTCCCAAGTTTGTTTCTCTGAGATCAATAGAAGGTCATGACTGCCTTCTCTTTTTGAGTTTTTCATGTCCTGTAACAGAGGACTCATTCAAAAATGTGAATTTTATTCCTGTTAAGGAAACTGAAAATTTAAGAATTGGTCTTTTTTTTCACTTGCGCAAATGTAAGATGAAAATACTGTCTGATGAAATTTATTTGGGGCTAAAATTCAAATAATCTTCTGATACCTGAAATTTCAGTGCTCTCAGAAAACATTCTGTTCACGAACCCTGGCAAGCTTTACAACTGCTTACTTCTTCCCATCCCCTTTTAATCCCTTGATTAGTTATCAATTTATAGGAATTTCAATGAAAAGACTACCCAAGGGAAATCAGTCTGTAAAGTCCATTTGAGTACTTGAGAGTTTAAATACCCTCTCTACTGAGCAAACAAGAAGAGGGGTAATGAGTATTGAAGTCTGTCCTCATTACAGCACAGCACCTGAGAGTGTGCAGCTGTAATCCACAAGACACTGGCTTTGTAGATCTGTGGCTTTTTCTAAGTGTCAAGTCCCCTAGCATGTCAATTATCATTGCTAGATAGTGTTTCTTCTAGATTTATTTTGATATGGGATAAATATTATGATTTTTCTTTCACATACATTAGCCATAATTTCAAACAAAGAATCCTCTTAAGTCTTAGTTTTGAAAGGAAAATTTACTGTTAAAACACAATTCAGGTCCAGGTATTAACTGTAGTCCTTCAGTAGTTCAGCATCAATAGTTTATAGTAATATTTTCTCCAGAATAAAGTTAATCCAAATTATCTCAACTATCTGTTATTTGGCCCAGTTGCCTGTTCAGAATGCTGTGAGTAAGAGCCAAGAACTTAGTTCATGTGCACACAAGTACATTTTGCAGACAAAAACTAATTACTTTTTTGCACAAGAAATATTTACATTCTGAATTTTTGTGTCAAATTATGTAGATATTTAAATTTTATATAATGTTTAAAAAGAAATCCTAAGGCATTAGACGAATTCAAGGACAAAACAATTCCTGAAGAACAAATAACTAGGGGATGTGAATTCTGGTTTTAATGAACAGTAGTTGAAGGCTGGGCAAATATACTAGCAGCTTGTTTATATTCTAATTATCTTGTGTCCTGGGCTTTGTCTGGATTTCATTCCTGGGTGGTGTATTAGAGTATGTTTGAAGTCAGGCAAGGAGCACTCCATTTTGTACCCAAAAAATCGATTTAAATGAGCTGTTTCAGAATGATACCATGCATTATCTAAAATACCAGACATTTGGATGTGGTTCCTGGTTGTCCTTGTATGATCATGAAATAATAAGGTTCCTTTTGTACTTCAAAGGAAAAAACATATTTCAGATTAGGTTGATAACTTTAATGTAAATATTGATAAGCACCTCCTGTAATACATTGTTTTTCAAAAATAAAACCCCCAAAGCTTTTGCAGTTTGTTCCCTGACTTCACAGGGTAACACTGGGATTTCAAATTTTTAAGTGTGCTGCATATATTGTATCAGACATCAAACTGTTACTTCTTACTGTTTTTAGCAATGTAGTGTTCAGTAGTAAAAGGTGAACAAAGCTCTTGAGCTTAGTGCCAGCATTTCTAAAGAATAGGTCTGATAAATTAATTAAGAGCCATGTAGAGACATGAAGCATGAGCATAAATATTTGATAGCACACCACAAATCTTCATAGTTACATTTCATTCATTGTGACCAGGAAGCAGATCCTTAAAGGATAGCTTTTCTGGCATTGGTTGGTTTTGGGGTTTGGGGTTTTTCCCCCTGTGAATCATGAGTAGTGTCACATAAAATTACACAATGAATGCTTTCCACATTTTTATGGACTGTAGGGCTTACTGTGATTGACACAAATTTAAGTGCATGCTTTGGCAATTAAAGTTGCTTTGAAAAGTGAGCCCTGCCCCACAGTATTCTCCACATGCTGAAGACTGTGCAAGAAAGGAATTCTCTCAGCCCCAAAGTTTGTTGTATTTTGTAAGTCAGTGGTGTACAAATGCAGTGGGGGAAAAAAAAAGCGGCAAACTTCCCCAGGCTTTTGTAGTTTGATGCACAAACTGATCTATAGTGGTTTGAGGCCAGGTGTACAGTTCAGTTAGCATATGACCAGCTAGACCCTTTGACTTTTTTGTGCACATTAAATAATCATGTTCATTACATAATTTCAAGCACGTATATTTGTAGCATAAAGCATACAGGACTTGGAAAGTATGGCCACAGAAGTCTGAACTGCCTGTTTCCACTACTGCAGTGAAAGGGATTGTACTAGTAACTGTTGAAATCAGGCTGTTTTTGACATGAGTTCATTGAAATGTCTTTCAGAGTTTGAAGTCAGAAAACAATTTTGCATTTACTGGTTTCATTAAACATTACCTGTGACAATGGAATCATAAATATTTTCCTGCTCTCTTTGCAATGCAGACTGTCTGGTGTTAAGTCCTTACAATTTTGAATAAGGAACTTGCCTTAATGCTGATGAATATATTTTAGGAAATATTTCTAATTTGGAATCTGATTAGACTGGTTAGTGGAGTTATTAGAATTTTGACAAATGAAATCATGATATTGGAATGTGATGTTTAGATTGCGATCTGGTTCACTTTTCCTGTGAGTATTTGTAGTGGTTTCATGTCCACCAGTCTTTGTTTACCAAATTTAGTGTAGTGGTGCATCTGACTTTTCTGGTGTGAGGATTAAGAGAAAAAGGCAAAACAGGCCCAACTTAAACAGACAGTTTTATTAATACACGCTAAAAAGAAGAAAATAAGAATCAAAAATTATTTCAGAACACTCTTCCTCCCACCACAAAGTGTTCACTTTCCTACAAACAATATAAAGAGACAAAAGGTGTGATTTTCACTCAGTTTCACCATCTAAAAATAACCTTTCATTAGTTCTTTAGGGAGAGGAGTCTCTCTTAGTTTACCATGGCATTTCCCCCACTGACAACCTAGAACAGTTCTCTTGTGGATTTCAGCTATCACAAAAAACAGCCGCCTGGGGAAGAAGCCTGCTTCTGTCAACTCCCCTCCCATCAGCACTCTCCCAAGCTGCTCATGGGCCATGGAGTAAAGCACACCGCATACTGGGGTGTCACTTTTTGAAGATGAATGACTCCAAAGGCAAAGGATTTTTCATCTCAGGGAACAGAGATGTCTTCTTCACTGGCTCAGAGGTCTTCCCATCTCTTTGTTCAAGCATCTCATGGGATCACAAGAACCACAGATTCTAATTTGATATTACTCAGTCCATCAGAGACACCTTTGCTAAAATCCACAAATCTAAACAATCACCTCCCCCAATGCATATTTTTCCCATGATTTAAAGAGATGATCTACATATATAGAGTTCAATACCACAGCTCGATAATAGAAATTCAGCTTGAAATGGCAAACTCCTCAATCCCTCCTCCCAAAGAGTCTTTTCACTCCTCTCTTCAACTGACTTCATGCTGGGTCTCCTCATAGTTCAGTCACTTTGTTCTCACTCAGGGAAGGGCTGGTGGAAGTTCCATCGGGTGCTAGGAAAAAGAGTTAAATCTGCCCAGGCCTGCGGTGGTTAGTGATCCTGCCGGGCAGCAGCCTCTAGGATTCTCAAAAGCCTCGGGGATGCTGGGGAACAACTTCAGGATCTCGGAGCAGCCTGGCTGGTGGATGCCTCCCCCTCTATTCCTCGGTCTCATCCGGGGTGCCCCAGGTCGGATCTTTGGGGGGCCCGGGTGGGGGGAACCTCTCCCCTGGCTCAGGGGTAGGTTTTTAAAAGTTCACCTGATGTTTAGCTGCAGTCTCCCCCGCCGGCAGCCGATGGGGAGCCTGGAGGCACGGCCAGACCGGGACCAGCTCCCCTCACAGGGCAGAGCAGCGGGACCCGGCCGGCCTGGGCTGCTCCTCTGGCCGGAAGGGAAANGGCTCCCCTCACAGGGGGGAGCGGTGGGGCCGGAAGGGAAAAGGAAGTTTCCTGGGCTCCCGCTGATTTTAAGCCTTTGTGACCCAGTGGTGTATACCTCTATTTAACTGGTCAATCCGGTCATCAGTCTTAAAAGTCGATCACTAATTGGTTTTACCATACGTGCTAAACCAACGCGCTGCTTCAGTGCTCATCTTTGTGTTTCCTTGCATCTTCAGCAGCTGGTTTTCTGTGCAGAGCCCAGTCCCTCGGATGTTTGCATTCACCTGCTCCATGTTTCTATGCACAGAGGGGAAAAAAGTGTCATGAGTAACATGTTTCCAGCCTGTTAGATCTAAAGCCATGTGTAGATTTTAAGCATACAGGTCATACTGCAATCCTAGCTGTTTAAAAGATCTCCTTTGTAGTCTTTGTGTTGTCAACTTTGTCTCTCTTTCTACTTTTTTTTGCACAGTTTTTCTTCATTTTCTTTTTCTTCTCTTTCCTTTCTTGCTCCATGTCATTCTTATATAGCTGCATTTTCTGTCTGCAGTTGTACAGATAAGTCAGTATTTGGCATCTGTGTTTCATCTTCTGACAAGTCCATTGCTTACCCGTGACTGGAAGTTCCATTTTGTGCAAAACTCTCCTCTTTGCCCAAACTTTGCATGCTGCCAGGGAATCGAAGCAAATAGGTTGGCAGCTGATGATTGCATCAGGTGCAGCGTCTTGTCCTCAATTTCCTCACAGCAGAGAATGCCTTTTGCTGCACCAGAACTTCAGCTGGCAGTACCCCAACAAAATCCCCAGCGAGCCTTTTCACTAGGTGGTAATCTTCCACCAGCTGGGACTGGAGAACCTGAGGAATTGAGTTATTCACAGGATCATATTTCTAAGAATATGCTTTATACTGACTTATTATGATACAATTTCTAGCAGTGGTACATTTTAAAATACCTATGTAATAGCTCTGGGTTCTGGCTGTGCGTCTCAGTGTGTGAGTAAAACTTCAATTCTCCTTCTCAGAGTTAGGTGATGAATCTTTCTGTTTGCTGAGGAAAATCCACATCTCTGTTTTAGTGAGAAACCAGGCACGTTGAGTCTAATTCATGGCTTTCTCCCTGAGTACTCCACGAGCTTAGTTTAAATAAAACACCCATAACTGTTAATAATAAGAGCTGGAAAAAATAACATGTCACATAAGCTGGAAATTGTGATTTATTTAAGCAGTCACATGCTGAATTCAAGTGAGTAATGCAGAAAAGATGGGGCAATACCATGACTGCCTGATCTGGTCTGCTCACCTATCATTGACAGTCCATATATCCTTCTGTAGGTCAGAACAGACTATTATGGTAGTAATAGAGCATATAAATGTAATATTAAAAAATGTAATATAAACCAGAAAAGCCCAGGAATTTATTTTGTGTGGCCACTGGAGCTGTGTCCCAGGTGTAACATGGACATTGTATTAAAATCTGTTCACAACTTAGATGAGCAGAGATGACATACAGCATGATTGTTCCCTAAAGAGATGGACGTGAAACACTTTATCTTATTTTCGGTGTTCTTCTAAAATGAAATCTTAGCTACCCTTAACATCTGTGGCTAAAAAAAAAAAAGCATTTGTGGTTTATTGTGGGCATTGAAAACAGTAGATGCTGTATAGGCAACAATATGTTGTGGCAAAATCCGAAAGTTGAAATCGGTTTTGAGAGAAAATTCAGCGGGTTGTTTTTTTTTTTCCTACCATTGAAAGTCAAATGAAAACTGCAAATATTTTTGTCTTGCTTTTGATGTCTTAGTAATAACATGAGGCCTTTAATGCCTCAATAACATAATATAGCCATACTATATCAGTATTCCATCTTGTTTAGCCAGTGCTTAGCTAGTGGGAGTGAAGAAAGTAGTGCTGCAGCAATTTATAGGGCAAATACTGCTTTTCCTGTAACTCCAGTAAAACTAATCCAGGTAATATCTAATTTATTTATCAGTGGAGGATCTCATAATTCAGCACAAAAAACTTGATGCTTCCTTTAGGAGAATTAACAATTTCAATGACTGATTTGACTGCTTAAATGCCTATTCACATTAGTGAATTTGATACCTCTATACCCAATATTATTACTGTTGGATTGCAATTTTTATCGGAAGAAGTAGAAAAGCAAGGATTTTTCTGTTAGTAAAAGCTGGGATTCTTGTTTTAGGTTTTATTTTTTCCCTTTCAACTGCTAACAACCTCCTCTACTTGACAGCTGACACAATCTATGCATGCAATGTTGTATTTCTCAGGAATTTTCTATATCATAGGCTGAGCTATTGGGATAGATATGTGTATCTCAGTGGAGATTTTGACTGATCATGACTAGCCCAATAGCCTCATTTCTAGGATTAGGTTATTTTTGAGTTGGTTGCAGCTAATTACCCATAATTCAATATATATACAAATATCTGTAAAAAAATGAATGCATCTGGGAGGTTTGCAAAAAAACCCACAAACCCCTCAAATTTTACCATCCTAGTATAAAAAGCTAAGGTAGCATGACTACCCACACTAAGTAATTTCTTCATTTTTAGAAGTCTCTGTGTTTATATGTAGATAATTTTACAAGATGGAATAATGTCTGGATAACTATAGCTCACTTGATGAAATTTTGGTTCCATTACTATTTCATTTACTCCATTTAATTATTTACCTCCTGGATGAAAATCCCTGTATATCATACAGGTTATGATGACAGTGGGGATAGATTAACCCAATGTTTAGTCTGATCCTAACCTGAGAATTCTGAAGGCTGGATGCCCCCAATATTAGCCATCAGGGTTCAGACTTACAAGGATCTTGCAAGTCAGATTTTTGTGCTATCTGTGGTACTACGATCATCAGATGCCTCTATGTCTAATTTGGGTTTCACCTAAAGTAACAGCTTTGGCTTGATACAGCTTTACCCATCTGTTCAGAGTCTTTTTAGAGAGGTGGATGTTTGAAGGGATCACTGATATGTTTCCATTCCTGTAGCTTTCTCTCCTTTCTTTTGCATCTTTCTGTTGTGCTTTTATTCATCTCAAGGAAAAGACCAAGCCCAAAACCTGACTCAAACATTTCAGCAGGGCTTAAAAGGCAGCTTCAACAAATCCTACCCATTCCAAGATAAATTTTTGTATTTCTGTGCATAGTCTTAATATCTGAAATGGCTCTGCAGAGAGGGGAGGATCATTCTTTTGCCAAGAGCTTTTGCCAGGAGTTGATGTTTTCTCAGTAGATTTGTACACTATATTCTAGTGGGGACAAAGAATCATGGTAGCATAATTAAGCTGCAGAAATTAACATCAGCAAGATTTAAAATTTGGGCCCAAAGAGGCCTGAAAGTTGGAGAGGAGATTAACCAGGCCATACTTTTCGGTTCAAAAAGGATAAAGTCGGTAGTACTTTACAAGTGAGACTGCACTGTGTTTCTGCATCTGAATGTTCATTATAAAGCTTCTATTATAAAGAAAATTCGTAATGATTAGACTGCTGTGGGCTGGATTCATTAAGGGGATTAGCTTGTCTTTGGGCATATGTGTTTATGTAGCTCTGAGCATGATATGTGTCTATAAATCTATTCCCACACAGAAGACTTTGTTAGCTTTAACTTGAGATTGCTTGACAACATAGCCCACCAACACAACCTGTAAGGAGGGGGGGAAAAGCAAAGCTGTTTTTTCCTGTATTCCTCACTCTATGGTGTATTCATTAATTAGGTCTATTTACTCTTTCTGTGCCTTATGCAGAAACTCCTCATCTCTCTTCATTCCAGATGATAGGAAAGCAGTTCAGACGTCAACCCAGTTTCTTGAATGTATGGTCATGATTTTTTTCTGGTAATGGCTGAAGGTGTTATCAATGACATGATATGTACTCCCACACCTTATTTTTCATAGTTTGCAAACTTACAGGCTTTGTAACTTTGCCTACTTTATGTGAGACAGGACTGCAGATGGAATTTGTCAAGGAAGTCATCTTGAGTTGCAGTGTTTTGAAAATGTCAGTGTATCATGTTGGTCTTGTCTTATTCTTAATTTGCCTGTATTTGCATCCAATTCCAATCTGCTTTTAATATGTTCTGAGAGTATATAGTAATTATTTGTGATGATGGTGACATATGGATGGTGGGACAACTGAGCTTAGTGGGTAGTGCCAATGCTTCATCAGGAAAAGTGCTGTGGGCAGTTCTGAATGTGACAACAACTAAGGAACCATTCCATCCAAATATAACTCCCCTTTAAGGGTTTTTCCTTCCTATTATTTCATTTCTACTTGTATTGCAGAACATATCCTAACCTGTGATTGGCGTTCTCGAAAGCTTTTATTTGCTAGAACACAGCTGTAGCCATCAGTTGAAGGATTGTTCCTTAGTGGCTTATCTAATAAATAGGCTTTTTTCTTTTTTTCTGGAAATGTCACATATATATGTAAGGGCCAAAGATCATTTGGCATCTCTGCCAGACCCCCTCCATCATGCTAAGTTTACTGTCACAAGACATTTAGTTTCATAAGAGAGCAGCTGTGTCAAGTATTCCTAACAAAAATTGAGTACCAGTCAAAACTGTTTTGACTGAAATACCTGCTACAGGACCATAAAAAGCTTGCAAATATGCCTCAGAAGTCAGCAAATGCTACTGTTTCCATTCTGTCTGGAGAATGGGTGGGCTTTTCCTCAGGTAACCAGTGCTCTACTTCATGTTACTCTTGTGGGTTTGCTAGGAGTTGTGTATGGTGGTGTCCTCTGCTACTGGAAATGGGCAAAAGGATTTTGCTATGGCCAAAGACTCCTTTCATAAAACACAGGAAGCTTGTGAGGCTGCTACATATATAACATTTTCACTAATGAATGGAACAATTTAATTCAAGGATATTGGATTTTTATGGAATTAATATGGCAATGTTGGCATCTTGATTTATCATTTTATTTAAACCATGCTGAAGGAATTAATGATATCAATCTAGTCAGTGTTTTTATATATTCTGTTGCAGACTGAAGTACAAGTTACCTGGGGTGGGATAGGTTAGTGTGTCACTTCTGGATGCTTTTTTCTTACCTTCTTGCTTATATGTATACTACATGTCAAGATGGAAGAGGAATAATGAAGACTCAGTCTGTCCATACATTAGCTCTACCTAATTTCTCTTGCTCTTTCCAGGTCTCAAATTCCTTTCACCCCTTGATTAGTAACCATGGTGCTTGTAACATGCTGCAATTATAGATTGGAATGTACCAGCACAGAGTAATTTATGCAAAAGTAATTACTTAAATGACTCTTCATTATATTGCAATCAAATCCTAGATGCTCTGGTATAGATGTCATATATCCGATCTCAGCATGCTACTTAAAGTCTTTTGAGTCAAATTCTTAAACTATGTAAATCAGTGTGGTTCCTCTATACAGCTCTAGTGCTCTGAAAGGAGCTGCACAGACCAGTCCAACTATAAAAGAAAAGGATTTGAACTTATAAATAAACACAGAAAGGTAGATTTGAGTGAGCCTAAAGCACGCTGAGAACAATAGTCTTGACAGTCTTAACAATGACAGCGATCAAATTCTTTCTTCTCTCAAATTCCTCTGAGATAATTTTCTGCATTTTTACTTTAGCTACTGAGTTAGCCACAAAATAGTGGGTGAAGCCAATTTCAATTTAAGCTGTACTGGGTTTTTTGTCGCTTGTGGGGAGCAAGAGGGGTTGCTGGCTGAGGGAATGAAGGCCTTAGCAGTGTGGTAGTCCCAGTTTATCCTGGGATCCCATATAAGCTTTATAATAGCTAAGTTGTCTTTGGCCATTCCCTTGGCAATTTTAGGCAAATCTGGTAGCAGCTTATTTAGAGAACTGCGTTGCAAGATGTCTAACTAAGGCATCAGAATGTACTAATAAAATTAGCACGTCTGCATCATGTTGTAGGGCAGTGAGGGGCATTTCTAGAGATATAGTGGCTTTAATTCAGAGTATTATAATTGATTGAACTCTGATAATTGTGGAAACTCACCCTCATCTCCTCTGTAATTCAGGGTGAAATTTAAAACCACCCCAAACTTCTGGCAAAGCACAGAAAGGTTGTTATCCACCCTGAAGTCTGTGCAAGCACTGTTTCTGTATTTTAGGCAATGCAGCAATGTTTGTTGTGCTTTGGGCAAGTGCAAGGAAAACCTCCTTTGCTGATTTCAGTTTTCATTATATAGAGAGATTTGCATAGAGCACATTAGTTCAATCAAGTCTTATGTAAAATAATTACAGAAAAGTCTAAAAAATCTCTCCACTATGGTACTTAATGTGGTCAGCAGGAACTACCAGTGAGAATCCATCCATCTTTCTGGTTCAGCTACTTTGTCATTAGGTAAACAGCATGGCATCTGTGTTTCACAAAAGTATTTCTTCCAGCAAGACACTGTTTCCTGCTTTGTTTGAAACAATCCAGTGCTAAATGTCTTTATTTCTTTATAATTCCACCTCCTGCTCCCTTCTGTCTAGTAGGAGACAATGGCAATCTGATCTCAATTTCTGCACAAAGAGACGATGCCACATATGAAATATTTTTACATAGGCCCTCAGCTAAGTTTATTTGTATTGAAACTTGAACAAAACTTGGGCAGCAAGTTTAGTGCTGACCAAAGAGACAGTACAGCTGCACTACTGTTACAGCTGTAGTAGATTTGCTACTAATCCCAGACTTTGATATATCCTTTACTTTTGGATATGTCCTTTGATATATCCAGGATATATAACAGTGTTACAATTTCAGGCTCTACAGGTTTTTTTTAGATAATGTCCTTCCATTTTTCGCCAATTCTGGACGTACATATCTCATTTTACATTTGGAAGGACAGCGCATATTTGAGGTGAAGATGTCTATTTCTCCTGCAGATGTTTTTTTTTCAATTTGAAGAATGTCTCTAGCTGGTAAGTGAATGTATGATTACTCTGTGCGGGACTACATGGTCATTTTTAACCTGCCAAGGGAGCAGGACCAGTGAACGAGCACCCATTTGGGTGGGTCTCTAGCCAGGAGTGCCTGGCAGGTTGGTGGATGCAGTTAAGGCCACACCTCTCTCTTTGCTGTTGTCTTGGTGCCAGGTAAATAAACACTAATATGGGGCTGTCCTCCTGGTGAAACCCTACCTGCCTGTAGTACATCCATCATTTAGGTTATGACACACTGAACGGCATTAAAACCCCCACCCTACAACAGATGTGTGCCCCACACAACTGTATTTAGGGGAGAAGTGATGACTCAAGAAAGGGGAGCACAGTGATGGAATTGTTGCTCTCACCCTTTTCTTCCCTAAATACACATCAACAAATTCATTTGGAAAAAAAAACAGAAACAGTGTGGAAAGATGGTATATTATTTATTTTGAAACCTGAATCTGAATTAGAAAAATGTAAAACATGAAAATTAGCGCTTTGAAATGTACCTGGGGTCAAACTTGTGGGTATTGATAAAGTATATGTTCGAGTCCCAGCTGATCCCAGTGGTTGAGGGGAAGGATGGAGACAGACAGTTGTGTGATTCTGTTAAACCTGATATAAAAATATAGCAACTTTATGGTCTTAAAATTGGGCATGGACCCTCTGTTTTTTTTGATGATCCAACACTTCATTTTTCTGTGATGCTCCAGTCTAATAAATAGGTCAAGTTTCTGTAAATTATTAGTTAAATCAGGGAAGGAATTTAACATAGTGTTGTTTCTCTTCCTTTATGTCATTTTCCAAATACTCAAGGAGTCTATGGATTGTTTTTTCTGATATTCTGTCACCAGTCCTGTTTACTTTATGGGCATGATGAATGCATACAAGTCTGCAATATTAATAATCAGAGTGATACATTTAGAACAAATAAATTTGTATTGCTGATTAAGTACATTAAGTACTTTACAAATAGCAAAGCCTGTCTTATGAAGCAAACCTGAGCTGAAGATTTGTTTGTGAAGTTTGCCATTTTGGGGTTTTGTCTCTGGTTTAGATTTGTTCTGTTTCTGGACTCTTGGATTTTAGTCTTGGCAAGGAACAAACCATTTCTTCCAGGGTGAGTATAAAGTAGTATCTTGTACTGGAGTCTTCAGTAGTTTCTTTTGTTTACTTATTGAAAGTGCTTGCCATTAATTTACTTGAGATCACTCTTGACTAACAAAGAGAGAGACAGTGGACATTTTATTTAGTAAAGCCCAAGAATCTGTGTGGAGGATGGATTGATTTGAGCAAAAACAACATCATGAGCTCCTTTGTGTCGTGTCAGTGGTTGCTTTCAGAGGTCACCATATTGAATTTGAAAGAGCAATGAATATCAAGTCTTTTTTAGAGGTGAAAAGGAGGGGGAAAGAAAATCTTTCATGTTGTTATGAGCTATCATTAATTAGAAAAACTTTTTGTGCTAAAAAATGAATATGTGAGTGATATGATTTGGGTATTTTCAACATGGGTGAGAAAGATTATCTATTATTAAAACCGCATCATTTAATGATTGGATTTAATTAAGGAAAATTTTATCCTGTCTTGACAACCTGAAAAACAAAATTCTCCCAAATCACCATTTTTGTGTTTCCTTATTTTAGTCCACAAACCAGCAAATTGACTACAGGAAATTTTTGTATTTATGTAAGGAACAAACTAAATACTACTAGAAATTCCACATTAAATAAAATACATTTGATAAACTTTCAGATTGTAACAACTTAGCAAAGGTTTACATGGATCCATTGATTTTGACAGAGAAAGCACCTAAATTACTTTTTTGGATCTGTTTCTGAAGTTCTTTGCTTGGAAAACTCTTCAGAATTAACATTTATTTTTATTTCTTACTAATTAAATATCTTGTGTGGAAGTGCTGAGGTCTTGAAAAGGTCTCCTGAGATCAAGTTTTGTTTTGTATTCCATAAGTACTAAATTAATCTTCAAGTGTTCAGATTTCAGGTATTATCACAGTAATATATATTTGTCCCAGAGGACCCCCAGTTTTTATGTACTCATGATCAACTTTAGGTGTCTTTAATAATCTGTTTTCTACAGATCCAGTGTCTGCTCTAGCCTTCTACTATAGCAGTGTGAAAATGGGAAGATGTTTGAGTGTATTTATCAACACTGACACTAATAACATGAATCGCCAAGTTGTTCTCTGCAGTTCTCAGCTTCACCAGGATTACTAAGATCCACCTTTTTCCCTACTTTGGAATGCATGAGAAATGCACAAAGCTCCTGGGGATTTGGAGTTACTCCAGGGATAACAATTACTTCTTGAAAGTCTGGTTCTGCTTATTTCACTTTTAAATGCTTCATTTCATGACTGCAGAAAGCATTACTGTAATTTGCTCCATGAAGCTGTACATCTTATCTTCCAAAGTATCAGGAGAAGATCTGATATTTCCTAGCTGTTCTGTTCTTAAATCATACCATGCTGCAAAAAAACTTGTTTGCTGGCAGAAGTCTCAGGGCATAATATTTTCTCTTGCTGATAGACACAGTTTCTGGGGCTTGGACTAAGACAGGCAGAATGTGGCAAGGCTTTTAGTGGATCTAGAAGAGCTGAGGAACAGTTGTCTTGACATAAGAAAGAAGCTATTGAAGGGAGGGTAAAAAGGCTGGGGCTCTTTGATTTGGAGAAGAAAACGTGCTGAGGATACGACTTGAGATGAACAAAACCATGAAGGGCAGGGCTGCACATGCTGTGGGAGCACATTTATAATGTAGAAAGGAAGATTTTTTTTTTTTTTCTTCAAAAGTGGTATTAAACTATTGGAATTTGTTGCCACAGCAGAGAATGCAGAGAGACAAAAGTAGGAGTTTCATGAGATATTACGGAAACATGTGGTTCATAGGTTGATAGTAGATACCATGGGGAGGCCTCTTCTGTCCCATATTTCTGGGAAAGTGATGGAGTTGCCTGGGAAGGGGAAGTGGGAATGAATGGACTGCAGATATCAGCTGTTACATAGCTTTCCCAAGTGCCATAGTCAGGGAGACAGGGTGGATTGGCGCACACATTTACCTGGTGGGTAGAGTGATCACTGATCAGAAGTGCAGGGCCAGTAGGGTATTTCTTACATTCCTCAGTACAGCTGCATTTTAAAAAGCATCCACAAAGTGTAGTAGGAGTTGCTGCTTTTCTTTTGCCTTTACCACTTTAAGCATGTGCTTGTTTCTTGTACTTACACTAAGAGCAGAATCTCCAGAGGGCTTCATTCCTTCTCTCACTTCGCCCATGTGGTTCCCTTGTGTATGTTTACCCAATTTTAGTCCTGTGATACACACACTGTATATATTTGCTTTTGAATTCTGGACAGTTCTGAATCACTTCATCATTTGGTAACAAAAATCTGTGTACTGTTATTCCAGACAAACTGCTGGCTGTTGCTGACCCAGCTGCAGAGCACTGTAGCAGGCTGTATCTTGTCCATCTTGCTATGAAATGTGTCTAGTTTTGAGGAAAACCAAACCACATCCATTAAACGATGCTTTTCCTTGTTATTGCTGTTATTGTCTTCCAATATGAAACATAGTCTGCAGTTATAAATTCAAGTGAATGTTGGCTGTGGTTCTCTGGTGGTGTGATTTTGGAAATAAAACTTAAAAAAGCTACTCTACTCCTACGCTCCAGTTCAGTAATCATGTCCTGGGAGCAGAGTGCAATTAGTGGGCTCTAGGTAGCTATAAGTCTCTGCAATTTCTCTTCAAATCTGCAGAAAAATAGAAATGAACCAACCTTTGTAGATAAGTAGTAAGATAAAGAACTTGGATTCCTTGTAGGTGCTGTGAGATTTGGGGAACTGTGACTCGAGAAGCAGCGTGCAGTTTAATTTGCATTGACCAGTGCTTGTAGAGTATTGATTATCTGTCATATGTATATTCAAGTTCATTGTTGGTAAGAGGAAAAGAACTTTAGGATGAAAGGATTAAAAAATATCCTGCTTCAAAATGAATTGTGACATACACATAAAGAAGATAAAATCAATATCAACGCTTGTTGGTAATTGTGAAATCTAGACAGATTCCACATACAGCAGAATTATGAAGAATAAGCAAATTACTAAAAAGCTGAATTAAAGCAGGTTTCTCAAACTTTAAAGAAACACAATGTAAGTAGTGAAATCCATGATCTTACAAAATATTTAGTAGATATGTCACCAGCTTGCAGCTTTATGTTGGATAATCAAGACTGCTTTTGTTTATATAAATTGGTGCTGCTCTTACTCCTGTCTCTGTGCATTTGTCAGGAGAGATAAAGAGAATTGTTTCACTGTTGAGCACTTGCTCACTGAAGTTTCCTAATTCAGAACTGATGTGAGAAGCAGGTTTTTGTAGGATATTCTTTGTGGCTGTAGGTGAATACTTGCGTGTTCGTGTTCCCAGGATGCCATTATAGGCAGCTGTTCTCAAAGGATGCTGAATATTTTCCTTCAGAGAATATTCATTCATGTTGATATGAGCAACAAAGTGATATCCAAATAAACCAAGCATCAAATAGTCATCTGTAAATGAGCTCCATATAGAAGTTTCTTTCTAAGTAAGTGAAATTCTACTTAAAATGCATTTAGAGGAAATTAAAATAAAATCTAATCCAGAGCCCACTAAAATTCCTTAAGAGTTTTGTTTGCTGCAGTTCTCTGTCGTAATGAATACATTTAGAAGACTGTGCTCTGTTCACACATATTTTTATGAGAAATGAATAGCATTTCCTCTGAATTATTCACTCTTACCTCAGACTGGGAGGTTCCTATGAAACTGTGCATAGAACATAGTGGTAGATCCTAAAGGCAGATTTTAGTGCTATCTTTATGGAGAGTTTTTTTTATTCACAAACCTTCCTGTAGAGATCAAATCTTGCATCTTGTGGAACTTGCATCTTCTTCACTGACAAGCGAGAAAGCTTTGACAATAGGACTCATTAAGGGTATAATTGCTGATAAATGGCAAGACATTTCACTTACAAGTCAAAGTATGCTTTGTACATCAGCCGAATATTTTAACTGTTATGTAGAATTCAGTGCAGAATTAAATGCCTCCAGTCAGAATCTGGAGAATCATAAAAAGAATCTGTAGAAAGTTTATCACAATTTAACTATTCTGTTCTGGTATGTGCAAAACCTCTTTTGCCTCTCTACAGGGCCCTGCTCTTATAATATAGGACTATTTCATATGGTATTTCTGTTATTCATCAGCTAGATTTCACATTTCATAATATAATACAAGATGGACTGCTATCAGTGAAATCAAGCTATACTAATAGGAAGATATCAAGTGCTTTAAAATATGGGGTTTCGGTTGTTTTTTGTTTTTTTTAATGAGCAAACATCTGTAAATTTTGGCTGATTTTCTAGGCAATATCACTAATTTTAAAAAATGATTGTATTTGCCTCACATGTAATTGACTTTGGAGAAGGATATAACAAAAAGATTGTGGCACTGGCAAAACCAAGCTTTCACTGATGATCACTCAGAATTTGTGTTGTATCCTTAAATATAGTGTGTCTCTGATCCATTAAAACAATCCAGTACTTCTTTCTACTGGTGTACAAAGCAGTATTAGATTGTTTTAATGTATTAGAGACATTGAAGTTTATGGGTCAAGGAACCTGAGACTCAAAAGTAGTAATACATCCCTGTGATAGGAAAAGGAAGAGAAATACAGACTTTAATTCATGACTATTATTTGTAGATAATCCAGAGTGAACAGACTACTATGTGGAAGCAGAAAAAAGAGACAAGTCTTGATACAGAGTTTTAGACAGATTATGTTTACTTTTAAATTATTTTGGCACAAATTGGAGAAATAATAAAATTGCATTTGGGGTAATTTGTGTCCTTCCACTGACCTTATAATGAAAAGAGCATTGCTGAGATTAGATTGCAACAGAGACCGCTAATTTTCAGTCTGCAAGATATGAAAGATTAGCCAGATTTGATCTGTGAAGCTCAAGGGTGTCTAGAATGAGGAGGTTATCATCAAGGTGTGTAAAACCCTGGGAGAGAGGGAACAGGATTGATGGTAATACACTATTATTAGAGATAAGTAATTAAATCACCAAGATACCTAAGAATTTGAGGAGGAAGAGTAAATTATTTCCTAAGAAAGGGAATAATTTTCCCTGTGCAGAGAGTAGGTAAAAACAGACTCAGTGTTCTGAGTCAGCATTGACCAAATTGGTCCAGAAGGGACCTGAGCTTCATTTTCAAAATATTAGTTTATGAACAAATTTGGGCTTGTACAGCTGTGTTTGTTGCTTAAAACTAGAGCTGTTCCCTTTGTACAACTGACAGGAGCATCAACTTGTCTTTACTCTTACTTGGGAATGAAGGGCCCATTCACACTTACTTTTAAATACTTTTTCTTTCCCACCTGAGACAACACTGATTTTTGCCCTTTCACAAATGGTGATTTGTGGAATGGAGCAGGAGTTGCCTGCATGCTTGAGAGGGTTGCAGCAGTCATTAGTCCATTTGCAGTACCCAGATATGTCTGGTACAGGAAGATGTATTCCTGTCAGTGGAAAAAGAGTAGATCAAAATACAAAAAAATATATTCTTTTATCAGTAAACATGTGAAGGAGGGACTGACTGTGCCATGTCTTTGTGAAGATCACAGTGCCACAAACATCATCAACTCTCAGAGTATTCAACATTACCTTGTGTCGTTGCCAGCTGATAAAGACCGTAAATGTATAAAGGCTATGCATTCCCTAGGTGCTGTTAGCAGGTAATAAAACTGGCAGTAATGATGTTACTGGAGGTGTCGCTTTGTCAGAAGGAGCTGTTCTCTCAAAAGGAGCTGCACTAGATTGTTCTGCAGATCCTGTGGGTGATTCATCTCTAATTTGGTTGGCAAAGTAGTGATTGACGTGGTAGAGAATGCATTAAGGGTTCACCTGCTCCCCTAGACAGCTACCGAGAAATAATAATGAAATGTCATTGGCTTAGGCATTATTATGCTTATCTGTGCAATCCCTTTCAGCTTTTATCAATTTTATGGCAGCTGCAGGCTTTTTTCTGTTTTTTTGTCAGGCCATTTGTACTATTTTTTCCATTGGAGAGCTGTTTAATTTTTCCCAAAGCAAAGCTATGTGTCTTATAGCACTAATAAAATTCTTGTCTCTTTTCATTGCAACTTGCCTCCAGAGCAGGGCCTTCTGGCATACTCTGCAGCAGAGGAGATAAAATAATCAATAAGCCTGGATCTGAAAATGAAATGCAACATTTGTTTTGTTACTGAGCTTTACATGGCCTAAAACAGATGGTTTTGTGATGCAGTTTTTAGTGTGCTCATAAGGATTTTTGAGATGTGTGTGATGTTTATTTTGAAAATATAAATTGAATGAATGGCTACTAGCACAATGACCTGACATCTATTATCCCCCTTCACAGATCAAGAACTGTAAGTGATGTACAATTAGAGCAAAGCTTAATAGAACTCTTGAAATTAAACGGAACTGTAGTATACTGAGAGCATAAAGTGCTCTCATTATTTTCTGTTGAAAAATATTTTAGTCTCTCTCTGTCATTGCTTGTTTGGTTGCTTGCATATGTTGGTCTGTGCTTCGCAGCTAATGTGGTGGCAGATAGTAAATGTATATGCATCACTATGGTTAGTAAACATTATTTATCTGAGGGTGGCAGGTGTGAGGCAAAATGTGAGTTTTATGTATATTTATTCTTTATATATTCTTCTAATTAATATTTTCTTGCCAGAATATATTGGAATTCTGTCAGATACGGTGTGGTAGTTTCAAAATAAGAAGAAAGAGCAGCTTCATACTGCTGCATAATCAAAGAGGTGGCATTTGGCTACATGAAGAGATGTCCCTTATCTGCGATGAGATTTGCTCTCTTATTCCTCTGCATTTAGGGAGAGCAGCACTGTTGAGGCAGTCTTAATGTGGATGAGAGGGATAGCAGAACACTTGTGTGTGAACACAGTGTGTGCTGTTCATTTTTCTCAACTGGCAAGAAATGCCAGGAAGAGCATCCCTTCCCTAGATCCATGTACAGCTGCAGTCAAGCTCTGATGCCTCTTGGTCAGTTGGAAGTGCTTTGCTTTGATGCTGTTACACCAAGTGGCCACTCCCCCTTATTAGGACCCTGACAGCCACAGGGACAGAAATGTAATAACTAACAGACATGGCCAAGCAGGTCTGAAGTTCTTTTGCCTCAGAGTTATCTCAAAAAGTCTTGTATCTTCAGTACACCTCAGGAAACAGGAAAAGCTTCAATATAAGTGAAGAATCCACACCTTTGAAATCAACATGTTTTTCTCACAGACAGTTATTACAGCGATGTGAAAAAAAAATAATTTCAGCAATCTTTAAAGTTTTTTACTATACAGAAGATGCAAAGTACTTCAGCTTGTGAAAATGTTGCATTAATTAATTAAAAAAAAAAAAACCCTACTGTTCAAGAATTTGGTAAACTGCCATAAGCAGAGAAGCTTTTCAATTTGACATCTACTTATGGTTACTTCTGCAACTTCATTTTGGTTGAATATAAGTGAAAGAGTTGATGAAGGAAACTTCATAAAATGTACAGTCTTCTGAAGATTAAAGATATTCCATAAAGCCATGGATTAACTGGTCAGCCAGTTACCTTCAGGAGGCCATGAATGTACTCCAGTTCCGTCCATTACTAAGGGTTAAGAGGAGAGGTCTAATTGCAAGTTATATGAGATAATGAGTATGACAATATTCAGCTAGAAACCAAAAGTGCTACTGATTTGGGGTGGACATTCCTTCCAGAGGTGCAAAAGAGGCAAAAACACACACTGAAATGGCTGAATACTCACTTTCTACAAATGCAGTAGCCTCAAGACAGTCAGTCAGATCATGCCAGGACTTGGAAGATGAAGAGAGGAATTTGCATCTGGATAATCACATTTCAGTATTTAGAATATCTTTTTGATTTATTTTTTAACTTCACCTCAACCCAAACATCAAATCTTGAGTGTAGGCTGGCAGTGCAGATGCTATGCCTTAAAGGCTTAAATGAAATAAAACACAAATGAGACTCAGAGAATTTGTAGTCAAAGATGCAAGTGTGTTATTCCCAATTTGTAAAAATGGTCACTTTTTTTGTGTCCTGAGGAAAAAGACAGTTCTTAATATTGACTACTATGTCACATAACTGAGGAAACTCAGAAGTTTACAGTGAAATTGATTAATTTATGTCAAGGATGGAAAGAGAAAACGAAGGCATCTCTTAGAAACATTTTATATTTGCTTTAAGATTTCATACAAACATTAAGAAACTTTTATGGTAACTTTTTCATTGTGAAATTTAATTTTCATTCTCAATGCACTCAAATTTCTTTGCTAATGAGGAATTTTGTTTTAACTTTTGCTTTCAAAACATTTCCTAAATATTAACTTTTTTGTGACATTGCTCCTTCATCTCACTTACGTAGAGATGTTTTCTGTTGCTAACAAGTCATCTTTTATGTACTCTATAGGTTACCATCATTAATTTTTTTACTAATAAAAAATTGCACATAGTCCTGGAGGTAGGATTTGTATCTATGGGAAAAGCATTTCCTGTTCAGAACCATGATTCCTGACTTTACGAATCAATGGACTGTGGTCAGTTCTCAAACATAATATTCCAATCACCATAAACCATTATCAGAGTTGCACTTGGAAACACTCAAACCGTTCTGTTATTTCTGTAGCCTCAGAAGACCATGGCTTGGGTTTCATAGAAAAACTGGGAGTTAGGCTCATTGATGGACTCAACACAATAAAACAAATTGTAGGTTCCACTGACATCCACTGGAGCAAAGTTGGAAATGCATATCCTTTCTGGAGGCAGTTGAGCTTTGGGAATTCACCTGTGCAAGATGATGATTTATATTCGTAGCTGTGTTCACTTCATAAGTTTTATCGTGAAAAAAAAAAAAAAAAAA